>JANAVB010041017.1:1083516-1459341 GCA_029216955.1 Iris pallida | reverse complement strand
AATATCCATGTACGATCAACAAATCCAAATATCCACCAAACATCCATACATCAACAAACCAACCAATCAAATTCCAATACAATATCCATATCCAAACATAATACCAAATTCATAATATCAAAAAACAGTACAAATTTTCCCGGAGATGGATCGCGTGGTCGTCTCGGCGCCGCCTCGGCTCTGCGGATGTACTCTTCCACCATGTACGCCGGCACCTGGGACAACACATGCTCTGGAAGCGTGCGGAGCTGCTCTGCCGACATCATGTCCATGAGCCCAATGAGCGCAGTATCCGGTACTAGGCGGACCTCGGCATTACGGTCAAATGAATAACGTCCAGGGTCGGAAGGACCGGCAACCGCAGTAGACGTACCGGGAGAAGACGGATCTGGACCGGGAGCAGAAGGACGCGGAAGGCGCTCCAGCACATCCGACATTAGACTCCGCATTTCCGACATATCGGAGGTGAGAGTCGCAAGCTGCTTCCTCATATCGTCCGACGGGGGCGCGGAAGGAGGCGGGGGCGGTGGATGTCTCGGAGTCGCGCCCTGCAACGACGCCGCCAGGGAACCTACGCCGTAGACGCGCCCTTTATTAAAGCCGCCGACAGACTCTACGAACACGTCGTCGTAGCGAGCGGCCATAGAAGAGGGCGTCTGGGTGGGCGTCGTTTCGTCGACAACCTCGGCAGGGGGCTCAATCTGACTAAGGGCCTCACGATATGCAGCCTATCCAATGAATGTGTTTATACTATAAGTTTTCCTAAGTTATAATCTAAATCCTATGTTTCCCTAAGTTATAATTTGAATCCTACGTTCACCTAATTAAGTTAACAATAATTATATTTCTAATATAAATCTCATAAATGTAATTACTTACATCAGTCGCCTGGGCCCTCGCGTCGACGAAGCTCCCGTCTGCCCGCCTCTTGTGTGTATGCAGGAATACATCGTAGGCGGTGACCGACTCCGGCTCTCTCCCCTCCTTTACCGCCCGTTGTGCCTGCATACGAAATATACGTCGAATTTAATTAACTACGTATATTAATAGTACCGAATTTAATAGTGAAATGAATTTGCGGTATCTCACCAAATCTGCACGCGTCGCTGCGTGGGCCCTTGAACCTCCCGTATGCAGACCAGCGGCCTGTCTGCTCGCCTTCGCTTTCTCTGATTTCTCCCTGTACTGAGCAGTATTCATCTTATCCAACATCTGCTCGTAGTACTCCTCCCGGAGCCACTTCTTCCTCGAATGCGCCGTACGAACGTCGTACACCGCATCCCGTATCTTCTTCCCGGCGGTGGCTTTGTAGGCCTTGCGAATCAACTCCTCGCGATGGGGGGGCCACCAGAACGTCGTCTGACATACAAATTAAATTATCACGTAATTAAAAAATTAGTGGATTAAAGAATAATTAATAATTAACCAAAAGATATATATATACCTTCATCTCCTCGAGCCAGACGTACTGCATGTTCTGAGGCACCTCAGAAAAATTGAGGTAGGGGCCATGGTAGTTTTCCCGGATAATTTGCCCGAGTATCCGGGCAGCATCATACGGGAAAAACCTACAAAGAAGCAAAGACTGGATTATTAACTTGAATAAATGAAACAAATTTAATAAATTAACTTAAATTTACTTACGTATCACCCGCGGGCCATAGCTCTCGTCGGTTCTCGCCTATCGGCCTCTCTGGAGGCGTCGGAGGATCCGCGGGTCCGCGGATGTACTCACCGGTAGCAGGATGAAGCTGAATCCGGGGGTACTCCGGAGCCCACCCTGCAGTAACTGATGGTGTACCCGCTGGTGCATCCGGGGGCGGAACGGATCCGCTAGCGGATGGAGTCTCAGGCCTCGATGAAGATGAAGGTAGCGCCTCGGCAGATCGACGGCGGGAAGAGTCTGTGGCCGGGCTCTCCAGGTCGGGATCGGAGGACTCTATATCCGGGGAATGTGGAAGGCGACCACGACCGCTACCACCACGACCGCTACCATCACGTCCACGGCCAGTGCCGCTACCACCACGACCGCTACCATCACGTCCACGGCCAGTGCCGCTACCACCACGCCCACCACGGCCAGTACCGCCACCACCAGCACCACTACCATCACGTCCACGGCCACTGCCAGCAGCACGAGTGGTAGTGACCATGACCTGTAAATAGAACACATAAATATAATTAACAATATAGAAGTATAAATGAATATAAAACTGAACTAAAATATATATACCAGCAGCAGGGCGGCGAGTGCCGTCAAGACAATGAGAACTAAGAGTGCCATCTGTAAAAAGAAAATCATACAATAAGTAGATGATCGAACGACAAAAACATAAACTGAAATAAGAATGTGTCCGTCTAAACTGAATTCACTAAGTTGTAAGTGCTTCTAATATATACCGATATTTAATCTAATCATCGTTATCGTCCTCGTCCTCATCGTCATCGTCATCGTTCTCATCCTCATTCTCATCGTCGACTTCATCTATATCATCATCCTCATCGTCGACTTCATCTGTATCATCATCCTCATCCTCATCCTCATCCTCTTCTTCTTCTTCTTCTTCTTCTTCTTCTTCTTCTAGTTCTTCTTCAGGCTCAATACTTGGGACAAGACGCCTCTTTCTCCCCTGGTTGACAGCTAAGTCTTGTATATCAACCTCTTCCTCCCCTCTATTTTCCTCAGCATGAGGTATATCGACATCTTCCACGTCCATGGTATCCGACTGTTGTCCCATGTATTGGGGCTTCTCGATCTGGTCCTCTTGGTATGCTGGGTCTCCAACGTTGAATGTATTTCTAGATTTAATCTTGCATACTGCCCACCAGTCAAATCGATCTCTACGACGCCTTGGGTAGCTTGTATAGTAGACTTGAACAGCCTGACTTGCTATCGCAAACGTGTCGGACCCTCTATACCTCCTGCGATGATTTATATCGACGAATCCAAATTGTTTATCGATTCTCCAACCGATATTTGGTCTCGTATCGAACCACTCACATTTGAACATCACAATATGCATATCATATGGGGCACTATATTGTAAATCTACAATCTCCCGAAGCACTCCATAATAGTCAAAGTCCGGCTCGTCGTCATAGATGGTGCCTCTTATGCAAACACCAGAATTCTTGGTATCGAAGCCGTCATTGAGAAATTCGGCATTTATAGCATGCTGAGTTGACTTAAACTTGAAGCCATTAACGACATAGCCTGACAAAGTCTTTGCATGCTTCTTCGGTCCCAATGCCAAATAACGAATGCTCTCATTTATGAGTGTTGTTTCAGGCAATAAAACCTGTAAACATGTATTGATAATTTAAATATTTTAGCTGCATATATTTTAATGGTAGCCGCATAACATATTATCTCAATTACTTACGTATTTACGAAACCAGGACGGAAACGTACAATCAACCTCTCTTTGAAGTCCCTCATCTGTAATATATGGTGTCCTCATTTTGACTTCACCTCTAAATACACTGTTAGAGAGAATAAAAATAAGTGTAGTCACTTAATTCACCAAATTAGAGATTATAACGAGGCGTAGTCACTTACTTCTCCAAATCTCTCACTTCTTGTATGTCACAATTTAACAAGACATATCGGTGAGCGGTATCATACTCATCGTCGGTCAACCACCGTTTCTTACTAGCCCCAATAGGCTTGCCCCTTAAATTGAATATACCTCCATCCTCAACGTCTTCTTCATTCCTTTGAGGTCTATTTCGATTTGTCTCGACATGAGTATCGAAATAAATGGAGCAGAAATTTGACACCTCCTCGATAAGATATGATTCGCATATCGAAGCCTCTATATGAGCCTTGTTGCCAACTTTCTTCTTTAGATGGTGTAGGTACCTAAAGAGACAAATTATCTTGAGAATTAACAATGAATTGTAAAATGCACTTAAATTTCACTTAAATTATATCAATTTTTATTTACCTTTCAAAGGGGTACATCCATCGATAATGAACAGATGCACCGACACGGGCTTCGTATGCTAGATGAATCGGTAGATGCTCCATGCTGTCGAAAAAGCCCGGTGGAAATATTTTCTCTAACTTGCAGATTGTTAAGACAATCTTCTCCTCAAGTTGTACCATATGTTGCACCGTCAGCTTAGTTGAACAGATATCCCTGAAGAATGTAGACAGCTCGGCCAACGGAACCCATACAGCAGAAGGCAACAACTCTCTCAAAGCAATGGGCAGTAATCTTTCCATAAACACGTGGCAGTCGTGACTCTTCATTCCCGTTAGCTTGCGTTCATTGAGATCAACGCATCTAGACAAATTCGAAACATAGCCGTCGGGAAATCTTAAATTAGATATCCACTTGCAGATTATTAATCTATCTTCCTTGCTCAATGTGTATGGCGCTATAGGCTTACTTAATTGTCCACCAGCACCCCTTTGTATCAAGTTCAGATGAGGACTCTTGCATATCTCGGCTATGTCTTGTCTTGCTTTTGGATTGTCCTTCGTCTTTCCTTTAATATCCATTACGGTATTGAAGACATTATCGAACACGTTCTTTTCGATATGCATGACATCAAGATTATGCCTTATAAGATTATCTTTCCAATAAGGTAAGTCCCAGAAGATACTCCGTTTGGTCCAGTTATGGCTTTGTCCGAACCCCTCGACACGATGGTTCGATGGATCTTCCATTGCGGTGGGCAATTCCTTTACAGCTTCCCAAATATCGTATTCCGAAAATCTGGCAGGAGGTTGAGAAAATTCTTGTTTTCCATATCTGAACGCGTCCTTATTCTTTCTCCAAGGATGGGTCGCGGGCAGAAATTGACGGTGACAGTCAAAGAAAGAAGTTTTTCCTCCATGTCTAAGGCGGAACGCCTTACTATTTTCCATGCATATCGGACAAGACATGTTGCCGTGCGTACTCCATCCCGACAGCATACCGTATGCTGGAAAATCATTGATTGTCCACATGAGTGAAGCTCTCATCTGAAAGTTCTGTTTCCTGGAAATATCATAGGTCGTGACGTCGATCTCCCACAGCTGTTTCAGCTCATCCACCAACGGCTGTAAATATATATCGATGTTATTTGTCGGATTTTTAGGACCGGGTATGATAGCTGTCAGAAACATATAAGGAGTCTTCATACACATCCATGGTGGCAGATTGTAAGGGGTAAGAATGACCGGCCAGCATGAGTACTGAGATCCCGACTGTCCGAAAGGGGCGAAGCCATCAGCACATAGCGCCAGGCATACATTTCTAGGCTCTGCAGCAAAATCTGGATGACACAAATCAAAATGTTTCCACGCCTCTCCATCCGAAGGATGTGACAATTCTCCTTCGTCCTTTATGCGTTCTTCGCTGTGCCACGTCATGTGTTCTGCTGTATTTAGAGACATATACATCCTCTGCAAGCGCTTCGTGATCGACAAGTAATGCATATACTTGTAAGGACGTCGTTTTCTAGTCGACTTTCCTTTTCCCTGTACTGGCTTGTAACGATCCGCATTACAGAAGCTGCAACTTTCTGATACGCAATTCTCTTTGTAGTACAACATGCATCCGTTGCGACAACAATCTATCTTCTCGTACCCCAGTCCCAGTTGTCGGACCATCATCTTTGACTTGTAGAAGTTTTTTGGTAGCTCTTTTGATTCCTTCGGTAACACCTCCTTGATTACTTCTGTGATCCGATTATAGCAAGCTTGTGGCAAGTTAAAATCAGACTTTATGTTCAACAACCGCATCGTCACTGACAGTGCGGAATGAGTCTCACAACCAGGATATAGAGAAGTATCTGCGTCCTGAAACATGTCATAGAACTCCTTCGCCTCGGGATTAGGATCCTCCGGATCAAAATTAGGCCCTGCCGCATCATACACCATATCTCGTGCAAGGTTCTGCAGATCTCCATAATCAACAGAGCATCCGTGGTCTTCGATGACATCCGTTGCAGCATTATCATCAAAAGCATAAGTAGCAGCTTCCGCAGCCTGTCTTTCCGAATATAGTTCACCTTGCGATGACCACAGTCCGTAATTACGTACGAAACCCTTACGGGTCAAATGATCTCTCACAGTCACCACTTCTTCGTAACGTCTATTGTGACATTTAACACATGGACACTTAATTTTGTTACCGTCCATGTACTGAGCTTTGCTCATTGCATAATTAAGAAATACTTCCACGCCTGCCTGAAAATCGTCACTCACACCAATTCTACTCTCGTGTTGCCGTTTGTACATCCATGTACGATCAACAAAATAACGACTCATCCTCAATTTGGATGTAAAAATCTGTATCGTAAGACAAACTAAACATAAGAATAGCCCGATACCGATACTCATAAATTTGGATTAGGGTTAGGATGTTAGATATAAGTGAACTAGGTGATGTAGAGTACAATATAGGGAACTGTGAATGGACTGAAAGTTGCACATGAGAAGGTTCAATGAAGGGCCCATAAATGGGTTCACATGATAAGTTAGTAAGAATCCACATCACTATACATACTCCCCCGTCTCAGGAGTGTGTCTGGCTCCTATTTAGAACAGCACAGGTCACAACATGTCCAGAATAGCAAAACAGAGCTCTACAATGTATATCGGTATCGGACTATTCCTACGAGTATTGGTATCGGCGATATCAATACTCGTGTGAATAGGAGATTGTAATATAAGTCTAAGCTATCTAGCTAACATGTATACTTGCATTTACATTGTATCATAACTTGTATCTAGTTACCTTGCTAATCATGTATATACTCTTAACATATATGTGAAGACACTATACTAACATGTATTTAAATCAAGGTTCAAAGTATCGGTATCGGAATCGGTAGTATCGGCGGTATCGGTAGTATCGGCGATATCGGTAGTATCGGTAGTATCGGCGTGCGATATCGGTAGTATCGGCGGTATCGGTAGTATCGGCGGTATCGGTAGTATCGGCGATATCGGTAGTATTGGTATCGGCGATATCGGTAGTATCGGCGGTATCGGATCGAAGTATCGGATGTTTAGTGCAGGGTACGTGACATTGTGAAAGCAATACAAAGTAGCAGTAAAAGGTAATGTGATGCTCAAGCAGCAATGCACAAACTAAACATGTACAGGACATCTTGATGATGGCAATTTCATGACAAGTACAGTATAAAATTTGTGTTCCTAGCAATATGGGTGGTGCACAGATGCTAGGATATGCATCTAGGGTGTTTAGAGTGTTAAACAAACATGGTATAACCAAAACGACAGACTTCACACCACAGAACAGTGAACACAAAGAATAAATCATAACCCGAGCCTCCCCCTTGGCCAAATAACCCATCAAACCCTCTCCAATTCACATGGCACAGCCCACACATATATAACAGTATATTAGCAACATTATAGACTAATTACAATTGAAAATGGAGTGAGAACCCTGCCCCCATTCCCGACCCCCCTCCCGACCCCCCTGCCCCCATTCAACACCCCCCCCGACCCCCCTGCCCTCTCCACCCCCCACCCCCCGACCCCCCTGCCCCCATTCCCCACCCCCCGACCCCCCGACCCTCATTCCCCACCCCCCCCACCCCCTGCCCCCATTCCCCACACCCCCCCGACCCCCTGACCCCATTCACCACCCCCCCCGCCCTCTCCACCCCCCGCGAAGCCGACCCCCTCCCCCACTCCCCCCCCTCCGGCCCCAAAACACAAAATTAGAGAAAATTAGAGAGAGAGAGAGAGAGAGAGAGAGAGAGAGAGAGAGACCTGGTAGAGAGAGAGAGAGAGAGCCGCGAGAGAGAGAGAGAGAGCCGCGCGCGAGAGAGGGAGAGCCGCGAGAGAGAGAGAGTTTTGGGGGGAATGAAAAATTCCCTCCCGTCGGTTCAATTTAAGTTAGGGCACAGAATCTAGCGACGGAATAGCGACGGAATAAATTAGTCGCTAAACCGTCGCCAATTAAAAGGTGTTTTCCGACGGCTATATCCGTCGCTAGGTAGTCGCCAAAGTTCCCGCCAATGTTATAAAGATTTTGCCGCCAACATTTGCGACGAATAAGCGACGAAAAATAATCCGTCGCTAATGTTCGTCGACTTAGCGACGGAAACCCGACAAATTTTTACATTTAAAATTGAAAAAAATTATGTTGTGTTGTCTGTCGCTAATCCGTCGCTAAGATGTCGGAAATTGGTCGCTATTAGCGACGGAATCCATCCGTCGCTAAAAGTCCGTCGGTAAAGTGGGGTATTTTAGTAGTGCTGGTCAATAACGCATTATGGCTAAGGATTAGCCTACGGCTCGGAGATAGCCGCTAAGTTAAAATGACAAGATAATACGAAATGGTCGTGGACAAACGGCACGGGCGATGGGGGAAAATACCGTGGCCGTATAGTGGAAGGATTCTGCGCACGGGCGTTGTGTGGAGTATACCGTGGCCGGCCTAGGCGGAATCAAAACGGGGCTTACGGGCTGCCTGGGTGCGGGCTTGGGCACCGGGAGACGTAAGTGCAGGGTATTTCAAGAGACTTAACGGGGTGTACCAGCCATCACCCTATGCTAAGTTGAGAAATACCAAGGGGAAATGTCCAAAATGGCTTGTCATGGTAGCGACCGGTGCATATAGATTAAGTGGACCTTGCTGGTGGCTATCCACGTGCAAGTCCTTGCATTGAAATCAAAGTAGTCTAAGTTAAATAAACAATCGCCTACTGAACGGCTTGAAATGTATCACATCAAATGATAATGAATACTTCGTACAATGAGTTAGAGAATACGCCTACGACGCGCTAGAAACTGAGGCAGGGACACGTCCTTGATATTGAATGTTTCCAAGAATCACGTTATGTTATTACACATGAATTGTTGACTAACTTGGTTTACTTTGGACAGGGAAGGCCGGACGGTAAGTATGGATAAGTCGTGTATGTATTTCCATGCGATACTTGAATTTGGCAACACTGGATAGGTTATGACATATGCCATAAAATTGATCTTAAGGCAAGATTAGAAAGATAATGAATGATAGAGATGCACAAAAGTAAATAGAACGTGTTTGGTAATGATAGCATTGTGGGCGAGCTAGCCTCCCCACCAGTACATAACAATATGTACTGATAACCCCACAGTCTGCTTGCAGGATGCAGGAGACGTCATCGGGTGCGGAGCTTCCCTCGAGCGTGCTAAGGCGCGAAGCTATCTCTGGAGCCTTGGAGCGTTGCAAGGAGCTGGAGCACCATATACAGAACAGAATGTATCGGAATATCGCCATGAATCATTCCATCTTGTAAGCCACTTGGCACGCCTTTTATGTTTCAGAGAGGGAGAGCTTGAGCGATTTGTAATATCGGCCTAGCGCCGCTTGTAACTTCTTGAAAATCAATAAAGAGTTTGAATTTGCTTCAACTTGTGTTCATTTGCTTTCCGCTGCAAATGGGGACACTCTGTGCGACTCTGTGGCCTAGCTCAAATCGGCCGTTTCTAGACTTAGCCTTGCACGGGCGCAACCTAGGCCCGTGCGGCATCACGCCTTAGCGAGGACGATCGCTCCTGCGGGAGCGGGGCGTGACAGACTATCTACGCAAGAGAGGTTACTTTGGCGACATCTTGTTTCAATGAGTCTATTTAGAATATTAGACAACTATTGCTAGTCACAAAAGGTACCAAAAAATTTGAATGTTAACTAAATTTTACAAACTGAATCATGTCCAAAACTTTATATACATGCATATTTATAAGATTATTACTCAAATAAAGTAATCAAAAGCATAATCATGAATTTCAATTTGGCAAAATTGGATATTATTACTATAACAAAATTCATAAAATAATCTACGAAGGATATGCATCCAAAGATAATATCAAATAATGCATAAGGATTACTTTAAATAGAATAATCTATAGAAGGTCAAATATATGCATTAACAGATTATATCAAATAACCCAAAAAAAGGTTACTTCAAATAAAATAATCTACTGAAGATATGCATCCAGAGGAGAACATATAGCAAACAGACCAAATAAATCCAAATAAGAGTGTACATTATGGATAATGGAGC
The DNA here is from genome assembly GCA_029216955.1 of Iris pallida. Lineage (NCBI taxonomy): Eukaryota > Viridiplantae > Streptophyta > Magnoliopsida > Asparagales > Iridaceae > Iris > Iris pallida. The sequence goes on along the minus strand of JANAVB010041017.1, from coordinate 1,449,318 downwards.
ATCATGCAGCTATATAGAAGCAATAACATATTGATTAAAAAAACCTTTAATCCTTAAACTTCAAGTACGTATAACATGTGAATAACTCCAACACCATTTATATATCTTCAACAGGAACAACATTTGTCATTCATAGCCAAAAGTAGTATCCTGAATATGTTTCCAACAACGAATCATCTACTTTGCAAAATTAATATTCCTTTTTCTACCAAAATTAAAAGCGATCTCCTAATGATTTTTCTGGCCTGGAAGCTTTTTGGCATGACTTTGGTCCTCCTCATTCATATGTTTTCCAAATCAAATAGATCTTCAATTGTATGCAGTACCAACTACATGACAATGCCATTTGGCACTCAATGCTAAAAGTCCCAGAATCCATCAGGAGAAAACACAATGCAGCTTTTGCATGAAAAAGAATCAGCTTTTGAACAAACTAAAACCACAAATTTAAGTATATTCCACTGTTAGAAACTTTACATGCCACACAATAACAACACGTACAAAGCACCAAGAAAGCACTATGCATCAGACCCAACGACAAAATTTCTACATTTTTTTTATTAACCGAATCCTAATCGTCCATAAACTGTAGGCATGATCTCAATTTTTAAATTTGAATATAATTTACCAAAAACACAAGATCTGAATTAGCATATGCTGACCTAATTTGTTCTTTCTTTGACAGATCATTAAAAAAAAAACTTTGATCGAACAATCAAAATCCTAAATTAAATTATATTGAACAATCTAGGATTCCAGAACAACAACAAAAATTGGATTCAAAAACTTCGACCTCACAAATCAAACAGAAGGCTCTGATACCACTTGTTAGATTTTTATTGTACCATGTCGATTCATGAGATGAAAAATATAATAAAATTGATTGCGAAAGCGTACTTGAGTCCATTGCTTGACTTGATGGATGTTGAAGCGATCGTCTCTTTATGGGGTTTGATCTTCCAACCCGCTACGGCCCTTAATAACAAAGATGAAATCTTTGTTCCTCTCTTTGTTGATGGGGATACAGAAGAGAATAGAGAAAATCCTCTCTTGGTGGCCGTATGAGTTGGAGACCATAACCCTAATGAATACACATATTTATATATGTGTTGATATTTCTAATTTGGCCCCTCATCAAATTAGAATTATCTCCGGTATCTACACATTAATTCCATGACAATTATACCCTTAAGCCAATTTTCCAAATAGACCACTTTAATTTGGCTTAATTATTTAGATAGCCCAAACACAATTAATTTTACATGTGTGGCCCCATAATTATTGAATAATTTCAACAAGCTCTACCAGTTTTAATGGGAGTTAGAGAAGGCAATGTGGACAGAGGTCAGGTGTGGAGAGGTTGGTTTGTGAAGAGATGGTGTGGTGAGGAGGGTTGCACGGTGGTCTCCATGGATTATAACATAGGGACAATCCCACATGAAAGACATAAAGCTTTGCTATCCGGCCACCTTGAACCCCTCCTCTGATCTTTAGCTTCATTGTCCACAATTTTTAATGGTTTTTTGTAAGGGCACCATCAATTTTACTTGGGGGCAGTCCAAAAATGTTTGCAAATATTATAAGTTTGCCATCAGTTTGTTTTACTTGGGGGCAGTCCAACATTAGGTATAAAAGACAACTTTTCTAATTTTTCTCTCTCCCTCAACTCTTTTCTTCTCTCCTTCTACTTTTTTTTTCTCTCCCAACATTTCTAGGTCATAGAATTACACCCTAGTCTAATTTTTTTCCCAAATTTTTCTGCCTTTCTTTCCGAGAATTATCTCCAAAAAAAATCTCCTATCTCAATCATGTTTGGCACAAAATTTTCTCCAAATTTGTCTAAGATCAGCTACCAAAAAAAGTTTTCACTCATACTCAAAATCAGAAAATGTAAACATAAATATTAGGTTTAGAATCACTTTAGTGTTCATGAATGAATTTTTCGAACATGATCTCGCATATTTCTTGAAACCCTAACCCTAGAACACGACAAATCGTTGTGGCCGTTCGGCTGCTACAGTCGTGACTTACAATATTAGGACTGCCAGGGTTGTGGCAGTCCTAATGTAAAGTAGTACTGCCAGACTTTCTGCAGTCCTACATTAAGTTAGGACTGCCAGGGACCTGCCAGTCCTTACTTAATAAAGGACTGTCAGGGTGTTGGCAGTCTTGTATAAAACTCTCTGTGAAGAGAGTTTCATATCCAAACTCTCGGGTCAGGACTGCCAGGCCCCTGGCAGTCATACTTGTAAGTCTCTGTGATGAGAGTTTTGAGACTCTCTATCACAGAGAGCTTCAATTAGGACTGCCACCCCCTGGCAGTCCTACACAAAAGGAGGACTGCCAGGGTGCTGGCAGTCCTAATTGAAACTTGTTGTTACTTCTAGTTTCAATTAGGACTGCCAGCACCTTGACAGTCCTAATTGAATGAGATTCAGTTTGAAACTCTCATCACAGAGTTTTATAAATGGCCATTCTTCTGTGTTTTAACATTTGAATGGCCATTCTCCGTGTAATTTAGTACGGAGAATGTCATTCTCCGTACTAAATTACACGAAGAATGGTCATTCTCCTACGCTCCGTGTTATTTAACACGGGGAATGACATTCTCCGTGTTATTTAACACGGAGAATGGCATTCTCCGTATTTCTAACACGAAGAATGGCCATTCTCCAACGTTTTAACACTGGGAATGGCCATTCTCCATGTAAATTAACACGGAGAATACCATTCTCGGTGTTACTTAGACAGACACTACTAAAATAAGGCAAATTAGCGACGTCATAATATGTCGCTAATAATGACAATTACGTCGCTAATCGTAATTGGCGACGGCTTTAGCGACGTAAAGTGAAGGTCGCTTTTAAGCTAGTCGCAGATGGCAAATTCGTCGCCCTACGTCGCTGTTTGCGACGTCCCAGCCGTGTCGCTAGGTCATCGCAAAGTTAGCGACGTAGCGCGATGAAGACTTTACGTCGCAAACTTAGCGACGTAGTGCGACTTTTGAGCGACGTTTAGTTCTATTGACGTGATGACGTGGCATGCCTGCCACGTCAGCAAGGTGGCGACGTACTGCGACGTAACGCTGCTAAATAGCGACGTATAGCGACGTCCACTTTTCGTCGCTATCCGTCGCAGACTACTGAAAAAAATTAAAAAATATAATGTATATTTTTGTTATGCTGTGTGTCTGTGTTTACAGTGTGTGTAAAGTACAGTGTTCGAACCATCGACAGTTTCGGTTACTGTTCTATGTTTTATCTTGGATAGAAAGAGCAACAGTTCAGGGTGCACTTCTCAGAGCTTCCTCTTCACGTCCTTCACCTTCTCGGGATCCTGTACGATGTCCCGAGAGAGTGAAGGATGTGAAAATGAAGCTCTCAGAAGTACACCCTGAACAGTTGCTCTTTCTGTCCAAGATAAAATATACAACAGTAATCGAAACTATCGATGGTTCCGAACACTACATTTCACATACACTGTAAACACAGACACACATCATCACAAAAATATACATTATATTTTTTTAAAATTTGGGCAGCACCTCCTTTGTATATCAGATCATCGCTTATAATCCAGCGTAGGTATATTTGTCATCCCCGTCACAGATATCATAATTAAGTCTCCCATCATAACAGTCTACAACTAATAGATGAATAACAGTCTCCCATCATAACAGTCTACAACTAAATATCATACATGTACTCAATGAAAATACCAACAAATTAAATATCACAAACATACATGTCCAACAAACATACATGTCCAACAGAGTCAAAAAATAATAAAAATTAGTGTACAGAACGGTCAATGGGCCCATAGGGCCAATACATACAAAGATGATAAAAAAAAATATACTGGATCACTGAGTGTCACGCCCCGATCCCGCTAGGGTCGTCCGTCTTGCCTGGATCCCTGCGGGATCGATCGTCCTCGCTAAGGCGTGATGCCGTGCAAGCCTAAGTTGTGCTTGTACAAGGCCATGTACCTGCACACAAACAACTAGTCAAGCAAAAACACACGCACGCACCCATTAGTTAAGCAAAACACACGCACGCACCCATTTATTGCAGAAAACCAAATATTGGACACAGAGATTTGAAATGGAAATACTTCTTTTATTGATAACTTGATAGGAATACAAGTACAAAGCTTTGCAAACTCAGAGTGCCTTATATTTTGGCTACATGATTCTCTTTGAAAACTCTTTTTTGAAAATAGTCGCAATGCCCATACATCATATCCCTCTATTACATGCTGGAAATAAAAGACACCTTCAGAAGGAAAAGAAACTTGAAACTTGACTTGGAAAGAAAATGAAGCTTTGAGGCAGTCCGCAGCTCTACTGGGCTAGACGAGCTTTAGTGCCTCCTTGAAATCCCCCTGTCTTCTTTGCTTTCTGAAAAGGATGCCCACAACGTGGGTCAGCACACATCATGTACTGGCGAGCGGCTCTTCGCCGAAACTCACAAATATCTGTACTAATTCAACATGTGAAGCTACATATTTACTAGTGCTCTTTCTACTTGTCTAGGTTCTTTTTAACAATTCATAAGAAACAATGACAGTAGAATAATCATAACCAACTTACCAACGCCGACAGTCATCCATGCACAAAACAGGTTAGCACAATTTGCATATATGTAAAGCATACTCATGTTCCGTCCCTGCATGTTAGGCTAGCAATAAATCCCTGTCTATATGCATGAACCTAACTATTGTGGTCCATGGGTATTCCCATTACTAGCAATCAGAACTTCCTGCCCAACTACTAATAGACTGACACCCCCTCTTACTGTGGGGACTTCTAGCCCCAGGTGCCCTGTTCTCTCCTAGGCCGATCGACTCCAGGTGCCCCCAAAATCGATCGAAAGATTACCACCTTGTGCACAAGTTGTCTAGACTAATGCGAATGCAGCTATCAGATAATTCTACTATGCATGAGCCTAGCAACTTGTAAACATTTACATTCTCTCTTCTTCTTCTTGCACGGTCAAGCCGTGATTTCCATATCGAGCTATCTCTTTTAGGCAATTCATAAGAGCATACAGTTCATATTGAAGCAAGCAAGCGACAGTTCCATTTTACATGTGATTCATTCATTTATCTTCTCTTCTCTTTTGTTATTGAGGTATCGTTGATCACAGGGACAAGGCAACATAATGGACTGGAGATCCTTTTTATTAGGGCGTACAAATAAATGCAAGTCCAGTTAAAGCAACTCACCGAGATGAATCTTAGTTGAGAGAAGGAGGAACTTCACGCGCCGTTCACGAACAATTCACGCGGCCTACATTGGCACCAACAGTTGATTAGCATACTTCGTCTCTTTCTCTCAAGATTCGGAATGAATGCGAAATACGATGAAAGCGAACAATAAAAACCAATCATCGAAAACCAACACAAAAAAGCATTCATCAAAACCAAGCAGCTAGAGAAAACATTCAGCAAAACTCTTGGATTTATTTCAATAGAAGCCAATCCATCAATTGGAAAGGTTCATTGCATTTCATCCGTGATCAATCGATACCGGCAAAGGTTTCACCAAATACTCAGTTCATGACTGAGTCAACAAGCCGTAGGTATTACATAGTGGACCGCGAGGAGCGGGGCACTACACTGAGGACCCCTGCCGCGCATCTGGGATAGAATGTACTCATACTGCTCCTGGGTGAGCTGCACCGTAGGGGCAGTAGGAGGCAGTACAATCTCTGGAGTCGGCGTCGTCGATGGACCGGGAGGACGTATCTGCTGCAGCTCTCGCAGTCGCTCACCATGTGCAGCCAAGGTACTCACCATCCTCTGAGTACTCTCCTCAATCGAAGCCGATACCTGAGTGAGTGAGGCAGACATGGTCCTCTGCAATCCCTCCAGCTCGACCTGTCTATGCTCTGTGCGCTGTGTAGACTCGGTGAGCGTGTGCAAGCTGGCAGCTATAGCCTGCTGCAGACTCATCAGCTCCTGTATACTGCGCTCGACCACATCAAATCGTCCGGTGATCATCGGAGAGTCGGATCGTCGCTCGACCGTATCAGAAATCTGCTGCTACAACTCGCGACACAGCTCGTCGATCTGACAACGAATATCCTGAGCTCGTGACGACGCCTGCGAAGCCGGAGACTGCGCATTGACAGAGGGGGCCCGGGATGACTCCGAAGCCAAATACGCGCCGTAGGATCCCGTACCGTAGTACGTACCCTTCTAAAGATCGCCAATGGCGGTCATCCAGAGATCGTCCGGCGATAGAGCTGTAGGCGGCTGGGAGGAAGTACCAGCCCCTCCCTCTGCTGGCGCACTAGCAGCAGCAGCCGCCTCCTCCTGTAGCCGAACAATGCTCCGTCATCGGAATGGAGCCACCACGCCACTTACTGGCGCTCGACCGCGCCACATTGGCCTTGTCAGACCGCTCCTGGTACCAAGCCTCGGCGAATGTAGCCTTCATCGCAGTCCACTGCTCTGGCGTGATCCAACCATGGATCGGCTTTTTGGAGCGATCACGAGACTTCTGGTCGTGGATCGCATCACGGATGAGCTTGCCTGCGACGGCAAAAAATTGGGCCTCGATCTTCGTCGTCCAGTGTGGTGGATAGAAATAGGTCCTCTACAAGAAGTAAAATGGAAAAGTTATATAATATACACAAATGATTATTAAAATTTAAAAATAAATAAATTTTTTACCTTGAAGTAGGCCAACCAAAAGGCCTTCCTATCTGTGGGAGCATCTGAGTAGTTAATCCAAGGCCCACCATAGTTCTGCCTCAGAAATAACCCCAGCTGTCTCTATACTGCAGGAGGCCGATATCTATACAATAATAATTTTCATGAATATATATGAACATATAATCATTTGAGAAATCTATATTAACTAATTAACTTACTTCATAGGTCAGTCCGTCCAAATCTCCATATGCGTCTCGCCCGGGGGAGCGCATGGAGGGTCGCTCTCACCTCCTGCCTGGGCAGGACCAGTCTGATCGCCGTCCTCCATATGCTCGACGTCGGCTCCCCCCATGGAGCCGTCGGCAGGAGGAATGCTGGACGCGGGATCAGGAATGCTGGATGCAGGATCAGGAATGCTGGACGACGAGGGAGGAGTCACCAACCTGCTGGAACTACCCTGTCCCAGTAATGGACCGGAAACAGAATGGTACAATGGCGTACTCGGAGATGATGATGAGGGTACGGAATCTCCATCCCCAGCCCGAGGCTGACGGGACTGCCTAATATAAAATCCTCCGCGTCGTCCAGATGGTCTAGTCATACCTGATAATAACATATGACAATAAAACAAAAATACATATTTATATGATAGACATCACAGATTTTTGAAAAATATCATAGTCACAGATAAAAATGTCACTAAAGTATCACAGATTTATATGATAAAAGTGTCACTAAAGTGTCAAATATGATGATAAAACAAACGTACATATTTAATCATCTTCTGAAAATTCATCTAGTTCGTTTAGCTCATCATCTTCTTCTTCTTCTTCTTCTTCTTCCTCCTCTACATCTTCACTTTCATTTGCATCTTCCTCTTCAGATAATTCTACTTCTTCTACACAATTAGATGTGTAATGAGGATCTTCCGTCGTGTCCACTTCTATAATATTTGTTACAAGAGGTAGTTCATCCTCTTGATAAGCTATATCGTCAACCTCAAAGGTATTTCTAGCTTTGGTCTTGCATACTGTCCACCAGTCCGACCTTGTTGTTCCCCGTTTAGGATAACTTGTGAAGTACACGAGCTGAGCCTGACTTGATAGGACAAATGGTTCATAGGCTTGATATCGACGCCGATAGTTTATATCAACAAGACTGTGCTTGTCTACTTTCCAACCTTGACCTTCAATCGGATCGAACCAATCACACCTGAAAACCGTGCTTGTCTACTTTCCAACCTTGACCTTGTCCAGTTATGATCTCTACCAAATCTATCGCACTTGTACCCAGTTGTAGGATCTTCGATGGCACTTGGAAAATCTATAACCTTCTTCCATATCGTGGCTCTGCGCCACCTTGGCGGTGGATCACCCTTATCTACAACGCCGGCACGGAATGCATTCCTGTTCCTTCTGAACGGATGATCTTTTGGCAGAAATTGCCGATGACAATCAAAGAAGTACGGGTTTCCTCCGTGTTTCAAGCAGAAAGCCTTACTACGGTCCATGCAATACGGACATAAGAGACGGCCATGGGTGCTCCATCCAGATAATATTTCATAGGCCAAAAAGTCGTTGATGGTCCACATAAGGGTTGCCTTCATCTAAAAATTCTGCTTCCTGGAAACATCGTACGTGTTAGCGCCTACTTCCTATAACTGATTCAACTCATCTATCAAAGGTTGTAAGTACACATCAATGTTCCTCTTGGGATTGTTCGGACCAGGAATTATAACGGTTAGAAACATGTACTGAGTCTTCATGCACATCCAAGGTGGTAGGTTATACGGAGTGACAATCATAGGCCAGCACAAAAACTGGGATCCCGAAAGACCAAAAGGAGTAAAACCGTCAGAAGATAGCCCCAACCTGACATAACGCGGATCTGAAGCAAAATCAGGATACACTCAATCAAAGTGCTTCCACGCTTCTCCATCGGATGGGTGATCCAACACTCCTTCAATCTGTTCTCGCATGTGCCAGCTCATATTTTCGGCCGTCTCTTTCACCATAAATAATCTTTGCAACCGCGGCGTTAAAGGCAAGTAGTGCATTGAATCCGTCGATCTTCTTGCACCGATAGACCTTCCTATACTAGTTGTCTTATAGCTATCTGCACCACAAAATCTGCACACATCTGCGTCCTTGTCGTCTTTGTAGTACAGCATGCACCCATTGCGACAAGAATCGATTTTCTCGTATTCTATCCAGAGCGATCTCACCATCCTCTTAGACCGGTAGAAGTCTTTAGGCAACTTAGCACCCTCAGGCAATATTTCTATAAGCAACTCCAACACTCGGTTGTAACATTCTTGCAACATGTTAAAATCTGACTTAATGCTCAACAGTCTTGTAACCACCTCCAACGGTGAATGATCCTCACAACCAGGATACAATAGAGTCCTTGCATTCTCCAGTAACTCCATGAACTTTGCAGCATCGACATTCGGTGCCTCCTCAGCTGCATCATAAACGAAACTAGGTCCCGTAGCGTCGAAAACCATGTTCACGCATCCGTCGTCGTATGCATGATTATCTGAAACAAAATTAGGTCCCGCATGCCTATACGGCTCAACATAAGGCTCCGGCTCTGATGCTAAAGACACAAGTTCTCCGTGTGCGGTCCACTGATAGTAATTAGGCGTGAAACCCCTCGAGTACAAATGATATGTCACTTCCACTTCTGGATAATATTTTATGTTATGATATTTCACACACGGACACTTAATTTTGGTGTCGTCCATGTACCGAGGGAACACCTTAGCAAACAGCAGGAACTGCTCTACTCCCGCTATGTATTCATCCACACATATCATCAGGACGACGATTGTACATCCATGAACGATTCCGCAAGTAGTAATTCATATCCATTTGGGAATAATTCTGCAAAGATGGACACGCATTATCTAATAGGCACAAATTCGTTTCATAAGCTCCTACACGTATCTGAAATTAATATAAAACCCCAAAATGTGAACCAAAACTAAAACCCCTAAACTAACTTAGATACACTAACCAACTGAGCTAATAGGCCACTTCATCTGAACTAATAGTACACTAATAACCCTATTTCCTGCTGCTGGCCAACTACTATGGCAAGCCAAACGACTGTACCAAGCCACACTGGTCTATGCAATACACTAATAACCCTATATCCTAATCACTAACACTCTAGGATACATATAGGATACACACTCTAGCACTTAGGCTAACTAACTAACCCACATGTGCCCATGGACAAAAGGCCAACTGCCATTGCCAAAGGCCTTGCTCGACCCCCATTCTCTGGCTATCTTTGCAGGCAAGGCTAAAACTCCTCATCACTCACAAATGAGGTGGCCAAAACCCACACCCTACAGCAGACTCTTCTACTGCTGCAAACAAGTCCTACCATCAATTATATGCTTGAAAAAGTCGCAAGCAAGTTGATACATGTTATCTAAATTTAACCACTAATTCTAAATAAATTGTGCTAGCATACAAATGTTAACTCTCGTTTCTCCCTAATAAGTTGATTAGAATGATCAAAATCATTAATTGTATCTCCTAATCTGTAATACTATATAATATATAAAAAATGAGGTCACTCTAAAAGTTTTTATTCCAAAAATATCTTTACCCATGTTTACTAATTAGAATTGGTCATTAAATTTAATATGGTTAGTTAAGTAATTACGTATGGAGAAAAAAGAAGAGAGAGATTGTTGTTTGTTCTTTCCAAGAAGTAAAAAAATATATTTAAGGAACTGTTGTTTGCTTATCTCAAGTAGTATAAAAGAAAATCAAGAAATTATTATTTGCTCTTTTCAAATAGTATAAGATACGTACGTATATATATATACTAGTCAAATATTTGCTCTTATCAAGAAACTATTATTTGCTCTTATTATCAAGTAGTACAGAAACCTACTTATTATGCTCTGATCACAAGAAATCTCTTGCTTTCTTCATAATGCTATCCCATATATTGTTGTATGAAAACACTATATTTCTCCAACAACATATCTCATGCATTTATGTACTTACCATACAAACAAATGCTTCATGAAATGAACTATAGATATCTTTGGGTATCGAACCCCATGTAGTCATAATAAGAAACCATCAAAATTGCAGAGCTACTACTTATTTATTTATTGATTTGCTAAATATGGGATAATTGCTTTGTTATATTTCTGACCTCTCAACTCTATGTGACAGTGATCTACACTGCTATGGAGGCCTAACCCGACCTCTCAACTCACAACAATACATACCATACCATATATATATAGCTAGGGCTAGGGTTAGGGGGTATGTGTGTGTGTGTGAGAGACACACGTGTCTAGGGGTATGTGTGTGTGTGACACACGTGTCTACTCGTGTCCAAACGAGGTCAAAATCGTGTCAAAATCGTGTCTAGATAGCTAGGGTTAGGGTTTACCTGAGGGCGGCTCGATCGGAGTTGGGAGGCGGCGAGGAGGGGGGCTTCGTCGGAGGAGGGAGGCGGCGAGGAGCCGGGCTTCGTCGGAGGCGAGCTTCGTCGGAGGAGAGAAGGAAAAAGAAATTTCGAACGAAAATGAAATTTTTGGGAGAGAAAAGGGGGAAATGAAATTTCGAACGGGATATAATAAAACATTAGCGACGTCTGAATTAGACGCCGCTGAACGTCGCTAAAGAGCGACATAACTAAAGCCACGTCGCTATTCAGCGACGTTACTTAAGTACTGTCGCGGAACGTCGCTATTCAACGACGTTTTGCGATGTCTGTCAAAAGGAGTAGCTATATTCAATAGTTAGCGACGTTATTTTATTACGTCGCTAAATTACGTCGCTAATAGAGCATATTTTAGTAGTGAGAGAATGGTCATTCTTCGTGTAAATTAAGACGAAGAATGGCCACCCTCATGCGAAATTAACATTCTTCGTGTTCTAACACGGAGAATGGTCATTCTCCTACATTTTATGGTTAGTTGAAACTTTGGAGGGCCATAACTTTTGACTGGAAGGTCGAAACGAGGTCCGGTTTGTCGCAAAATGAGTGTATCTTCGAGGAGCTAAAAATTAACTGCTTCTTCGTAAGTCGGTCTTTCAAAATTTTAGAATCGCGAAAAAATAATGTTTGGACCTCCGTTTTAGCACTTTTGTCGTTTGTCTCGGTATTTCCGAAATTTTCCGACGAGTTTTGAAATTTTTGAGGACAAAACCTATATTCGAAAGTGAGCAGCGTATGGGAGAAGATGAAGTATCGAAATGTTCTTTTTAAGAGTAGTTTCGTGGGTGTTTTCAATAAATTAGAAGGAATTAATGGCAAAAAGATCATTCGAAACTATATAACTAGGACTGCCACCCCCTGGAAGTCCTACACTTATGTAGGACTGCCAGCACCCTGACAGTCCTCCTTTTATGTAGGACTGCCAGGGGATGGCATTCCTAATTGAAACTCTCTGTGACAGAGAGTTTCAGTCTCAAACTCTCATCACAGAGAGTTATAAATAGGACTGCCACCCCCATGGCATGCCTACACTTAAGTAGGACTGCAGAGTGCTGGCAGTCCTATTTGAAACTCTCTGTAACAGAGAGTTTCATTTTGATATGAAACTCTCATCACAGAGGGTTTCAATTAGGACTGCCAGGACCCTCGCAGTCCTACATAAGTGTAGGACTGCCAGGGTGCTGGCAGTCCGGATACTAAATCAAGAATATCAGGAATTGGCCAACAACTTAAGTTTCCAAACGTAAATATTAACAACTACATATCAGACAACTACATATCCAACAAGTACATAAATAACAACAAAAATCATAACTACATATCAGACAAAATATCCAACTTCAAAAAAATAACATAAGTGTCAACTACATATCCTTCAAAAGTCTGTCCAACAACTTAAGTTTCCAAACAACCAAGTTTCAAACAACAAAAACATCCAGATTACATCCAACTAATGATCATTCCACATCCAACTACATATCATGCCGGGCCTTTGAACGAGACTCCCTATTATTCATGAAGGGAAACTCGACCACGTCGTCGATGCGATCAAGCTCGTTGGCGACCGCGACACTAGTGTCACTTTGGCAACCTCTCCGGAGTGTCTGGGCCAATTCCTTCACCTTTTGAGACTGCAAATGAAAGTATAAGTGAATTAAGTCTACAAACATGAAAATCTCAGTCTAATTACAAATACGGAACTCACCATCCTCACCAATCCAGCATACAAGACGTTTTTGGAAGAAAGAGCTCCAATTGCTCCGACGGCCACGGGACCCGGGTTTGTAGGGACATGCAGTCCCTCCCCCCCCCCCCCCCCCCCCGTATATGAGCATCATGCAGTTACCCACCCCCCTCCATATGAGCAACATAGAGTACCAACCCTCCCCCCTCCCCATTTCCACTCACATATCCCATTATATTAGGACTGCCAGGCATGTGGCAGTCCTAATGTAAAGCAGGACTGCCACAGTCCTGGCAGTCCTACTGTATTCAAATCCGATTGTTGCAGCCGAACGACCAAAACGAGATGCTCGTTTATCGTCTTCTAGGGTTAGGGTTTCAAAAAAAATACGGGTTTGTCGTGTTCAAAAATTTCTTTCATGAACCATAAAGAGATTCTAAACCTAATTTATCAAAACTTTTTAGAGATTTAAAAATATTCTAGGGTTTTGAATAGAGTGTACAAAATTCTTGAAGAAATTAGGGAAGAACATACCTAGATTCCGGTTGCTTCGACTTGCGTGTCATCTCTTCGAATCTACAAATGTTGTTGAAGAAATCTTGGTGGAGGAATTGGGAGTGGAGTGGTGGAGGAGAAGAAAGTAGGGTTTTGGGAGAGGGGGAGGGAGAGTTCTCTTCTTCTTTTTTTGGTGGAGAGAGAGTGTAGAATGGGTTATGGGAAGGAATGAAGGGTTTGGGGGGTTGGGCTGCCCCCTAGCAAAATCTCCACCTCCTTGGACTGCCCCCAAGTAAAGATTGCCCCCTAGCAAAAATGGTGGTGCCCTTAGAAAAAATCTTTTTAATACTATTAGTTGTCCGTAGTAATCATCATGTTCCTATAGTACCCCCAGTACCTCCGACTATAGCGTTCGGACATATTTAGTTTGATTTTTTACTGTTCCATTTTGGCACTTCAATTTCATAAATGTTCGTTTGAAATATATTCTCAATTTCGAAATACATCAAGACCACTTCAAAAGTATATCATGTAGTACAAAAGCGCAATTTAAATACATGTATTGCTAGATATTCTTTTAAAGTGGTCCCGATGTACTTCAAAATTAAAAAAATGTGCTTTAAAAAATTAATTTATAAAGTTAGGATGTGAAAAACTTATGAATGCTATAATTAGGATACCACTAGAATAATTTAGCCTTCTTGACAAAACAGTAACTCGTGATATGTTTGGTTCTCAACATTGTCGTTTTTGCCATAAAATAACGATCGATACGGGCAAACATAAATGCCCATAAAGGCACAAGTTGGGTTTTTTTTTTCGAAAATAAAATTTGTGTTGTTTCAAATGGGAGCCAAACTGGCCTTGATCTCCTTGCCACAGTCTGGATCCTTCACTCAATTTTGCAATCAAGTGAATACTTGCTTCCTAGCCATTATTTATGAGTTTTACATGATTTTTGCAATGTTTTTTATAATTTTCAAATTAGCAACTAAATAAACACTTGATCTTGAAGGATCTGCAGTTGCATATAGAGTCTAGGCAACACCTAGATAGGAAATACAAGTCTTTGTATGGCTATCATGATCATAGATCACCTGCTCCATCTTCCTGCTCCATCTTGAAAAGTAGAATTTTTTTTTTTTCCAACAGTTCCATTTCTACATCACCATCTCCTCCCAGCTTCTTCTGAGTCTTCCTCTCTGGCAAAGACAGTTAGAAGACAAGACATCAAATGGAGACATGAAAGCCACAGAGTCCAGTGATGAGCTAGCTAGCCAGAAAGAAACAGGTTCATGCATGCACCCCTTCACTGTTTGTTTGTATAATCTCCCTGGACAATAATTGCAAATGCTATTGACCTCTCTTATGTTGTTCTGCAGAATCATGCATGAGCCTCTCAAACTAAAGTTAAGAGATTGAATGTGTCCATGTTGGCTTCAATTCTGACATTACCCTTCTCTGCACAAGTGGTAGAGCTTAATTAAAATGTTTGGGTGCTGCTAGCTTGTTCGCCTGCGAGCCAGCCCGTCCGTCACGTTGCATCGTTTTTCCATTGGGAGGCCAACCAGCATGAGACCCATGCATATAGGGGGAGGGGGAGGACAATGGGCTTCGGCCACGTGGCGGACGGGCCAGCCCGTCTGCAGACAACTATCATTTTCCAAAATGTTTGGAGAAAAAAAGCCATATTTTAGAGGATAATTTTTTTTTTTTTTTGAGAAGTACATCAAATTGTATCTTAGAAGGATTTAATATCTAAAACTGATTTATTAAAAAAAAAACCTAAAAGATCATGGCCTTCCTTAGTCTCCATTAATCTCCGCCGCTGCTCGTTTGGTATACTCCCATTATCAAGCTAGAAATGGTCGTGAAACTGAAATTTTAGAGACCTGGTGTTCCAATTGATGAAGATTTTAAATGGTCAATGCTAAGAGCACTACACAAAGTGTTTGTGGCTATCACCATTTTCTATAATCTTGTGCATAATCAGGACTACATAACTTATGTGCTTAGGACTGTCAAAAAAATTTGCAGTCATGTACTGCCAAAATTTTGACAGCCATGAAATATGTACAAGACTGCCAAAATTTGAACATTTGACAATCCTCACACATGACTACCAATTGACAGTTCGGTCCTGCGGAAATGGTGATAGTCACTAACACTTTATGTCAGTCCAGTTGTTAGAAGATGAAGTGATGTGTTGCTGCCACCATGGTCCCGAGAATATATAGAGCGTATCTTGTTTATGTGATGTTTGTTCCCTCCATATCATTGTGTTTATTCGGTCTGCATCCGTGAGGGCTACCCCTTACCTTATAGGGGTCCCCTTTAGGTCCAAGATTTGTATCCGGAAACCTAATACATATATACATAAGTTTTTGATTTCTTTGTTCTTTCATATTTGGTTTTAAATGTTACAACTTACAAGATATTGATATGTTTGGTGAATAATTGCTTCTTTCAGGATTTTCTATCTCCTCTTGATCGTCTCAAACAAGAATAATTTTTCATCTATATTGTCAGAATAGTATTACTGAATATTGCTGCATCATACATGTGAGAGACACACCTTAAGGGTCTGCTTGGATTGAGAGGAAAAAAAATAAGCAGGGTTAACTGAGGTTAAATGAGGGAGAGTTAAGCGAGGGAGAGTAGAGGCAATATACAGAACTTTGCTTGGATTGGAGGGAGAGTTAAGTGAGGGGTATTTAATAACTCTTGCTTGGATTGAAGATTTGAGTGAGAGGGTGATTAATAAAAATATGATAGTTACCAAAACAACCTTATTATATATGTCGTAAAAATAAATTTGATTGAAATTCTAATTAGAACTTGTCAAAATATCTTCACAAATTAGGAAGTTATGGATTAACATGTTGAGAACAAAAAAAAATGGAGATAAAAATTATGATATTTTATAAAACAAATAAGGGGCATTTATGATTTTTTAAACAAAATCCCTCAATCACCCTTATTAACCCTCCGATTTGGGAGGTTAAAAAAATGGACAAAAAGATGGTGAAATAAACCCTCACTTAACCCTCTATAACCTTCCCTCCTAAACCCCCACCTTCAAACTAAGCATGATTTTATTTCTCCCTCACTTAACTTTCTCTCACTTAACCCTCTTAACCATCAATCCAAGCAGACCCTAACTGTTATATTACTGTGCTCAACATTTGCCGATTGAGTAATATCATACAAGTATGCAATAGGAAAATCTTATGAGATCTTACAATTTTTTTTTATTATATATTCAATCAATAAGAAAATCCTCTACTTATGAGATCTCCAACAGTGCTCTCTCCTTCCTCCTGATGACTTCCTTAATGGCCTCTCAAGAACGCTCTCTTGATAGCCTTCTTATGGTCTCAAGCACAAAGCCAACCGGCCCTAGAACTAATAGCGAGCCGTAAATAAGATTCCTAAGATTTACTAAAATCATGAACAATCTTGATCGTCGATATACATCATCTTAGATCTGAACCATGTTGGCCCATTCCATGGTCACACTCGATTTTGATAATCAACACACACTGTAGTCAATACACAAAATATAGAAAATGCTGCTAATCATTTCAGGATTCATGAAATCATATTCAACGGACGATGTACCACATCAATCAAAGCGTCAACATCATCAAATCTTCTGAAGACTCAGTTCTTATTTTTTATTCTGTATTTTATATTTTATTGAGTCTAGGAATTACTTTGTAAAATCAATTTTGGTAATACTGGCTTAGGGTTAAAACTGTCCTTTTTTCAAAAGCTTACTTTTACCATTCGTATTTTCGATTACAAATATTTCAAAAACATATTTCGAAAATAGTCTTTTCAAATGATTTTACAAATAACCAAAACATGTTTGAAAACTGTTTTTACAAAAGAATTTTAAATATCTCCTGACAGAACTCATAGCCGAGTTCGGCCCGAGTTCGGTCCGAACTCTGACCGAGTTCGGTCAGTTTGTATTCAAACTTCTGTTGTCTCCAAATCAGCGAGCAACGTCTCTTTGCGAGATATTTGCACCCGAACTCTGCCCGAGTTCTGCCCGAGTTCGGTTGGTGAAAACACCTATAAATAGAGAAGAACTTTTCGTTTCAAATCATCAATTCATTCTTCATCTTCTCTTCTCTACTACTCAAGTGTTTTCAAAACGATCTAAGATTTTCAAATCTCACCTACACTTCTCTTAGCCAAAAGCCAGTACTATCAGAGTTGATTTAGAGTCTTTTGGTTACTCAAGAGTTGTAAAGAGGTCGTTCAAGTTCAACAACTTTTCCTGTTGTGGAGCTGGTCGTGCGCTCGTCACCAAGCACGGTGTTGTGAAGCTGGTCGTACGTTTGTCACCAAGCACGGTGTTGTAAGAGATTGCAAGCTCTCAGTTAAAGCTTGTGCCATAGTGGATTAACATCGAGCAAGAGTACTCGAGACTGGATTAGTCCTCTCAGAGGGATACCAGTATACATCGCTGTGTCACTGAGTTTGAATTCTCTATCTTTATTTACTGTCTCTTACATATCTGCCATAGTTTAATTTTTAATTGGGGATTATTTTTCCGCTGCACACACGCACTCTATTCATCCCCTCTAGAGGTGCTCAACGATCCTACAATTGGTATCAGAGCAGGTTATATTCTTATATAACATACCCTAGAGAAAATATATATGGCAGCCGTGAAATCTATATTCAACGGTGAAGGGCAATCCACAAATAGACCTCCCCTATTTGATGGAACAAATTACACGTACTGGAAAACACGAATGACTTTCTTTCTTAAATCTCTAGATTTTGATCTTTGGTCAATAGTCATTGATGGGTATAAGAAACCACCACCTACAGTGGTTGAAGGTATTCTTATGAAAAAGCCGTATGACAAGTACACCGATGCTGAAAAAGCAAAGGCTAGTCTTGATGCTCGAGCCATCAATGCACTATTCTGTGCAATTGACAAAACCGAGTTCAACAGAGTTTCAACCTGCAAGACGTCTCACGAAATTTGGAAACTCCTTGAGGTAACCCATGAAGGGACTTCCCAAGTGAAAGAATCCAAAATTAGTAGACTGACTCAGGAATATGAATCTTTTAAGATGAAACCCGGTGAGTCAATTACACAGATGTTTACTCGTTTCCTTGATATAACTAATCCTTTGCAATCTCTTGGTAAGGATTACAGCAATCACGAGAAGATTAGAAAAGTGCTGCGGGCTCTAACAAAGAACTGGAATCCAAAAGCCACAGCAATTATTGAAGGAAACGACCTCACCACAATGTCCTTGGAAACTTTGATGGGCAAGCTCATGACCCATGAACTCGACTTGCAAGATTTTGAAGAAGCAACACCAAAGGAGAAAACTATTGCCTTCAAAGCTCATGCAAGAAAGCCGACATACAACGATTTCGATGAAGAATCCTCAAGTGGTGATGAACAAGCCCTACTTGTGAAGAACTTCAGGAAGTACCTAAAGTTTACAAGCAGAAAGAAGAAAGATGTCCAAGAAAGCAATGAAGATGAAACCATATGCTTTGGATGTAAGAAGTCAGGGCACATGAAGAAGGACTGTCCAACCACCAAGAAGAGCAGTCCATATGACAGATCAAGATCAAGCAGAAAAGCTACAATTGGTCGAAAGTATGCCAACACAAGCATCTGGCATGAAAGTGATGCCAGTGATTCTGAAGAAGAGGATAGACCCTGCGGCAATGCAAATGTCTGTCTTATGGCATTTGATAAGGTATCTTCAAACCCTCTATATGATGACTTTACTTTCGATGAGTTAGAAAATGCCTTTAGCGATTTACTTGAAGAACACAAAAATGTGCTTGACAAGTATAAGCAATCTCGAAAAGAGATTAAGGCATACACAACCGAGTTAGCTAGACTGTCCAATCTTATTCAAGATATTAAAGAGACGTCTACTACCGGTAACACGGAAGAGATAGCCAAACTCAAGGTAGACTATCATGAGGCTATCCTCACTATTCAAAAGAAAGAAAGAGATTATGGTAAGATGCAAAAACTGTATGACACAGAGAAGAGGATGCACTTAGTAACAGAACAGAGACTCTCAGTTATGACTGCTAAATATGAAGAGTCTATTGCGATTTCTAAAAAGTTAGAAATCAAGTTAGGCAAACAGAAAATGCATGTGACACAGCCTAATTTTAGTCCTAATGCAAAGCATACACCTAAGAGGACTAAAAACAAGAAAGCACAGAAGAAACACGAGTATCATCATGCTTTCACTTATAGGTTCTCCAAGAAACCAAACAAGCATGTGAACACAGTTTCAGCCACATCTGGTTCTAAACTGACTTGCACTTATTATGGAACACACGGACACATATCACAGTATTGTTTAGCAAGAAAGCTTGTTGACAATCATACTTTAGTCTGGAGACCTAAAGCTAATCAGTATGGACCCTTCAGAAAATGGGTACCAAAGGATTCATCTACTTGTTTTGTAGGTGGACCCTCAACCCTCTCATGCTAGAAGCAAATGGATCCTCGATAGCGGATGTTCGCGACACATGACTGGTGATGCATCCTTATTCGCTACGCTATCGATGAAGAAAGAAGGATACGTCTCCTTCGGAAATAACTTGAGAGGTGATATTATAGGTAATGGTACTATAGGTATTTCTCCTTATCCAATAATAAAGGATGTTTGTCTAGTAACTGAATTGAAACATAACCTATTGAGCATAAGTCATTTGGCAGATAATGGTTATGGTATCAATTTTGTGAAAGATAAATGTACCATATATGATATGTCATCTGGTAATCCCGTATATAAAGGGATTAGAGAAGACAACATTTATGTTTTCTTTTTGGAGAATATTAATAATACAGGAAGGTGCCTAGTAGCCAATCAAGATGAAAGCTGGCTATGGCACATGAGACTAGGACATGCAAACATGGATACTATCTCACGATTAAATACAAAGAAGTTGGTAAAAGGACTCCCTGAAATTTCATTCAAGAGAGATATGGTATGTGCTGATTGTAAAAAGAACAAAGCACATAGGTCTACATTTAAATCCATCAACGCTGTAAGTACTTCGAGACCTTTGCAGTTGATTCATATGGATTTATTTGGTCCTAGTAGAGTCGCTAGTCTTGACGGTAAACTCTATGCTTTTGTTATTGTTGATGATTTCTCTCGATTTACTTGGGTTTACTTTTTATCAAACAAAAGTGATGCTATTTTTGAATTTCAGATATTTTGTAAAAAGGTACAAAACGAAAAAGGTTTTATGATTACTCGTATCCGAAGTGATCATGGTGGCGAATTCGAAAATTCTGATTTCAAAAAGTTTTGTGATGATAGTGGATATTACCACGAATTTTCTTGTCCTAGAACTCCCCAACAGAATGGTGTTGTGGAGCGAAAGAACCGAACTCTAAGCGAAATGGCTAGAGTCATGCTTAATCAGCATAATCTTCTTAAATATTTTTGGGCAGAAGCTGTTAGTACAGCCTGTCATATTTTAAATAGGGTGTTAATTCGACCAATCTCGAAGAAAACACCATATGAGCTTTGGTTTGGAAGAATTCCAAACATTTCTTATTTTAAAGTTTTTGGTTGTCGCTGTTTCATCCTGAATACCAAGGATAACTTGGGAAAGTTCGACTCCAAAGCAGATGACGGGATATTTCTCGGATATGCTGCTAAGAGTAAGGGATATAGAATTTTTAATAAAAGATCTATGATTGTTGAAGAGAGTATTAATGTTATCTTTGATGAGTTGAATAGTCACAGATCTAGCGACAGTGATGATGAAGATGCACCTAAAAAGACTAAGAAGAGTTCTGAGAAAGATTCTACCCAAGAGGCAAGAACTGATAAAAGTTCCGAAGATGCTGGAACTGAGAAGAGCCTTGTGAAAGGTATGGCCCAAAGATTTGAATCATTGAGATTCAAGCCAGATCATCCAGAAACTCTCATTATAGGTGATGTAACCAAAGGTGTAAGTACACGTTCATCCCTTAAAGATTCTGAAGTAGCAGCTAATGTAGCTTTTATTTTACAAATAGAACCTAAAAATGTTGATGAAGCTTTCTCTGATGAATTTTGGATTTCTGCCATGCAAGAGGAACTTAATCAATTTGAGAGAAACCAAGTTTGGGAACTCGTTCCTAAACCTATTGGTCAATCGATAATTGGTACCAAATGGGTGTTCCGAAATAAACTAAGTGAAGATGGACAAGTTCTACGCAACAAAACACGTCTAGTTGCACAAGGTTATAATCAAGAAGAAGGAATTGATTATGATGAGACCTATGCTCCTGTTGCTAGATTAGAAGCCATCCGCATGTTTTGCGCATTTGTATGTTTTAATGATTTCAAACTTTTTCAAATGGACGTGAAAAGCGCATTTTAAATGGTTTTTTAAAAGAAGAGGTTTTTGTGAAACAACCCCCTGGTTTTGAAGATTTTCAAAAACCTGATCACGTCTTCAAGCTTAAGAAAGCACTTTATGGACTCAAACAAGCACCTCGTGCTTGGTATGAACGTCTAAGTGCCTTCTTACTTGCAAATGGATTTTCAAAAGGCAAGATTGATACTACTTTATTTATTAAATCCATGAATGATGACATTCTTCTAGTGCAAATCTATGTAGATGACATTATATTTGGTTCTACTAATGAACAACTCTGTCAAGATTTTGCCAAGTGTATGCAGAGTGAGTTTGAGATGAGTATGATGGGAGAGCTGAACTTCTTCCTAGGACTGCAAATCAAGCAACACTCGAACGGAACATTCATCAACCAAGCCAAGTACACGAAGGACATACTGAAAAAGTATAACTTCGAGAATGTAAAGCCAATCGGGACTCCTATGGCTACATCTACAAAGCTTGATGCTGATGAAAGTGGCAAACCTGTCGATCAGCGTAAGTATCGAGGTATGATTGGTAGTTTATTATATTTAACTGCTAGTCGCCCTGATATTATGTTTAGCGTTTGCATATGTGCACGTTATCAGGCAAACCCTAAGGAATCACATCTTAGTGCTGTTAAGCGTATCTTCCGATACCTTAAAGAAACTTCTACAGTTGGCTTATGGTATCCCAAAACCAAATCCTTTGACCTTATAGGTTACTCGGATGCGGATTTTGCTGGATGCAAAGTGGGCCGTAAAAGTACCAGTGGGACATGTCATTTCTTGGGAAAAGCCTTAGTCTCTTGGTTTAGCAAGAAACAAAATTCAGTAGCATTATCAACAACTGAGGCTGAGTATATCGCCGCAGGACGTTGTTGTGCTCAGATTTTGTGGATGAAACAAACCTTAGAGGACTACAATCTGCACTATACAAATGTTCCTATTTATTGTGATAACACTAGTGCAATTAATCTGACTAAGAACCCTGTTTGTCATTCACGCACAAAACACATAGAAGTTAGACATCATTTTCTTCGTGATCATCAACTATACGGGATATTTGCTTAAAATTTATTGATACTGTTCATCAACTAGCAGATATATTCACTAAACCATTGGCTGAAGACCGTTTTAACATCTTAAGGCGTGAGCTCGGCATTCTTGAATTCTCGGACTCATAATGCTTATGGTAATTAAAACTGTATTTATGACTTGATAATTTATTATTTAACGAAAATTATTTTTGGGGACAAACTTACAAAGGGTATGTCTGTCACCACGGCTACGGTCGAAGCGAAGCGGTATTTAAGAGTTCCCCGGTGAACCTCCGTTAGCTGGGACAACCCCTATAGTTAACCCGAAAATAACAGCAGTTATTTAATAAACCATTCAAAAGTTATTAATTACAACTTTTATTTACCTGACTGCTTTGACTGTCTCGAGAATGCAAGTGGCCGAACTCGGCCCGAACTCTGACCGAGTTCGGACCGAATTCGGACCGAGTTCGGTCGGCGCTGTGGTAACTTCCAGAACCGAACAGCCGGCCCTAGAGGCTATATAATCCAGCTTTCCTTCCACTTTTTCTTCACACCAAAACGTGGAAAGCCTTTCTCTTCTACTAGAAGCCTCTCCTCCTCCATCTTAGCAAGGGTTTGACGAGTTCCAGTGGGCGGTCATCTTCCTTCTTCTTCCTTTTCTTTGAAGGTATTTTCTATCCATCTCCTCATGGCCCCCAAACGTCAAAGAGGAAACTCTTCCCAAGGTGCTTCCTCCTCCTCTGACTATACCCCTGCTAGTCTCTTTAGTCCAGCTAGACCTAGAGATCCTGAAGATTACGATTCTACTTTGTTTCCCGACAAAGACTTCTCGGATCTCTGGTTTGATTCCTTCTCTAGTCGTCGTATTTGCTCTGGAGCCTTCGTTAACTTTACTACTTTCTTTGAATATGCTCCAATCTTTGACCAACTTGGATACCGCAATTTCTTCGAGGTCCAAGAGAGCATTTATGACAACGTCGTTCGCATGTTTTACTGCAATCTGCAGGTAATTAAAACCTAACGGTAATTTCTATTCTTGCATTGCTGGGCAAGAGTTAGAATTTAGCGCCACTGATATCAGCGAATATTTTCATATTCCTGATCTTGGTGATGCATTAGTTGACATCTATCACATTCAGTTCCTTGCCGATGTCACTTTGGCTTCCTTTAGGGAATTAATTTGTCACCCTAATCCTCCTCCCCGGAGAATCTTTTCCAAACATCTGAACCAAACTTTTTATGAACTTCATCGTATGGTATTTTCTGCTCTTCTTTCGAAGAAAGGATCTACAGATGAAGTTACCTTTTTGGAACTTTCTGCTCTATATCACATCCACTTTGGCATTCCTTTCTCCGTTCCTAAAACCATGATGAACTGGATGCTTAACTGCAAAAATACAGGCAGGAATCTAGTTTATCCGATGCACCTTGCTTCGATCTTTCGACGTTTCGAGATTGATCTTGAGACGTGTGCCATCTCCTCTCCACCTGTTGAGCTGACTCGTTCTCGTCGATTCCCTGCACCTCCTGGAGCTGCTCCTGCTCCAGCTGCTGATGCTGAGGCCCCTGCAGCTGATGCTCATCCTGCTCCGGCCCCTCCCCAGGATTCGATCAGACTTTCTTCCAGCGCTTCGATGATTTTGTTGCGGTCTCTATGCAACGTCATCAGGACTCAGAGTTCAGGCACATTTCTCAGGCCCAGGTGCTGAGAAATAGTATTGCTGACCTTCACTATAGCCTGGCTCAGGATCCAGTCCATCCGGTCACCATCCTTCCTCACCCGGCTTTCCCTGGTCCTCGATTTACTGATGAGATTACTTTTCAGTATTTCGACCCGACCACAGCATACTTCCCTCATGATCCTCCAGGTGCGGACGACGCCACGATGTGACGTGGATTCAGCCATGGGATAGTAGATTTTTTATTAGTTGATGCAGTTGATATAGTAGTTTTATTTCATTTCATGTCTAAACTGTTTAGTTAGACATTATCAGTTGTACTTTTTTTTTATTTCTAGTGGAAACTTCTATGATATTTCACTTTATTATGAGATAGTTCATTTTATTCCAGTTGTTTCCATATATCTATGCTGTGATTATTTTTTTGTGCTTCACTTTGTCTTGTCTTTTTATTGTTGGCTTCACGATTTACGGGGGAGCCTATTCATTTTACTACTTGACAAAGGGGGAGAAAAAGAGTATACCAAAGCAAGCGAGGACATATAGGACATATCCAAAAACAAAAATCCAAACAACATATTTTTTTCAGGTATTTTTTTATATTTTGTTCTACTTGATATAAATATATTTTGGTATAGACTCAAGTTTGTCAATTATCAAAATGGGGGAGATTGTTGGCCCATTCCATGGTCACACTCGATTTTGATAATCAACACACACTGTAGTCAATACACAAAATATAGAAAATGCTGCTAATCATTTCAGGATTCATGAAATCATATTCAACGGACGATGTACCCCATCAATCAAAGCGTCAACATCATCAAATCTTCTGAAGACTCAGTTATTATTTTTTATTCTGTATTTTATATTTTATTGAGTCTAGGAATTACTTTGTAAAATCAATTTTGGTAATACTGGCTTAGGGTTAAAACTGTCCTTATTTCAAAAGCTTACTTTTACCATTCGTATTTTCGATTACAAATATTTCAAAAACATATTTCGAAAATAGTCTTTTCAAATGATTTTACAAATAACCAAAACATGTTTGAAAACTGTTTTTACAAAAGAATTTTAAATATCTTCTGACAGAACTCATAGCCGAGTTCGGCCCGAGTTCGGTCCGAACTCTTACCGAGTTCGGTCAGTTTGTATTCAAACTTCTGTTGCCTCCAAATCAACGAGCAACGTCTCTTTGCGAGATATTTGCACCCGAACTCTGCCCGAGTTCTGCCCGAGTTCGGTTGGTGAAAACACCTATAAATAGAGAAGAACTTTTCGTTTCAAATCAATTCATTCTTCATCTTCTCTTCTCTACTACTCAAGTGTTTTCAAAACGATCTAAGACTTTCAAATCTCACCTACACTTCTCTTAACCAAAAGCCAGTACTATCAGAGTTGATTTAGAGTCTTTTGGTTACTCAAGAGTTGTAAAGAGGTCGTTCAAGTTTCAACAACTTTTCTGTTGTGGAGCTGGTCGTGCGCTCGTCACCAAGCACGGTGTTGTGAAGCTGGTCGTGCGCTTGTCACCAAGCACGGTGTTGTAAGAGATTGAAAGCTCTCAGTTAAAGCTTGTGCCATAGTGGATTAACATCGAGCAAGAGTACTCGAGACTGGATTAGTCCTCTCAGAGGGATACCAGTATACATCGCTGTGTCACTGAGTTTGAATTCTCTATCTTTATTTACTGTCTCTTACATATCTGCCATAGTTTAATTTTTAATTGGGGATTATTTTTCTGCTGCACACACGCACTCTATTCACCCCCCCTCTAGAGGTGCTCAACGATCCTACAATTGGTATCAGAGCAGGTTATATTCTTATATAACATACCCTAGAGAAAATATATATGGCAGCCGTGAAATCTATATTCAACGGTGAAGGGAAATCCACAAATAGACCTCCCCTATTTGATGGAACAAATTACACGTACTGGAAAACACGAATGACTTTCTTTCTTAAATCTCTAGATTTTGATCTTTGGTCAATAGTCATTGATGGGTATAAGAAACCACCACCTACAGTGGTTGAAGGTATTCTTATGGAAAAGCCGCATGACAAGTACACGATGCTGAAAAAGCAAAGGCTAGTCTTGATGCTCGAGCCATCAATGCACTATTCTGTGCAATTGATAAAACCGAGTTCAACAGAGTTTCAACCTGCAAGACGTCTCACGAAATTTGGAAACTCCTTGAGGTAACCCATGAAGGGACTTTCCAAGTGAAAGAATCCAAAATTAGTAGACTGACTCGGGAATATGAATCTTTTAAGATGAAACCTGGTGAGTCAATTACACAGTTGTTTACTCGTTTCCTTGATATAACTAATCCTTTGCAATCTCTTGGTAAGGATTACAGCAATCACGAGAAGATTAGAAAAGTGCTGCGGGCTCTAACAAAGAACTGGAATCCAAAAGCCACAGCAATTATTGAAGGAAACGACCTCACCACAATGTCGTTGGAAACTTTGATGGGCAAGCTCATGACCCATGAACTCGACTTGCAAGATTTTGAAGAAGCAACACCAAAGAAGAAAACTATTGCCTTCAAAGCTCATGCAAGAAAGCCGACATACAACGATTCCGATGAAGAATCCTCAAGTGGTGATGAACAAGCCCTGCTTGTGAAGAACTTCAGGAAGTACCTAAAGTTTACAAGCAGAAAGAAGAAAGATGTCCAAGAAAGCAATGAAGATGAAACCATATGCTTTGGATGTAAGAAGTCAGGGCACATGAAGAAGGACTGTCCAACCACCAAGAAGATGCACCTTGCTTCGATCTTTCGACGTTTCGAGATTGATCTTGAGACGTGTGCCATCTCCTCTCCACCTGTTGAGCTGACTCGTTCTCGTCGATTCCCTGCACCTCCTGGAGCTGCTCCTGCTCTAGCTGCTGATGCTGAGGCCCCTGCAGCTGATGCTCATCCTGCTCCGGCCCCTGCCCCAGGATTCGATCAGACTTTCTTCCAGCGCTTCGATGATTTTGTTGCGGTCTCTACGCAACGTCATCAGGACTCAGAGTTCAGGCATATGGACTGCTCTTCTTGGTGGTTGGACAGTCCTTCTTCATGTGCCCTGACTTCTTACATCCAAAGCATATGGTTTCATCTTCATTGCTTTCTTGGACATCTTTCTTCTTTTTGCTTGTAAACTTTAGGTACTTCCTGAAGTTCTTCACAAGTAGGGCTTGTTCATCACCACTTGAGGATTCTTCATCGGAATCGTTGTATGTCGGCTTTCTTGCATGAGCTTTGAAGGCAATAGTTTTCTCCTTTGGTGTTGCTTCTTCAAAATCTTGCAAGTCGAGTTCATGGGTCATGAGCTTGCCCATCAAAGTTTCCAACGACATTGTGGTGAGGTCGTTTCCTTCAATAATTGCTGTGGCTTTTGGATTCCAGTTCTTTGTTAGAGCCCGCAGCACTTTTCTAATCTTCTCGTAATTGCTGTAATCCTTACCAAGAGATTGCAAAGGATTAGTTATATCAAGGAAACGAGTAAACATCTGTGTAATTGACTCACCGGATTTCATCTTAAAAGATTCATATTCCTGAGTCAGTCTACTAATTTTGGATTCTTTCACTTGGGAAGTCCCTTCATGGGTTGCCTCAAGGAGTTTCCAAATTTCGTGAGACGTCTTGCAGGTTGAAACTCTGTTGAACTCGGTTTTGTCAATTGCACAGAATAGTGCATTGATGGCTCGAGCATCAAGACTAGCCTTTGCTTTTTCAGCATCGGTGTACTTGTCATGCGGCTTTTCCATAAGAATACCTTCAACCACTGTAGGTGGTGGTTTCTTATACCCATCAATGACTATTGACCAAAGATCAAAATGTAGAGATTTAAGAAAGAAAGTCATTCGTGTTTTCCAGTACGTGTAATTTGTTCCATCAAATAGGGGAGGTCTATTTGTGGATTGCCCTTCACCGTTGAATATAGATTTCACGGCTGCCATATATATTTTCTCTAGGGTATGTTATATAAGAATATAACCTTCTCTGATACCAATTGTAAGATCGTTGAGCACCTCTAGAGGGGGGGTGAATAGAGTGCGTGTGTGCAGCAGAAAAATAATCCCCAATTAAAAATTAAACTATGGCAGATATGTAAGAGACAGTAAATAAAGATAGAGAATTCAAACTCAGTGACACAGCGATGTATATTGGTATCCCTCTGAGAGGACTAATCCAGTCTCGAGTACTCTTGCTCGAGACTGGATTAGTCCTCTCAGAGGGATATCAGTATACATCGATGTGTCACTGAGTTTGAATTCTCTATCTTTATTTACTGTCTCTTACATATCTGCCATAGTTTAATTTTTAATTGGGGATTATTTTTCCGCTGCACACACGCACACTATTCACCCCCCTCTAGAGGTGCTCAACGATCCTACAATTCATACAGACTAGCCCCAACCCAAACGATATACTAACAAGTACATTGTATGGGAGATTTTTGACCCCCCCATAACTTGTTGAAATTTTAGGTGCACATACTGTTATACTGGCAATATACTGTGGACACCGGTTTGGCTGTAGGCAGTGCTTTATCTATGTTTTTGTTGGGTTTTGGTCTTTTTCAAAGCGAATTTTAGTCCCGCATCGGCTAGACCAAAGGACTTGTATCTTTATATATTAGCTTTGCTAGTTTAGAGATGCACATGTGGTGTGGAGGTGCACATGGGTGTGCCATGTGGGGTTATTTTTCTAATAGAAAAAAGGCTAAATCAACAATTGAAAGCATTCATGCTTTTTGCTCTTGGAAAATTTATTTCCATGGAAGCTAAGCCCCGTAGGGGCTTAGCGACTCGGACTCGGACTCGGACTCGGGCACATGGGCTCATGAGGCGTAATGTGGCGTTTTGTTGGCATACTTTGCACTTAGCACATCAGGTTGCGCGCCACAGTGCACATGGACTCGGACTCGGACTCGCTGCCATGTTGCGCGCCACAGGTTGCGCGACCAGGGTGCGCGCTAGGGTGCGCGCCAGGTTGCGCACAGGTTGCGCATAGGTTGCGTCGGGTGCGCGCGTGGCGCACGTTGTGCGAGTGGCGCAAGTTGGCACAGGTCGTGCAGGTTGCGCAGGTTGCGCAGTGGCGCAGGTTGGCGCAAGTGGCTCAGTGCGCAGTATACAAGGCGCGCAGGGTGCCAGAGTGGCGCAACTTGCTAAAGATCGTGCATGTGCATGATCTGAGCGGTTATTGCACGTTCGGAGTGGTTATTACCACGTTTCGAATATTGTGCTAACCGGGCAGTTACTACTCGGGCCTATATAAGGTCTCCTCTCTCTCACAGGGAGAAGAATAATACAGAATACATTCAGAGAGTCACGAAAGTTTATAAGTATTTCTTAACACAAGTATACAGAGTCTGTGAGAGAGAAGAGAAGCTTTGCACCAGCGTTGCTTTTGCACGAGTGTCCGTGTACAATCCGAGGAGTCAGAAGAGGAGAAGTGTTCCAAAGTTCTTCGACGAACTTGCTGGTTCCTGGAAGCTATTCGTGTGGGACGAATATAGCTTTGAGCAACGGTGATCATTCACCCCAGCAGGCCATCTTCCATCTTTCGCCTGTCATCTTCTTTGCTGTTGTGATTACGAAATCTTCTTAGATTCTCGTATATCATATGCTGCTGTAGATTATGAAATCTTTTTAGATTCTCGTAATACAATAACAAGATCTTTTTAGATCTTCGTTATACTTGCGCAACCTTCCTAGAAGTGTTGTATTGGAACATTGTTTTTACAATTGTTTCTTATTCTCAGTTTTCTATCGAAAAATTGTGCCCCGGCACTAACAATCTCAAAGCTATATTGCTAAGATGGAAAACTTTAATGCTTCACTCCTCAATACTGACTTTTGTAAGTTAGAAAAGTTTGATGGAGAGCATTATCAAGTCTGGAAGAGGAAGGTTTATCTCACTCTTCAACTCAGAGATGTTGATCACGTGCTTCTTGAAAAGGAACCTACTGTTCCAGATACTGGGTCTGCTGCTGCAATCGCTGCGGCTACTAAACTTCAGGCCAAGTGGAGAAGGAAAAGTAGCATTTGCAGGCTGCTTATCCTAAATGCTATGGAGGATTCTCTAGCAGAATCTTACAGTAAAAAACCAATTGCCAGAGACATATGGGAGTCTCTGGAGAAATTGTACGAAGAAGACAAGAACAGGAGCAAGATATTTGTGGTTGAAAAATATCACAAATGGCTCTTTGAGGACGAGAAGTCCATGTTGCCGCAGGTAAAAAAAATTCAGAAGCTGCGACAGAAGTTGGAAGACGAGGCAATGCCCCTCCCCGACAAGTTTGTTGTTGGAGGGATTGTCTCGAAGCTTCCCGCTGGGTGGAGTAAGTTCTATGCAAACATGCATAGGAAGAAGCTTGAGATCAGTCTTGAAGATCTCTTGCAGGAAATCTATGTTGAGGACCAGATGCGGGCTCAACTGAAGGTGGACACACTGTCCAAGCAATTGGCTAACGCCAATCTGGTTCGTACCAAGGAACCAAGGGGAAAGCAGGCAGCTTCCCACAGTAAGAAGAAGGACCCTAATAATCTGAACGTGAAGGGGACTTCCTTCAAGTGAAAGAAGGCAAAGTCTCAGATGCCTTGTTTCAAGTGTGGCAAGAAGGGCAATTTCAAAAGTGAATGCAAAGTAACAGAGCAAGGAGAGCCTAGCAAGGTATCTATGATCACTGACGTTGTTGCTATGATTGCGCAGGTTGATGCGGTAAGGACTGACTCTGACTGGTGGATAGACACTGGAGCCTCCTGCCATGTCTGCTCCAGTAAGGTATGGTTCACCACCTACACACCTACTTCTGAAGTGGTTATGATGGCGAACCAGGCACAAGCTGAAGTGCTCGGGATCGGGACGGTGGTGTTGAAGCTGACTTCGGAGAAGTCTCTAACGCTTCAAGGTATGAAGCACGTACCTGCTATCGCCAAGAACCTGATCTCAGGAGGCCTACTATGCAACGCATGTAGCGCCCCGCTTTCGATAGGCGACGGATCTTCATAATATGCTTGCGCCGAGTCAGATCGACCGGGAACTTAGATGGCCATCTGACTCGATCGCTAAGCTTGGTAAACGATAACGCCTTGCGGCATCGATTCAAATCGATTTGGACGGAAGTTACGAGAATCGATCCAACTAATGGAACGACTTCTGTTGGAATAAGTCCTAGATGCAGCGGGCTGCGTCTCGGCGAGTGAGCTCTCTATAAGAGTCCCTTCGACGGGACCGGACCGATGTATGGTTTTCTTGGAGCTTTGTCGCTGGGCTTGATTGAAGTGCTTTCGCGTCGTTTTCATGGATGCAATTATAATTTCGATGCAAGGGGAAAAAAAGGAATTCTGTCACTCCCCGTTCCCGGAATGCGTATTTTTATACATGTACAACTCATGAGTATTTATTTAGTATTTATCATGTAGTATTCTGTATTTAAATTCCTTTGAAAATTTCATGTTAATTAATTATCTGCTCTTTAAATTCCATGATTTATTTATTTTCTGCAATTTTATTTCTGCATTTTCTTCCTGCTTTTATTTCCTGCTTTTAGTCTTGCTTATTTGGTTCGGCCTTATTGGGTTCGGATTTGTGGTGGACAACCCAGCCCACTAGCTCCCACCTACCACCCCCTTCCTATTTAAAGCTTCCATCTCTTTCTCTCTCCTCATTTCTTCATTCTCACCATTACTTCTTCTTCTTCCTCTCATTACTTCTCCACCTAACCAGCAGCAGCAGTAGGCAAGTGCAAACTTGCTCCTTCTCTACCCATTTTTATGGTTCATTTGCCTTCTTCTCGTGATTCCAAGAGAGATTAGTTCTTAGCATTTTTGATTTCTACGGCTGGTTTTCTCTAGATCTAAGTTATAGTATTTCGGCTGTTCATGGGTTCTTAGTCCACCAACTTTGCGTGAATTTCTCTGGCACTGGAACAAGGCTCCATGGGACTTGGGGTTTAGGAGATGTTTCACGCACACGTTCTTACGTGCTCGCGTAAACATCAGCCCAGTCACGCACACGTCTATACGTGTTTGCGTGTATTTCAGTCACTCTAACGTTCTCATGAGCGTGCGTGTATTTCAGTCACGCTCATGTCTGTGCGTGCCTGCGTGACTTTTGAGTTACGTCCACTCTGTGCGTGCGTGTATTTTTAGTCATGCTCGCATTTGAGTGCGTGTATTTTCAGTCACGCTCGCGTTGTCTGCGTATATTTGAGTCACGCTCCTGTCTTTGTACTACGTGCGTGACTTTTCACGCTCATGTCCCTGAGCTTGCGTGCGTGACTTTTCACGATCACATTGTGCGTGACTTTTGGCGTGCGTGACTTTTCACCCTCACGCTGCGCGTGCGTGCGTGAATTATTTGTCACGCTCATACGCTCACGTTGCCAGCACGTATCACTTGTCACGCATCACTTGTCACCCCTCACTGCTCACGCTCACGCTTACCTGAGTGTACTCCTTTTACGCTCACTCCTTCATGCCGGACTTGGCGTACTTTTCACGTATACGATTCTTGCGTGACTTTTGGACTTAGCTTAGACTGGTTAGCATGACTTCCTGACTTAGGAGTTTTATTTGTTCTATATTTTATTCATTTAATGTTGGCATGATAATTCCCTATTATATCCTTACGCCTTTTTGCATGAACCCGATAATCTTAGCATGTTGATATTTTAATACATATGGTTGTGTATTAGTGCCAAGTGTCTGGATTGGTATATGGATATCCAGTGAGACTGGAACTTGATCTTAAGAGTTATAGACTCAACCCTATTTAATGCTAATGACTTTCATGCCTTGTCACCATTAATGACGATGGTTATCTTGACTAATTTGATCATGCGTTCCTAGTGGGAACTAAGAGACTGGCTAGTCGTCTTATTGAAATAAATGAATGAGACACGTTCATGTTATGAACTATTGCAATCGACTGGCTGATCCCAAATATTGACATACATGCACATGCAGGCTTCAATCTATTTATTTATTTATTTATTTATTTATTTATTTTCTACAAAAGAAGCATGTGTACTTTATGGTCAAGGCATGATTACCGTGGTTAGATTTGATTGTTGTATTACGCTATGTAAGACCTGCAACCTAACCGTACTGGTATCGTTGTAGAGTTGTGCATATCGTACCCCGTACGAAAGTACTCATTTGAATGACCATGATCCACGGCATGGGATTTTACTCAATGTAGGGACTATTAAGTTAAATAAAATAATAATTGCATGGAGAGAATGGATTCTCGAGTTCTTACATGACAGCCCCCTTGGGACGAGTAGTACCCGACGGGCCGGCTCGTTCCCACAGATACTGTAAATCTGCCACACGGGCAGGGAACAGTATCTGCTTTTATTATTATTGTATATTGTATATTGACGGGCGTCCTACTAGGACTCGTCTAATTCATGCATGGCGCACATGATTGACTGGATAGACTAGCCTTGCTCGCACATAGTAAGAACTGAGGAATCTTTATTGCATAATTCCAGGATAACTTGGGACTCATAATAGCAAGCCGTAGGATTTGATTGGCCGTCCAAGATGATTTGTTTGTGTACTGTACTACTCTGTTACCTAACTGGGATGATCAGAATGTCAGGACATGACGGGTCAACTTCTGTCCTTGTTTGGTTGGGAGGTTGGTTCGAAGTGTCGTGATGTGATGTGAATCCTAGTAGCAAGCAGAGATCTATTATTATATTCTTTTACTTACTGGTTTATGTCCTTCATATCGTCCTTCCTTGTGGTACTTGCTATTAGAGGTCTAACCTCTCTGGTTTTGCATGGCCAGATTTAGAGCCGGTTCCCGAGGATCCAGCGTACTTCTACCTCCAAGATGGTCAACACTAGAGAAATGATTACAGGAGGACTCGAGTGGGTTCCTTACTTCACCGCTCGTTTTGTTATTTACCTTTACACTTAGCCGTTTGGCACCGACATGTTAGTCGGATTGTCTTGTACTTACTTTTACATAATTGTAACTAAGTCAGACTGCAGCTGATAACAATTGTGTATACTTGCTATACCATCTGGCTATGTTTTGTAAAGTCAGATCTCAAGAACATTTTGACTGAGCGTTTGGGACGCCTTACTGCTTTATCTTACATGTTCTCTATTACTGTTTCCTTGTTTGAATGATTGAGACAATAGATATGAAATGACCATAGTAAGACCTTTATGTAGTATGCACCCCCTCGTCTGGTTAGACAGCATTGATCGTATTATACGGTATTCATCTACCCGTAATACGTAGCTGGCTGAGTCATTCCCCCGCTCTCCAGTATTCTGGTTCTGGGGCGTGACAAGGTTTTAGTGGTGGCCCATGCAGGTCTGATTTCAGACTTGTGGGATGTTTTTGATTTATAGGATGTCTCAATCACACATGTTTCCCCTTGATCTCCTGATTCGTTATTCTCAACTCTCGCTTGATATTCCGGTATCCTTTGACTTCATTGATCCTTCATGTCCGGTCGTTTGATTGTTCTCTTGTCCCTTTTCTTAGGGGTACTTCGTCCGCAGCGGTCAGAGCTGGGCAACAACAACAAAGGCAACAAGGACAACCCGACCAGGATGTCAGCAACCAGGGCCAGTCTCGCCTCAGGAGGCTACCCAGGAAGAAGTGATAGTGGAACCAGCAGCTGGATCGCAGTATCCGGATGTTCCACCACCACCAACAGTTCCACCTACCCAAGTGGACACACCAGCCCTTCTGGAGATCATGAGAGGAATGATGGCTGCTCAGCAACATCAGATGTTGGCCCAGCAGCGCATGCACACTCAGCTACAAGAGCAGAATGTGCTACTCAACCAAGGATTGCAGACAGCATTGGAAAGAGGGGCAAGGCCAGATTCAGGAGCATCAGCCAGGTTTTGCAAGTACAACCCCCGCCGTTTCGAGGGCACGGAGGATGCCATCTCAGCATATGCATGGCTTAAGGATATGGAGACTATTCTGACAGCAGCTAAGGTGCCGGCAGAAGAACGTGTGGATCTAGTGAAGTTGTTACTTCAGGATCTCGCACGTGATTGGTGGGAATCAGAGGAAGTGGGCATCAGGCGTCCTGTGGCTTGGGACGATTTCACAGCAAGATTCAAGACTAAGTACTATGGAGTTGTGGCACAGTTTGAGCTACAACAAAAATTTATCAACCTCAGGCAGGCCGGCAAGACTGTAGATGCTTATGCAGCAGAGTTCTGCAGATTGAGTAGATTCGCCCCAGAGATGGTAGCAACGGAGCGCCAGAGGGCCATGAGGTTTCAGCAAGGGTTTCATCTTGAGCTCTTGCAATTAATAGAGGGGCACAATTACCAGACTTTTGATGAGATATTGACGGCGACTCGAAGGCATGAGATCACTTTTCAGAGGCTTGCAGTAAGGACTGGGGGTCAGAAGAGATCCCACAGTCAGATTGAAGGAGGGGGGGAAGCAGCGCCCCGAACAACAGCACCATCTACTGGCATTCGTATCCACGATGTGGCGATACGAGGACCAGCACCACCCAGGCAGCAGCAGCAACAGCAACAGAGGAAGAACCAGCAACCCCCGTCGGACTGCACTTATTGTGGAAAGATGGGACACACTAGAGATGTGTGTCGGACATTGAATGGACTATGTCTGATATGTGGAAATCTAGACCATCGGGTTACCACATGTCCCATGAATTCGAGGTCAGGAGGACCAGGGCAGCAGTTTCCTGCTCTGCCAGCACCAGGGGCAGGCCAGTATCGAGGACCATCGGTGGCAGTTAGGCCATTGGCACAGCGTCCGTTAGTAACGCAGGCTCAGATGTTTCGGCAGCAGGGACCGCCGATGCAGCAACACCAGCATAGACCACCCCAGCATCATCAAGGCAGGGGCCAGCAGCAGCACCAGGCTAGGCCGCAGCATGGGAATCAGCAAGGAGGTCGAGGGCAAGCATTCACTCTGTCCTTGGAAGAGGCATTGGCATCGAGAGATGTTGTGGCAGGTAACATTCTCGTCGCCTCATATCCCGCAGTAGTATTGTTTGATTCGGGAGCATCCCATTCATTTATATCTGCACGATTTGCGACACGACTAGGAATGGAGTTCGAGGCATTGCCAGGGAGGTTGAATATACTCACTAGTAATGGGCTCGTAGGAGTTAGTAGAGTTATTTTAGCGTGTAGCGTTGTAGTTTACGGGCATTCCTTACCTGCCCGGTTGATAGAATTTCCTGTTGGAAATTTCGACGTTATCTTAGGCATGGACTGGCTGAAAGACAGTCATACGACAATAGATTGTCGTAGAGGGAGTGTATCTTTTGATATTCCAGGCATGAAGAGGTTTACCTTAGTCAGATCAGAGGCAACTCAGCAAGAGCAGGGAGTAGTGACGGCAATGGAGGAAGTTCAGATTCCGAAGGTAGTTGAAGAATTTCTAGATGTATTTCCTGAAGAACTTCCAGGTCTACCACCAGTTAGAGATATTGAGTTTAGTATAGAATTGGCACCAGGAACTAAACCGATATCAGATCGAGTTTATAGAATGGCGGATTCAGAGCAGGCCAAGGTATATGAGCACATAGAAGAATTGAAGGAGAAGAAGTTCATCCAAGCTAGCGTATCACCGTGGGCAGCACCAGTGGAACTTGTGGGAAAGAAGGATGGGTCATCCAGATTATGCATTGACTACAGGAAGCTTAACGCGGCAACAGTGAAGAACAAGTACCCATTACCCAGGATCGACGACTTATTTGATCAGTTGAGCAAGGCTAGAGTTTTCTCCAAGATAGATCTTCGTTCAGGATACCATCAGGTGAGGGTTCGGAAGGAAGACATTCCCAAGACAGCATTCAGGTCGAAGTATGGGCATTATGAATTCTTAGTAATGCCGTTTGGTTTGACCAATGCTCCAGCAATATTCATGGATTTGATGAACCGCATCTTTATGCCATATTTAGACCAGTTTGTTATTGTGTTTCTTGACGACATTCTCGTATACTCTGCTAGTGAAGAGGAGCATGAAGACCACCTCAGAAAAGTGTTGCAGGTTCTGAGAGAGAACCAGTTGTATGCCAAGCTCAGCAAGTGTGAGTTTTGGTCGGATCACATTTCATTTTTGGGTCATATCATATCAGGAGCTGGAGTAGCAGTAGATCCCAAGAAAGTAGAAGCAGTAGAGAGTTGGCCAGTACCCAAGACCGTAGCAGATGTACGGAGTTTCTTGGGATTGGCAGGATATTACAGAAGGTTTGTGTCAGACTTTGCAAGGCTTTCAGCGCCCATGACCCGTTTGACCCGGAAGGATGTGCCATTCGTTTGGTCGACAGAATGTCAGGCATCATTCGAGACTTTGAAGCAGAAGTTGATATCAGCACCTATTCTTACATTGCCAGTCGAACCCGGAGGTTTTACAGTATATTGTGATGCGTCAGGTAAAGGACTTGGATGTGTCCTTATACAACATGGGAAGGTGATAGCGTATGCATATAGGCAGCTTCGGGAACACGAGAAGAATTACCCAACTCATGATTTGGAGTTAGCAGCAGTAGTGTTTGCTCTGAAGCTATGGAGGCATTACTTATATGGTGACCGAGTGGAAATGTACACAGACCATAAAAGTCTGAAGTACATCTTTACTCAGAAAGAATTAAACATGAGGCAGAGAAGATGGCTGGAGTTGATTAAGGATTATGATGTGGAGCTTCAGTATCATCCAGGCAAGGCTAATGTAGTGGCAGACGCTCTCAGCAGAAGAGGCGGCGCATTTATGTTGACAACGCAGAAGCGTATCTTAGAAGACCTTCAAGAGATGGGCATCGAAGTTATATTTCCTAGTGATGTAGGAGTTCTAACTAGTCTACAAGTCCAATCTGACTTGGTAGACAGGATCAAGGCAGCTCAGGCACAGGACCCGAGGATTCAGAAGCTTAGGGCAGAATGTGAGTCAGGGCTCAGGAAGGAGATGAGAATTCATGAAGATGGTACACTTAGGTTTGGATCACGTCTATGTGTGCCTAGTGGAGATATCAGACAGGAGGTCATGGCAGAAGCTCACAGTTCTCAGTATTCTATTCACCCTGGAGGGACCAAGATGTACCAAGATATCAAGCAACATTTCTGGTGGAACGGGATGAAGAGGGAGATAGCTAGATTTGTTTCGCGTTGCTTGGTATGTCAGCAAGTGAAGGCAGAACAGCAGAGGCCAGCTGGGTTATTGCAACCACTTCCTATTCCGGAATGGAAGTGGGAGCATATTACAATGGACTTTGTGACTAGTTTACCAAGATCACCAAGTGGTAAGGATGCTATTTGGGTGATAGTAGATCGGCTTACGGAGGTAGCACACTTTCTTCCATTCAGAGTAGGACAATCTACAGAAAAGTTGGCAGAATTATATATGCAACAGATAGTCAGGCAGCATGGAGTCCCTGTCAGTATTGTGTCGGATCGAGATACCCGCTTTACATCACATTTCTGGAAGAGCTTATATCATAGTCTGGGTACCAAGTTAAGGTTTAGCATGGCTTACCATCCGCAGACGGATGGGCAATCAGAAAGAACGATTCAGACCTTAGAAGACATGTTGAGAGCTTGCACTCTAGATTTTGGAGGGTCTTGGGAAAGTCACCTGCACTTGGTCGAGTTCTCATACAACAATAGTTATCAAGCCAGTATCCAGATGGCGCCATTCGAAGCGTTATATGGTAAGAAGTGCAGGTCACCGCTTGCATGGGATGATATTGGAGAGAGGAAGATGCTAGGCCCAGAAATGATTGTTCAGACGGTTGAAGTAGTTAAAGGGATTAGAGAGCGACTTCGAGTTGCGCAGGACCGACATCGTCATTGGACGGACCAGTATCGTAGGCCGTTAGAATTCTCTGTTGGGGACCACGTATTCTTGCGGATCTCACCTACTCGTGGGGTCATTAGATTTGGCGTTCGCGGGAAATTGAGTCCGCGGTACGTGGGCCCATTTGTTATCCTTGATCGGATAGGCAATGTTGCTTATCGTTTATCACTCCCACCTTCGTTACGAGAGGTGCATGACGTGTTTCATGTATCTCAATTACGTAGGCATGTATCGGACCCAAGCCATGTCCTCGATCACTCTGAGCTGGTTGTTGGTACCAACCTGTCTTACGAGGAACAGCCTGTGTCCATTTTGGACCGAAGAGAGAAGATACTCAAGAACCGAACAATTAGTCTTGTCCGTGTTGCTTGGGGTCATCACCCCTTGGGAGAGTCAACGTGGAAACGTGAGGATGATATCCGATCACGGTATCCACACCTGTTTGACTCACAAGGTATATCTCTTTCTATATACCTTGATTGTCTTGATTTCTTATGCTTATCGCTTTATGGGTAGAGCTACTTGATATCGTAGATTGATGGATTTACATATATAGTACTTGCTTTTGATATGGTAAAAACAATTGCTTGTTCACTAGAATTGCTTGATCACTAGAATTGCTTGTATTAGTTTAGCCCCGATGTTTCTATCCTGCTTGGATTTGAAATTCCGAGGACGAAATTTTTCTAAGGTGGGTAGAGATGTCACTCCCCGTTCCCGGAATGCGTATTTTTATACATGTACAACATAATGAGTATTTATTTAGTATTTATCATGTAGTATTCTGTATTTAAATTCCTTTAAAAATTTCATGTTAATTAATTATCTGCTCTTTAAATTCCATGATTTATTTATTTCCAGCAATTTTATTTCTGCATTTTCTTCCTGCTTTTATTTTCTGCTTTTAGTCTTGCTTATTTGGTTCGGCCTTATTGGGTTCGGATTGGTGGTGGACAACCCGGCCCACTAGCTCCCACCTACCACCCCCTTCCTATTTAAAGCTTCCATCTCTTTCTCTCTCCTCATTTCTTCATTCTCATCATTAC
Organism: Iris pallida; assembly: GCA_029216955.1. NCBI lineage: Eukaryota > Viridiplantae > Streptophyta > Magnoliopsida > Asparagales > Iridaceae > Iris > Iris pallida. The sequence continues at coordinate 1,409,029 of JANAVB010041017.1, read as the reverse complement.
TTCTTCTTCTTCCTCTCATTACTTCTCCACCTAACCAGCAGCAGCAGTAAGCAAGTGCAAACTTGCTCCTTCTCCACCCATTTTTATGGTTCATTTGCCTTCTTCTCGTGATTCCAAGAGAGATTAGTTCTTAGCATTTTTGATTTCTACGACTGGTTTTCTCTAGATCTAAGTTATAGTATTTCGGCTGTTCATGGGTTCTTAGTCCACCAACTTTGCGTGTATTTCTCTGGCACTGGAACAAGGCTCCATGGGACTTGGGGTTTGGGAGATGTTTCACGCACACGTTCTTACGTGCTCGCGTAAACATCAGCCCAGTCACGTACACGTCTATACGTGTTTGCGTGTATTTCAGTCACGCTAACGTTCTCATGAGCGTGCGTGTATTTCAGTCACGCTCATGTCTGTGCGTGCCTGCGTGACTTTTGAGTTACGTCCACTCTGTGCGTGCGTGTATTTTTAGTCACGCTCGCATTTGAGTGCGTGTATTTTCAGTCACGCTCGCGTTGTCTGCGTGTATTTGAGTCACGCTCCTGTCTTTGTACTGCGTGCGTGACTTTTCACGCTCATGTCCCTGAGCTTGCGTGCGTGACTTTTCACGATCATATTGTGCGTGACTTTTGGCGTGCGTGACTTTTCACCCTCACGCTGCGCGTGCGTGCGTGAATTATTTGTCACGCTCATACGCTCACGTTGCCAGCACGTATCACTTGTCACCCCTCACTGTTCACGCTCACGCTTACCTGAGTGTACTCCTTTTACGCTCACTCCTTCATGCCGGACTTGGCATACTTTTCACGCATACGATTCTTGCATGACTTTTGGACTTAGCTTAGACTGGTTAGCATGACTTCCTGACTTGGGAGTTTTATTTGTTCTATATTTTATTCATTTAATGTTGGCATGATAATTCCCTATTATATCCTTACGCCTTTTTGCATGAACCCGATAATCTTAGCACGTTGATATTTTAATACATATGGTTGTGTATTAGTGCCAAGTGTCTGGATTGGTATATGGATATCCAGTGAGACTGGAACTTGACCTTGAGAGTTATAGACTCAACCCTATTTAATGCTAATGACTTTCATGCCTTGTCACCATTAATGACGATGGTTATCTTGACTAATTTGATCATGCGTTCCTAGTGGGAACTAAGAGACTGGCTACTCGTCTTATTGAAATAAATAAATGAGACACGTTCATGTTATGAACTATTGCAATCGACTGGCTGATCCCAAATATTGACATACATGCACATGCAAGCTTCAATCTATTTATTTAATTATTTATTTATTTATTTATTTTTTACAAAAGAAGCATGTGTACTTTATGGTCAAGGCATGATTACCGTGGTTAGATTTGATTGTTGCATTACGCTATGTAAGACCTGCAACCTAACCGCACTGGTATCGTTGTAGAGTTGTGCATATCGTACCCCGTACGAAAGTACTCATTTGAATGACTATGATCCACGGTATGGGATTTCACTCAACGTAGGGACTATTAAGTTAAATAAAATAATGATTGCATGGAGAGAATGGATTCCCGAGTTCTTACATGGCAGCCTCCTTGGGACGAGTAGTACCCGACGGGCCGGCTGGTACCCACAGATACTGTAAATCTGCCACACGGGCAGGGAACAGTATATGCTTTTATTATTATTGTATATTGTATATTGACGGGCGTCCTGCTAGGACTCGTCTAATTCATACATGGCGTACATGATTGACTGGATAGACTAGCCTTGCTCGCACATAGTAAGAACTGAGGAATCTTTATTGCATAATTCCAGGATAACTTGGGACTCATAATAGCAAGCCGTAGGATTTGATTGGCCGTCCAAGATGATTTGTTTGTGTACTGTACTACTCTGTTACCTAACTGGGATGATCAGAATGTCAGGACATTACGGGTCAACTTCTGTCCTTGTTTGGTTGGGAGGTTGGTTCGAAGTGTCGTGATGTGATGTGAATCCTAGTAGCAAGCAGAGATCTATTATTATATTCTTTTACTTACTGGTTTATGTCCTTCATATCGTCCTTCCTTGTGGTACTTGCTATTAGAGGTCTAACCTCTCTGGTTTTGCATGGCCAGATTTAGAGCCGGTTCCCGAGGATCTAGCGTACTTCTACCTCCAAGATGGTCAACACTAGAGGAATGATTGCAGGAGGACTCGAGTGGGTTCCTTACTTCACCGCTCGTTTTGTTATTTACCTTTACACTTAGCCGTTTGGCACCGACATGTTAGTCGGATTGTCTTGTACTTACTTTTATATAATTATAACTAAGTCAGACTGCAGCTGATAACAATTGTGTATACTTGCTATACCATCTGGCTATGTTTTGTAAAGTCAGATCTCAAAAACATTTTGACTGAGCATTTGGGACGCCTTACTGCTTTATCTTACATGTTCTCTATTACTGTTTCCTTGTTTGAATGATTGAGACAATAGATGTGAAATGACCATAGTAAGACCATTATGTAGTATGCACCCCCTCGTCTGGTTAGACAGCATTGATCGTATTATACGATATTCATCTACCCGTAATACGTAGCTGGCTGAGTCATTCCTCCGCTCTCCAGTATTCTGGTTCTGGGGCGTGACAAATTCTAACAAAGCGTTGGTGCCATTGCAGGAGCTCGTGTAACTAAGGATTGACGTTGCGTAGCGCTTCGACGATCGGCACGAAGCAAAGTAATCGGTGGGTGATTCGACCCTTCTTTTCTACTATGTCCCGCAAACTTATTCCTTGCTTCGAATTCATTCAAATCGAACGATGCCAAGTTAATTGCATGCCAATCCACTAAGGTCAAGAACTCGAGAAAAACGTATTGATTTTGAGTAATCTACTCTGAAAAATACAAGTTTCTCACATAAACAGAAAAGTTTAAGGTTCTAGTAAAAAGATAGACTATTTCACGTGCTACAAAATATTATGAAACGTCGATCGTGGGTTATGATGCCTCGGACAATTTGGTGCCTACGGGATGCTAAATCGGGAGTACGACTTGGGGAAAATGGATCGTTGCATAAGTTGGGGGAAATGATAATGTCGTTCAATACTGTCTGTGCTATACAAAACTGTTGCATATGTTAAACTGTTCACGCATTGGCATGGTCATGGACAGCTTGTGCACAAGCTGATATTTTCCTCGAATCGATATCCGGGGCATCGGAATCGACTCGACCTAGGAGGAATGATTAATCGTGCTTCGGCACTGATGCATTTCGGGACCGTCAGTCAGACTTGCAACCTAGACTGAGCGGGCCGAAATGCCATTGAGATAGTCCCACGTGATGTGTAACATCAATGACCGCATATAAGATAGTAGCATGCTCACCTATTGTCTTATGCATGTGTAAATATTTTCTCTGTTTTCATGCAGGGACGAGCACGACCGTGGTAAGAAATATGATAAACTGCTATGTTTCACTGTATGCTTCATTTCTCAAATGGCTATCGAATATGAACTGAATTCATTTAGTTCTAATAGAAAGACAACTCTAAAGCATGCCTACCCTAACAATCAGAGTCGGTTTAGACGAGTGGGTTCGTCTCGTCCACTTAGCAAGTGTGCTAATCCCATTCTCCCAATTTCCCCAGGTGCGGCGGGCGTTCCCAACTAAACTGCAGCTGGAGTGCGGAGAGGCGTTTTGAAGCTCTTCCTATGCAGAAGTATTTTGAAGCCAATTCAAGTCGACGGCTTTGTATAAAGGGGCGAATGTATGGGACGGCAAGCGTAGTTCAGGCAACTTGTCGAATGTATTTTCTTTCTATTTTTCAATCAATGTAGCCGCAACGACATCCAATGTAATTACGACTTGCACTTCGTTGCAAGCTATGAATGAAATGTATTTCTATCTTCCTATACTGCGTCTTAAATTCTGATGTGATTTGTGAAGTTTCAACTTGGCGTATTAATATGTAAAGCAACGTAACGTTCTTGCCTTGTACGAGTGCAAATTCCAGACTCGTACGGCATCACGCCTTAGCGAGGACGATCGAGTCGGTAAAGTAACACCGGGGACGAACGGTTTGTCGACTCGGGGCGTGACAAATTGGTATCAGAGCACAGTTATATTTCCTCGGATTTTCAAAATATGTTTCATTGTTGGAATGTCCGTTGCGATGGCTCGATTGAAGGCTTGTCGGCATGCTGCGTGAAATACAAGTTCCATACAGGTAAGCCCGTAGATATTTTTGAAAAATACTAACGGGTTTACACTGTTTGTAGGAATGACTAAGCGAGATAAGAAAATCGTCGGCCCAACAACCCAAACCGTGGATAGTACGTCGAGCATAAAGAGCACTGGCCCTAGCGAGACGACTATGGAGAAGATGCTACAGTTGATGGAACTGCAGCAGCAACAGCTTCAGATGCAATTCAAAGCCCAATTTGATGCACAGCAGAAGCAGATGGCCGCCCTGACTCAGATAGTGAGCAGGATGGCGGGCGATACCAAGAAGACGGACGCGGTACTCGAGGGAAAGCACGGTGATCAAGAAGAAGACGAGGAGGAAGAAGTCTCACCGCAAATGATAAATTCTCCTTCCATGCTCAAAGTGAAGGAGTTTCGCAAAATGAACCCGCCGAAGTTCAACGGCCAAGTAGAGCCCGACGTGATAGTAGGATGGCTCGCAGAGATGGAGGACTTGTTCGATCTCCTCTGCATCGAAGGGTCCCAGAGGGTGGCCTGTACGGCGCTGCAGTTACAATTAAGAGCACATGACTGGTGGGCGGCGAAGAAACAAGAGATCTGTGAAACCGATGCCAACAAAAAAATTTCTTGGAAAATGTTCAAGACAGCCTTCCTTGAGAAATACGTTCCTCGCGCCATCCGTCGACAGAAGGGGGATGAGTTCATGATGTTGAGACAGAAGAATATGAGTGTTGAAGATTATGATGCAAGCTTCTCGAAACTTGCAAAATTTGCCGACGCCTTCCTGCCCAACAAAGAAGAATGGTGTGAGCATTTTCAATAGGGCCTCAACGACGAATTGCGTAGGGACGTCATGAACCAACGATGCCAAACTTATCGTGAATCTTACGAAGCTGCACTTGATAGCGAGCGGATCTTTGACCGTATGTCACAAAGGGTCGTGCCTGTCGTTCGTAACAACTTCAACAAGCGTCCTAACGACGCCGGGGGATCGAAAATATCTAAACGTCCGAACACATTTGATAACCGGGGCCATGGCGGACCACATTGCAGTAGATGCGGTAGGCGTGGGCACCGAACCATCGATTATTTGACAAGAGCCTGCTTCAATTGTGGCGAGGTAGGCCACATAGAGACGTATTGCCCGCACAAAGGTCCGAATCAACACAACCTACCGAGGAACGTTCCGAATCCGCATAAAGCGCCGATACTGCAAGGCGCAAATGCGGTGCCCGTCAACCAGCAGAACCAACGCCACGGAGCTCAAGGCCGAGTTTATGCCTTAACTCGGGACGAGGCGTACGCGTCCGATACTGTTGTAACAGGTATATTACTCTACAAAAGTATACCTGCTCGAGTCCTATTCGATTCGGGTGCGAAGCATAGCTTTATATCTGCTGATTTTGCGAAAGAAAATAAAATAACCATGCAATCACTAGATATAAAAATTAGCTTTAGCACTCCGTCGGGAGTCGATATGCCTGCGAACTTTATTTGTAGGGATGGCCACATTTGCATCGGAGGAAGATATCTATCCTTGGATGCCGTCGTACTAGACATCAAAGATTACGACATAATCCTGGGCATGGATTGGTTGGGCGCTTGTCGTGCAACGATCGAGTGCGCGGAGAAGAGAGTGGTATTTCGTCTTCCTGGCGAGACAGAGTTCTCATATTCGTACGGTACGGTCTCGAAGACGGCGATGATGGTATCGGCAATCTCGGCAAGGCGTTTACTGCGTTCCGGCTGTGCGGGATACTTGGCATCAGTTCGAGACACGCGGACGGATAATACAAACACAATGCAGATAGATGTTGTGGCAGATTTTTCTGACGTTTTTCCTGACGAGATGCCCGAGATGCCGTCGGATCGAGAAATTGAATTCAGTATCGACACCTTTCCGGATACACGGCCGATATCAAAGGCGCCTTATCGAATGGCTCCAGCAGAACTGAAGGAGCTGAAGGTACAATTACAAGAGTTGCTAGACCGCAGATTTATTCGCCCTAGCATCTCTCCGTGGGGAGCTCCCGTACTGTTCGTGAAGAAGAAGGATGGGTCGTTGCGGCTATGCATAGACTATCGGGAACTCAACAAGGCGACCGTACGAAACAAGTATCCTTTGCCGCAAATCGACGACTTGTTTGACCAACTGCAAGATGCGACAATATTTTCAAAAATTGATCTTCGTTCAGGCTATCATCAATTGAAGATCAAGTCCGACGACGTATCGAAGTCTGCCTTCCGCACTCGATATGGTAATTACGAATTCTTCGTCATGCCGTTCGGTTTGACGAATGCCCCCGCCGCGTTCATGGATCTGATAAACCGAGTCTTTCGACCTCAAATAGATAAATTTGTAGTCGTATTCATCGACGATATCCTTGTCTACTCAAGGAATCGAAAAGAACACGCAGAACACTTGAAGACGGTACTGCAGATTCTGTGTAAAAACAAATTATACGCCAAGCAGAGTAAGTGCGAGTTCTGGATGAGTAGCGTGACATTCCTCGGACACGTAATCTCTGCCGAAGGTGTCGCAGTGGACCCAAAGAAGATTGATGCGGTGGTGGATTGGAAACGGCCTGCCTCGGCTAGCGACATTCGGAGTTTCCTGGGCTTAGCGGGCTACTATCGTAGATTCGTGCGAAGCTTCTCAAAACTAGCGTCGCCTCTGACTCGTCTCACCCAGAAGGGAGTAGTATTTGAATGGAACGACGACTGTGAATCCAGCTTTCAAGAGTTGAAGCAACGGCTCGTCTCAGCTCCAATCCTTGCACTTCCAGACGGTCCAGAAGGCTTTCAGATATTCAGCAACGCGTCGGGAACTGGCCTCGGGTACGTACTCATGCAAAGAGACAAAGTCATCTCCAACGCTTCACGGCAGTTGAAGCAGCACGAGAAAAACTACCCGACGTACGACCTAGAATTGGCGGCGATCGTCTTTGCGTTGAAGTTATGGCGGCATTACCTCTATGGTGTGGCATGCAGAATCTACACAGATCACAAAATCCTGAAATACTTATTTACGCAACGGGAACTCAACCTACGACAGCGACGTTGGCTCGAACTCATAAAAGATTATGAGCTAACGATCGAGTATACACCGGGCAAGGGAAACGTGGTGGCCGACGCACTCAGCAGAATGTTTATGGGAACACTGGCCATAAACAAGGAGATACAGTGAGACCTTGAAACGATGGATATCGAACTCGGAATTGAGTATCGACACCTGCACCTAGCTCAACTGAAGTTAGGATCGAGCCTGCTTAGCAAGATAAAGACCGCACAGGAGGATGACTCATTCCTGAAGAAAATGCGCGAGCTGATTTCAACGGGAAGGGCGACTGACTTTGCGGAAGACAGAGACGGGACGATGCGACTGAAGGGAAGGCTTTCCGTTCCTGAAACTGCCGAACTCAGAAAAGAAATTCTGACGGAGGCGCATTATGCGAAGTACTCGTTACATCCTGGAAGCACCAAGATGTATAAGGACTTGCGCACAAACTTTTGGTGGCACGGCATGAATAAAGACGTGGCTACGTTCGTATTGCAATGCATGGCGTGTCAGCAAGTGAAGGCGGAACACCAAAGGCCAGGCGGCGAGCTGCAGAACATCGCCATTCCCGAGTGGAAGTGGGACAATATCTCGATGGATTTCATTGTGGGATTTCCGAAGACGCCGCGGGGGAATGACGCGATTTGGGTCATTATTGATAGATTGACCAAGTCGGCTCACTTTATCGCAATTAAAGTAGGATGGAGCGTCGATCGGTTAGCGCAAATCTACGTCGATGAGATTGTTCGACTGCACGGGGTACCGGCCTCAATAATTTCGGACAGAGACGGGCGATTCCTATCGCGTTTCTGGATGAGCCTCCAAGCGGCGATGGGGACCAAACTGAACTTTAGTACGGCGTACCATCCCCAAACAGACGGTCAGACGGAGAGGGTAAATCAGATCTTAGAAGATATGTTGTGTCTGTGTGCGATCGACCTAAAGACTAGTTGGGATACGCATTTGCCGCTTGCGGAGTTTCCGTATAACAACAGTTATCAGTCGAGCATTCAGATGGCTCCATACGAAGTGCTCAACGGGAGGAAGTGTCGTTCGCCGATATGCTGGGATGAAGTCGGAGAGCGACAAGTCCTTGGACCGGAACTGGTGGAGCAGGCCGTCGAAAAGGTTCGCTTGATTCGAGATAGACTCAGCATCGCGCAAAGTTGACAAAAGAGCTACGCAGATCTTCGTCGACGACCGCTAGAGTTCTTGGTCGGGGACCATGTGTTTCTGAAAGTAACGCCCATGCGCGGTGTGATGCGGTTCGGCGTTAAAGGCAAGTTGAGCCCGAGATTTGTAGGCCCCTTCGAGATCATTGAGCGAGTTACGACGGTTGCTTATCGGATCGCACTACCTCCTGCCTTAGCTGATGTGCACGATGTTTTCTATGTTTCACAACTTCGAAAATACGTGCACGATCCAAGTCATGTGGTTAGCTTCGATCAGTTAGAGCTACGTACTGACTTATCTTACTCGGAGGAGCCTATTCAAATTTTGGATCGCAAGGAGAAAGTGCTACGCAATCGATCGATGTCCTTGGTCCGCGTGCTTTGGCGGAACCATTCAGTCGAGGAGTCGACGTGGAAGATGGAGGCGGAGATGAAAGAGAAGTACCCGGCGTTGTTTGTCTAAATTAAGGTCAAACCCTTGTTCTTAAGTTTCGGGACGAAACTTTTTTTTAGTGGTATATTATGTAGCGCCCCGCTTTCGATAGGCGACGGAACTTTATAATATGCTTGCGCCGAGTCAGATCGACCGGGAACTTAGATGGCCATCTGACTCGATCGCTAAGCTTGGTAAACGATAACGCCTTGCGGCATCGATTCAAATCGATTTGGACGGAAGTTACGAGAATCGATCCAACTAATGGAACGACTTCTGTTGGAATAAGTCCTAGATACAGCGGGCTGCGTCTCGGCGAGTGAGCTCTCTATAAGAGTCCCTTCGATGGGACCGGACCGCTGTATGGTTTTCTTGAAGCTTTGCCGCTGGGCTTGATTGAAGTGCTTTCGCGTCGTTTTCATGGATGCAATTATAATTTCGATGCAAGGGGAAAAGAAGGAATTCTAACAAAGCGTTGGTGCCATTGCAGGAGCTCGCGTAACTAAGGATTGACGTTGCGTAGCGCTTGGACGATCGGCACGAAGCAAAGTAATCGGTGGGTGATTCGACCCTTCTTTTCTACTCTGTCCCGCAAACTTATTCCTTGCTTCGAATTCATTCAAATCGAACGATGCCAAGTTAATTGCATGCCAATCCACTAAGGTCAAGAACTCGGGAAAAACGTATTGATTTGAGTAATCTACTCTGAAAAATATAAGTTTCTCACATAAACAGAAAAATTTAAGGTTCTAGTAAAAAGATAGACTATTTCACGTGCTGCAAAATATTATGAAACGTCGATCGTGGGTTATGATGCCTCGGACAATTTGGTGCCTATGGGACGCTAAATCGGGAGTACGACTTGGGGAAAAATGAATCGTTGCATAAGTTGGGAGAAATGATAATGCCGTTCAATACTGTCCGCGCTATACAAAACTGTTGCATATGTTAAACTGTTCACGCATTGGCATAGTCATGGACAGCTTGTGCACAAGTTGATATTTTCCTCGAATCGATATCCGGGGCATCGGAATCGACTCGACCTAGGGGGAATGATTAATCGTGCTTCGGCACTGATGCATTTCGGGACCGTCAGTCAGGCTTGCAACCTAGACTGAGCGGGCCAAAATGCCATTGAGATAGTCCCACGTGATGTGTAACATCAATGACCGCATATAAGATAGTAGCATGCTCACCTATTGTCTTATGCAGGTGTAAATATTTTCTCTGTTTTCATGCAGGGACGAGCACGGCCGTAGTAAGAAATATGATAAACTGCTATGTTTCACTGTATGCTTCATTTCTCAAATGGCTATCGAATATGAACTGAATTCATTTAGTTCTAATAGAAAGACAACTCTAAAGCATGCCTACCCTAACAATCAGAGTCGGTTTAGACGAGTGGGTTCGTCTTGTCCACTTAGCAAGTGTGCTAATCCTATTCCTCCAATTTCCCCAGGTGCGGCGGGCGTTCCCAACTAAACTGCAGCTGGAGTGCGGAGAGGCGTTTTGAAGCTCTTCCTATACAGAAGTATTTTGAAGCCAATTCAAGTCGACGGCTTTGTATAAAGGGACGAATGTATGGGACGGCAAGCGTAGTTCAGGCAACTTGTCGAATGTATTTTCTTTCTGTTTTTCAATCATTGTAGCCGCAACGACATCCAATGTAATTACGACTTGTACTTCGTTGTAAGCTATGAATGAAATGCATTTCTATCTTCCTATACTGCATCTTAAATTCTGATATGATTTGTGAAGTTTCAACTTGGCGTATTAATATGTAAAGCAACGTAACGTTCTTGCCTTGTACGAGTGCAAATTCCAGACTCGTACGGCATCACGCCTTACCGAGGACGATCGAGTCAGTAAAGTAACACCGGGGACGAACGGTTTGTCGACTCGGGGCGTGACAACGCAGGCCTCAGGATGTGTGGTGGCCCAGCAGGTCAAGATAAATTGTTTGGTTACTTTACCGTACCAAGCAAACCTGCGTATAGGATTAGAGTCTAGGATCTCATCCACATACTTGACCGCCTTCTCGCTTAACTCTTCGAGTTACATCTTGATCCCTTCTATCGTGATTCGTGCCCTTCTTTCGTACTTGATAGAGATTAATAAGGTAACCCATACTAGGTGGACATGACCCCTTGTCCCATCACCTTACTAGTTTAATTCTTGTAAGTTGGGTAGAATGACTTACGGCCTAACCTTCCCTGTGACCTTAACCAAGTCTTAAGCAAGTAGACAGTAGGACGACTGTATAGGCACCAACATAAGACATTACTAGGTTCTTAAGAAGTTTGAACTAGTCCCACTTCTTTCAATATTAATCGTGCCTATGTTTTTACTATTTTTGACTATCCTATGCTGCTAGTTTAGCTTAAGTCTTGCAAGCTTATTCCCTTATCGAGCTTGATCATGACATGTTTTATTGGGTGCGCACCCACTAACATATTGTCTAATCAAAACCGGTGCATGATGGTCTGATCAACCTATTGCACTTTGGTTCGTTTTTATCTATCGTTATACGTGGATGGGGACATAATTAAACTTGTCCTCTAGGGTCCCATCCGCGAAAGCCTTGGTAATTCTTTTTGAATTACTCCCTCGCCTTTGAACCACATATTGATATTTGAAAACAACTTCTTTGGACTCATATTGGTTCTCATCTTTCACTTATTTAGACGAAGACTCGTACCTAATAGATAGACCCAAAGTATCACCCTTAGTTGCCCTACCATCTAGTTAGCCATGGACCAACCAAGGTGACTATATCCTCGCTTTGAACTACTCACCGATACCATATCTATTATCGCGACCTTCCATGAAATTTGAAAATGATTCCAATCATCCTTTTATTCGTGCCATCAACCTAGATAATTACCATGAACCCTTCCCCGTCGAACCATCTCTCCCAAGTCCCTAGATTATTCTCTTTTGATCTACTCGATCCCTTCCTATTTCCTAAATTTATGTTATCATGATCTTATCGCCTTAACTAGTGACCCTCATTCGATTCCATATCCATGATTTATTTCCATAGATATCGAAATCACAAACTTCTTAACTGCACGTTTGTGTTAAACGTAGTCTCCTTACCTCGCCTAATGACTTGATCATATTTCCTTATCAATATACCATTATGCCTTCTTACCCCCTATATATTCTTAATTTCGAGGACGAAATTCTTGTAAGTTGGGTAGGATGTAAAACCCCTAAATTTCTATTATATTTTTAGTACTGATTTTTTTTGTATTTATACGTCGCATAATCGTACTGTACGTCGTACAAAAATTTTACGTTTTTCGTATTTACTCGTCGAGTGCGAATATGTGCGAGATACATATTTTAGAAAAATGTTTTTAATTTTATTATCGATGATGGTTTCAAAATAATATATATAATTATTATTTTTATTAAAAGTAATTTAGCAAGAAGGTATTTTAAAGATTTGATTATTTATGTTTATTTCCGAAATTGTTTTATCTAAATGGTTAAAAATGTAGTTTAAAATTATTTCCTATAAATACTTAAATATTTATTATAATTTTTGAAATTAATTAATTATTATTATTATTTATAAAAAAGATATTTTGAATTTAATGATAATAATTTAAATGGTAATTTTGAAAACAATATTTTATGTAAATATTTATTTCATAGGAGGTACGAAAATTTAAATTTATAAATATAATTCTATTTTCGAAATTAATTAATATTAATATTTTATTATTTTTTTGAAAAAGTATTTTAAAAAATAGTGTTGGTTTAAATTTAATTGATTGTGATAAGTACATTTGAAAAGATTTCAAATAACTTTTATTTGAAAATGTAAATTATCTATATTAATTTAGATTAGATTTATCTAATTTGAATTTGATTCGGATTTGGATTGAATTCGCTTTAAATCTATTTAAATTAATAGGGTATTATCTATTTGGGTTTTAAATAAATCCTAATCTTTATCCCACTGGGAATTCCCACATCCTATAAATAGGCAGGTACTCCTCCATAAATTTCTCACAGCCACAAATTTTCTCCACAAATAATTCCCCAACCCCTCGTGTATCGTGTCCGTGTCCGTGTACAATTCTTATTCCACAAGTACATATACACTGCATAAATTTAGTGTCGGACAAACCCCGACACAATCAAAACTTTAAATCTATTCTAGCTAATTCCCGCCGTCCACCACTGTCCTCGGCCTCGACTCCCCGGCCTTCCCCTGTCAACCCAACTCCGTCTACCTAACCTAACCTGAACCCTACGACCACCTCCCCGCTCCTCCCCTAGCCTCGACGATCGCCGCCGAAATCCCCGTAACCTTCCTCCTCCCCATACCCTGGCTATTGGCCAGCCACACCAGGGCTGCCACCAGCAACACCAACTACTCGCCGTCACCCCACACGACCACCACTCTCTGTCACTGTCATAGCGCCACCATCCAAGCACCATGCATCTACACGGTCGATCGTCGCCGTAGCCATCTCCAGCCATCACCTCATCCCGGCCAGCCCCAATCACCACCATCATCGTCCATCTTTACCACCATACCATCTTTACCACCATACCATCTCCTCTAACCACCGCCACCATCGGCGAAGCCCAAACCACCAAATGCCACCACCGTCACCGCGATCGATCGCCAGCGCAATCGACCGCCTGCACCAAACACGAATCACTAAATAAACCCCAAAACATAACCCTCACTCACCTCCGACCATCGCTTCTGCGCGTCACGACGCCTGGCTGCACCCAATCCCTTCCAGCCACCACGCGTGCCGGCTCTCGATCTGACCGCCGCCTCGAGATCAGGCCTCCACCGCACGAGCCGTCCCCCGCAGCAGCCTCTGGCGTTCGCAAGCGCGCCAGCTCGCGAACTCCTCCGCTCGGCCCATCTCCTCCTCCTCCGTGCCCGCCCTTGTCGCGTGTCCCTCCGCCAGACCTGAGCCTCTCCTTTCCGTTCACCTCTTCCCCTTCGCCCCCTTTTTCTCCGACCTGCAGCCGACGATCGGGTCCCAGCCCCGCTTGCGCCGCCGACTCCGCGCGGAGCAACACTCCGGCGAGCTCCGGCTGAGACCCTACTGAACCCCCTCATCTCCTCCTTCCTCTCAGCCGACGACTCCGCCCCTCTCCGATCTCCCTCTCCCGCTCAAACCCCTTACTCCGCCGCTCCCCGTTCTCCTCCGCCGCTGCGCCGGCCACCGCCGACGCCTCCTCCTCGCCTCTTCCGCTCCCCACTTTTTCCCTCTTCCGTTCCTCACTCGCATTCTCTCTCTCTCTTTAAAGAATAGGGAGAAGCAGTATTTTGTTTTATTTTTTATTAATTGTCTCTTTCTTTCTTTTGTAAACAGTTGGTATTTTTTTATTTTGTTTTTTTTAATTGTTTCTTTTTTTGTAACAGTTATTATTATTATTAATATTACTATTATTATTATTATTATTATTATTGTTATTATTATTATTATTATTATTATTATTATTATTATTTATTCTGTGTTATTTTATTTATTATTTTTGTCATTACTATTATTATTTTCATCTTGGGGAACCCATATATACATATGTAAACTATAGTATTAATATTCAGATTATACGTATTATTATTTTGAGCTATGTTTCTAAATAAAAACCGGGCTTAGCCTATTGTATATAAATAATTTTTTTGGTTATTTTATATGTATGTTAGTATTAGGGTTTCTTTGAAGTGCATAATATATAGTTTTAGAAATATATTTTCAAGTTTTATTTTGGGCAAATAGTATTGGGCTTAAAATGATAATGGATTTTTTTTATTTAAAACTAAACTTTTATATAAGTTACTTTCAAGAGTTAATAAATAAGTATTTTTAGTAAAATATATCCATAAGTATATTTAAGTAGGCTTAAATAATTATGCTTGTAATCTTTTGGTTTTGAAATTTACTTAGGTAATTATTATTTTTATAAGAATATTCTTCCAAATGGGTTTTAATATATAAGTATAAGTTTATACATAAATATTTTTGATATTTGGCCCTACATAATTTTAAATATGCTATATAAATCTAAAATGTATATTGATATTAATTTATGATAATTTTTGGAATATTTATCTAAAATATTACGACTACAAAAACCTAGTTCAAGAACATATACGGTCGTGTATACAATTATATTGCAAATCCTCTTGTCATCATCATAAGATCATGCCTAATCATACGTACCCACTTCTTCGTGAATTTGGACCCCTTCACCTCGCCCTAACTAAATTTGACCCTTCTGAACCCAATAGAACTGTCCGTATCATCAACAGAGGCTCCCTTGCATAGTTGTTGCACCGAAGTCGATCTTGTGCCACCTTTATTATACCACACCAGGCAGCTCACTAGGCGTCGCAACAGGCAAGTATACCTTGCTAATTAACTGTCATATTATTTGTTTTCAGCATTTATTTACTTGTTTCGTATTTGTTATTTTTATTTGTTATAAACTGCGCGTCCAAGTCACACTTGGATGCAAGCGACTCTATTAGTCGTTTTACTTTACTATATGCATGTTAACTTAGTGTTAGCGGACTACCTTCTTGTTGGGGGATATCCTTATATCTCCTTTGGCTGTGACACTCACACTACACGGTTGGAGACATGTTGCTAGGGGCACGACTTATTGACTAGCTATCTCTAAAGTCGTGTGACGGTAGATGATCGTAACTGCTATGACTAGGGTTTTAGAGACTCGAGCAGTTACAAAACTGGACGAGCCATGGACATGACTTGAACAGTGTGGGAAATATTGGGAAAGGACAGTCGCTAGTGCGTATGGGAATCCAAACAGGTAAACCACAGTCTTCGGATGGAACTATGGCAATATATTTGCAGACACCCTCTGACGTTTTGGACGTTACGGCCGGATACAGATGACTGGATGCCAGTTACGTACACATAGCCTAAAATCCCACCTATGCGCATGAAAGTTGTCCTCTAAATTGCACATTAGGCGGTTAGAATCTCCTTTGCATATTTGTGTCTAGGATAGTCTTTTATATATTATTTTATTATTCTGACAGTTCATATTAGCTTGTTCTTCCTGTATCTTGCTACGTCCGTCTGAGGACCTGGTTTTTTCCAGGTATGTGTTCATGTTTTTCGCAGGTATCCTAGCCGAGATCGTGGTCTTCACCATTTATTCGAAGATGACGTGACTTGGTCCCTCCTTGCTACTTCCACTTAGCCTTCTACATATCATGTACTTCTTCCTTTTTATTTTGGTTGGTAGTGGATGTGTCTCCACCCAACATATTGTACTAAAACAATTCATGTTATGATATCTTGTATTCCTTTATTTTGTGGATGAGATTAGTTATTTGTGGTTTACTGTATTTTACAACTTATGTATACATACAAGGCCCCTGTACTTCGTATGTATACAGCTGGCATGTCTATGTACTTAGTCCTACGTATTTTGGGACTGGAGCGTTACAGGATGGACATCAATGCTGGCCAGATGGTGATTTCTATCAAGGGAACATATTTCGGGAAAGCTTTTTATACCGAAGGAATGTTCAAAATTTAGCTTGTGAATCAGTCCAATATAATTAATGTAATTAATGCAATCACTCCTTCTGCTTATACTCTTGAGTTGTGGCATAATAGGCTAGGACATGTTCATTGTAAACGAATAAACAGAATGTCTAGTCTAGGACTTATCTCCAAGTGTGGGGGTAAGGTAGAGAAATGTGAAGTTTGTGCTCAAACGAAGATCACAAGGAAACCCTTTCCTCAGGTTAATCGAAGTACAGATCTTCTGGAGTTGGTACACTCCGATATCTGTGACTTCAAACAGTTCTCTACAAAGGCCGGGATGAAGTATTTCATAACCTTCATCGATGACTTCTCAAAGTATGCGTTCGTCTACTTGCTGAAGGCTAAAGACGAAGCATTCTAGAAGTTCAAGGAGTTCAGAGTCGAAGCTGAGCGGCAGACTGGACAACAACTCAAAAGAATAAAAAGTGATCGAGGTGGGGAGTACAGGTCTCATGGATTCGTATCGTTCTGCAAAGAACATAGAATTGTCAATAAGACTACGGCTCCATACTCTCCTCAATCAAACGGAGTAGCAGAGAGGAAGAACAGAACGTTAACAGAAATGATTAATTCAATGTTGTTGACTGCTGGTCTTCCTAAGTGCTACTGGGGAGAAGCTGCATTGACGGTCACTTTTATTCTAAATAGAGTGCCTCATGCAACTTCAGACGTTACTCCTTATGAACTCTGGTTCAAAGTCAGACCTAACTTGAATATCATTCGAGTGTGGGGGTGTCTGGCATATGTCAAGCTTCCAGATCTGAAGATTCAGAAGCGTGGGACAAGGACTACTAAGACGATCTTCTTGGGGTATGCCGAGAAGAGTGATGCTCGAAGATTTCTTGATATTGAGTCCAATCATATCATTGAATCTCGCGACGCAGAATATTTTGAAGACAAATTTGCAAGGCACAAGAATATTATTCTTGCGGATGTACCGGAGAACAATGAGGGTGCGCAGGAAACTGAAGTCTTCAATGAAGATGTGGTCCAAGAAGATATTGTTGTTGAAACAATGATTGAACCAGAACAAGCTGAGCCGTCAGCTAAGCGTATGAGGAGGCCGAAGGACTTCGGAAGTGACTTTGTCACCTATCATGTGGAAGCTGATCCGCTTACCTATGATGAGGCGATGAAGACCAGAGACACAGTTTTCTGGAAGGAGGCGATTGACAATGAAATTGATTCTATCACCTCAAATAACACTTGGATATTGGTTGATCTTCCTGAAGGAGCGAAATCCATCGGATGCAAATGGATCTTCAAGAAGAAGATGAAAGCAGACGGAACTATTGACAAGTTTAAGGCTAGGTTGGTAGCCAAAGGATTTTCTCAGAAGCAGGGGATTGACTACTTTGATACGTATGCTCCAGTAGCCTGGATGACCACCATCAGAGTGTTGATTGCTCTTGCAGCAATACATAAGATGGTGATACATCAGATGGATGTGAAAACGGCTTTCCTAAATGGCGAGCTGACCGAAGAGATATACATGCAACAGCCAGAGGGATTTGTCGTCAAGGGTCTTGAAGACAAAGTCTGCAAGTTGGTGAAATCTTTATACGGTCTTAAATAGGCTTCCAAGATGTGGCATGAGAAATTTGACAAAGTTATAAGGTCAAATGGCTACATGGTCAGCAAGACGGACAAGTGTGTTTACACGAAGTTTGCTGATGGAAGAGGTATGATCGTTTGTCTGTACGTGGACGACATGCTTATCCTAGGTACGGATATGAGCTGTGTTACGGAGACAAAAAAATTTATCTCGAGCAAGTTCAGTATGAAGGACTTGGAAAAGCTGATGTGATCTTAGGGATCAAGATCATCCGGACAGATACTGGACTAGCGCTGTCACAGTCTCATTATATTGAGAAAATGATCACTCGTTATGGGTATCGGGATCTTCCAGGGATCGATACGCCGTACATGTGTGATCTGAAGCTGAAGCCTAATTCAGGAGAAAGCGTCAGGCAGCTGGAGTATGCAAGCGTAATCGGAAGTTTGATGTATGCTACTACTGCCACAAGGCCTGACATAGCTTTCGCCGTGGGAATGCTGAGTCGTTTCTCGAGCAACCCAGGTGCTGAACACAGGAAAGCTGTGAAACGGGTTATGAGATATCTCAAGAAGACTCAGACATATGCACTGTACTACAGCGGAGATCCGCCGGTAGTGGAAGGCTTCAGTGATACCAGCTGGTGCTCAGAGGTGGAGAGCGAGAGGTCCACAGGTGGATTCATTTTCACAATGGGTGGAGCTGCTATATCGTGGAAGTCAAAAAAGTAGACTATGCTCTCGCGGTCATCCATGGAATCTGAGTTCTTTGCACTCGATACCGCAGCCGAGGAAGCAGAATGGCTTCGGGAGCTCATGTATGATCTTTCAGTGGTTGGGGCGCAAATACCGGCGATACCGATATACTGCGATAACCAGGCAACTGCGGCGGTGGCATCAAATGACCTCTTCAACGGAAAGAAGAGGACTGTGCGGTTGAAGCACAGGGCAGTACATGATCTTATTAAGAGAGGTGTTATTGCAGTGATTGATGTTCGGAGTCAGGAGAACCTGGCAGATCCGTTCATCAAGGGCCTCAAGCGCCAGCTGGTCGATGACACAGCTTGTAAAATGGACTTGAAGGCATTCTGATATTGTATTATTGTATTCCTACCATAAAATTTTATGCTAATAGTTCAAAGAAAAATCTACTAGGCATCTAGTTTTTGGTTCAATGGAGGACCACTAATCGGAAGAATATCAGGAACGGTGGATACATGTTCTATTGGGCATGGAGAGGTTACGGACCTATAACCACTGTTGTCTACTGTTGTTTTCTACGAAAAACGGATCCTGTGGAAAGGTTGGCTTAAATGCCTTAATGAGTTCACAGGCAGAGTGAATGCCTGGTGTTCTTTACAGGAAGCACGGTAGAACAGCACTACAAGGAGTGAAACTCCATGCTACTGTGGGGTGACTCCACTATGAGGTTCCCAGGCATGGGGTAATGCCTCGGCTTTGCTAGCCAAGTCACAGCGGCGTAGCACCGCAAATAGGCAGTTAGCCTAATGCTGTATGTTAAAATAAAGAGGGGTGTAGTCAGCACTACAAAGAGGAGGAGTTTCTCATGTTACAGTGGCACGACACCACGATGAGGTACCCGGTTAGGGATAAAGCCTCGGCCTTGCAAGCCATGTCGTTGCGGTGTAACACCGCAAGGGAGCCTAAGGCTTCATGCTGGGAAGTTTGGCACTACAAAGAGGCGGTTGCCTCATGCTACAGTAGTATGACACTACGATGAGGTTCCCAGTATGGGGTAAGGCCTCGGCTTTAAGCCATGTCATAGCGGAGTAGCACCGCAAGGGAAGCGCAAAGCGCTTCATGCCATGTCTCTTTATAATGAACTCACCGATAGTGTATGGACAAAGAGATATCAGGCCGTCTCTTGAGGGTAAACTTGTAGATGCCCAAAATTATACACTGAAACCAGGCTGGCACAGGGCCTTTAATGTGTAGCCAGAAGCACATGTAACTATATTATGTGAGTGGGAAGAATTTCAGCTATGATGCATAATTCAAGGCTTAGTCCATTCTTGTATTATAGTCTGTTGTTTGACCCATACGGGAAGATTCAAGTCGTCAGCGACATCTCTCCTAATGCATGATGAACAGTTACTATGGGGAACACTTATACTCATATATAGAGATATGTGGGGGATTGTTGGGTTTTGGTCTTTTTCAAAGTGAATTTTAGTCCCACATCGGCTAGACCAAAGGACTTGTATCTCTATATATTAGCTTTGCTAGTTTAGAGATGCACATATGGCGTGGAGGTGCACATGGGTGTGCCATGTGGGGTTATTTTTCTAATGGAAAAAAGGCTAAATCAACAATTGAAAGCATTCATGCTTTTTGCTCTTGGAAAATTTATTTTCATGGGAGCTAAGCCCCGTAGGGGCTTAGCGACTCGGACTCGGACTCAGACTCAGACTCGGACTCGGGCTCATGAGGCATAATGTGGCATTTTGTTGGCGCACTTTGCACTTAGCACGGCGCATAGTGCGCTTTAGTTGCGCGAGCCACTTGCGCTGCCATGTTGCGCGCCACAGGTTGCGCGACCAGGGTGCGCGCCAGGGTGCGCGCCAGGGTGCACGCCAGGGTGCGCGCCAGGGTGCACGCCAGGTTGCGCCGGGTGCGTTGGCTGTGCGCGTGGCGCGCGTGGCGCACTTTGCGCGAGTGGCGCAAGGTTGCGCAGGTCGTGCAGGTTGCGCAGTGGCGCAGGTTGGCGCAAGTGGCTTAGTGCACAGTATACAAGGCGTGCAGGGTGCCAGAGTGGCACAACTTGCTTCAAATCGTGCCTGTGAATGATCTGAGCGGTTATTGCACGTTCGGAGTGGTTATTACCACGTCCCGAATATTGTGCTAACCGGGCAGTTGCTACTCGGGCCTATATAAGGTCTCCTCTTTCTCACAGGCAGAAGAATAATACAGAATACGTTCAGAGAGTCACGAAAGTTTACAAGTATTTCTTAACACAAGTAAACAGAGTCTATGAAAGAGAAGAGAAGCTTTGCACCAGCGTTGCTTTTGCACGAGTGTCCGTGTACGATCCGAGGAGTCAGAAGAGCAGAAGTGTTCCAAAGTTCTCCGACGAACTTGCTTGTTCCTGGAAGCTATTCGTGTGGGGCGAATATAGCTTTGAGCAACGGTGATCATTCACCCCAGCAGGCCATCTTCCATATTTCGCCTGTCATCTTCTTTGCTGTTGTGATTACGAAATCTTCTTAGATTCTCGTATATCATATGCTACTGTAGATTACGAAATCTTTTTAGATTCTCGTAATACAATAACAAGATCTTTTTAGATCTTCGTTATACTTGCGCAACCTTCCTAGAAGTGTTGCATTGGAACATTGTTTTTACAATTGTTTCTTATTCTAAGTTTTCCATCGAAAATTTGTGCCCCGGCACTAACAGTTTTGACTCCTTGTATGCTTCTCCTGTTCCTCGGACGCTGTCCTTTCATACTTCGTTAATTGTACATTGAGATATAATGATAGGTTAAGTTGGATTTGGACTGGACTGTTCCTATGTTTTACACTTATTACACAGACACTACTCATGTTTTGAAACTAATTACACGAACATCTCCTATACTTTCTATTTTCTGTAGAAACTAAAACACTGACCACCTCTATGGTTAATAAAATTTATAAAGGAGAAGGGTGGTCAGTGTAATTACTTTCGAAATAGGAGTAGTCACTATAATACTCATGAAACATAGAAAACATCGGTGTAATTAACCCATAATACTCAATAGCTGGACTTTACCTAGGATATGCTGCAGTCTCATATTCACCATCTTCTTCTCCATCACTTTTAATCTCAGCTATTCAACCACATCCAACGGGCATAAAATAAGATGGTTCATATTATAAAACCACTCGACTAGTTTGTTTGTTTATATATATATATATATATATATATATATAAAAGCATAACATCTCATTGAATTACATTAGAACCCCTCTGATAATCCAAATTGCAGCAACTTTTATAAGTAAAAGGAAACATAGCAAAACCAAGTACTCCTTGAAGCCTCACACACGAGAAAGCATGTCTATCCAACTAAAATGCAGCAGCCTTCTGCCTTGGTGCTGACTAGTTTATATATATATATATATATATATATATATATATATATATATATATATATATATATATAAAATCTCATTCTATTATTTATCGTCAAGCATGACTGAGAGTTGAATGAATGTGTAGAGGATGGATAATATATGTTTCCTTTATGGAACAAAATGAGACGATAGAGTCCAAACAATTACATCAAGTACAAATAAAATATTAGAACACCACTAAGGGCCTGTTTGGTTCGGATAAAGTGGGGTGAAAGTCGCAGAAAAGTGGGAAGTCTTCCGAACTTCCTCCAGTTCCGCTGTTTGGTTGAAAATTTAAAAGTGGGGTGAAAGTGTTTGATGGGACGCAGGGCAGTTCCTGTCTCCTTCCAAAAGCGTACAGTTTCACCACACCCATTTTTTTGGTGAAAGTGGTGGAAAGAGAAGGAAAAGTGTGGAAAGAGAAAAGTGGTTTTCGTTTAATATATCTCCAACCAACATCCACTTTCAACAACCATCCAAACAACGGAACTCTTTTTTTCCCACTTTCAACAACCATCCAAACAATGAAACTCCTTATTCCTCCACTTTCATATTTTTCAACCATCAACCAAACAACTTTTGGAAACTCAAAATTTATGCGTACGTATCGCGTGCGCAAGTTTCGTTTTTCCACTTTCGCACTTTCATACACTTTCGTGCAACCAAACAGGCCCTAAACTACACGCAGGGGCGGAGCATAAGACAGATTGTACGGTTGTACCGGACTATAGCACGGGCTAAAAACAAAAACCTTTAGTAGAGCTAAAAGTATATTATCACAAGTAGTAGTATAGCTTAGGTGGTAAAGTATTTTTGTGTTTATTTGGTAAGTCCCACGGTTTGATTCTTGTGTAGGTTGTGTGGATTTTTATAGATTTTTCCTTTTTTTTTTTTGTTTATTTTTTGAGTTTATTACATGAATTTTTTTTTAATCCCTGCTCTTAGCCTCCCCCTAAAAAAAATTCTGCCTCCTCCCTTGACTACACGTTATCTATTGCAGGTCCCAAATTTAGTTTTGAGGCCTCGTCTAGTACTTTTGTGGTTTTGATGTCTCGCCGTCACATGTTGTCTTAACAAGTTCCTCTTTGCTATCACGTTTTTGTACTTTAAATGATTTGTATTGTTTTTGAGCAAGTTGCTACCATGTACATTTTATGTTTTGAAAGGTACTTTTGTTCGCCTCCAACTCTCTTAACAGTCATACTTGTTTGGTTCGCGGAATCATAGCCCTGGAAAGAAAAGTCATTCATTTTCTGTATTTGAATGCCATGGTAAGGAGGAGAAAAGGAAAATAATTTCCACAGGAAAAAAAAAGAGGAAAAAAATGATTCTCTCACCCATCCAAGGATTCACTTTAAAAACAAGAAGATCGAATTGATTTCCTTTTCTTTCCTTTCCGCAAACGGAACAAGGCCTTTGGGACTTTTTGTTCATCTTTCCCTCCATCATCTCTAACCCTAGCCTAGCCTTTCCTTTCATGGTATAAACTTACTAATACAATTATTGAAATAGTACAAGATTTAGTTGCAAACATTGTCCCCTTGAGGAATTATTTGTATTCATGTCCAAGTCATTGATATGCCCCATATTGAAGGCAATTTGCTCTGCATCAAAAGACCTGCCTAAATGGATTTAGGCATGCTGATGAAACAGAGGAGGTGTGATTCTAGGTACTGCATTGGTTTTCTCATAGCCAACATGGATACCAAATACCCATGCATATATTATGTGAATACTGGGGAAAAAATGCAAATTCAGATTAAATGATGATACATATCAGGTATTGCTAGAAAGGACTAGAAATGAAGAGAGATTAATTCAACCAAATTCCGATATTATCCAGATAGTTTGGACACAATATATCCATGTTTTAAACAGATAGATAACCAAGATTCATTATTCTTAAAAATATGGATACATAATCAGATTTGGTTTGTTCTTTAAAATAATAGTATGGCAAATATATCCAAAATATAACTTACCATGCATATTACTGGAAAGATCTGGAAAGGTGTGCACTATCGGAATTGGTATGGGTATCAGACTCTTCGTATGAGTATCTGGATCAGCGGTAATCGACACTATTGGCAGTTTCGGATAATTTTTTAATATCGAAAAGCAAATAATTATTAAAATTTTAGGAAAAATATATTATATACATTTGCTCATAATTTTAAGTATTTTGTGTGTTATTTTTTAGTAGTTTTTAATCACCCTTGCCGATTGGTTTACCTACGATAGATAAATTTTTTCCGTTTATATACTTTTACAACCTTACTATACTTTTACACCCTTTTTGATTGATCATTTTCGTTCAATTTTTTTTGGCGAATTGACTAGAAAAGAGACCTCCAATATCGATATCAGTCAATATCGGATCGGAACATGTCAAACCGTTGAGTATGAGTATCAGTCGTATTGGATCGGTATCGTCAGATACTACAATCTAGGTTTGTAAGTTAATAAAATAAGAAAGAGGCATCTCTCACATTAAGCTACATGTAAAAAAATAGAAAATCCAAACGAATAAGTTTATGACAGAAAAATCACTACACAAACTGTACATTCTAATTTTACAGATCAACCAAAACTATTGCATACAAATGATAAGCCTACTGGATATACATACATGGGGGATAGAGAAAAATATGCATCCACCAATTTGCATCACTTCTTCAATAATTTAGCTTTCTGGCTAAGTACATGTGTTATATTAGCTGGTCAGGATCTCGTTAATTACAGTACTATCAAACCCGAAAATTGTGCCAACATCTCAAGAAAATGCCAGAGGTCTGTTTTGAGAAAAACCTCAATTTCCCAAAGAAACATGAAAAGTTTGAATGTTGTTGTTCTTTTGTAAGGTGGCGGTAAACATAATCATACACTAATATTTCAGATACAAGTTCATATGGGGGCGCATAGCACATCATAGCTGGGTGGGTTCAATCTCACGGGAAAGCAAATTATTCCCTTCAATTATGGTGGGAGTAAAAAAAAAAATCACATGGGGGCTCCTAAACCTCAAAACTGCCACCAACTCTCAGATCTCCCAGAAAATGTAAGCAATTTCATAGAATTCTCCTATTGAAGAATTCTGAACTTCTTTCAGTCTAATTGTGCACATGGAGACCTGATAAATGAAGATTTTTGCATGTATGATACAAGGTTCTAATATTACACAGCTCTCAATAGTATGCTGTTTTGCAAACAAGCTTAACAAAATTGTTTATCCACACAACACTTCTGTTTCATGGATGTAAGAACTAAAGAATGAAAACAACTTAAGGATCAGAGAAAACTTTCTAAGAACCCATGGCGAGCTCTCGATGACTTAACTATTGTTGGTTCCAGTTTCCTGAAGAGAATTTTCTTTCCTCTGAAAAAAGAAACTAGCACATCCAGTTCATTGCCTCCTTTCCTTTTTACGTTTCCATGTTTGACGGCCCTTGTTTTTCCACTTCTCAACTCCACCAGGACGACGTTTATCTTCAATCTCTTGAACTTTACGTTTCCTGCAAATGATAGCAAAACAATGTCAGAGTTCTGTCAAGACATTCAAGGTACCTGCTCAAGCTGTTTTAAAAAAATAGCATTTAACCTCATGTCGAGTTTTGCATCTACACACAATAATTAGACCACTATAACGAGAAAGACGAGTTATTGTTGCAGGGTATTTTTAATGCACAAACATTTTCAAGGACCCTAGGGATAACATGATCCGACAGCCACTTGTGGGCCTTTTCACGGACGCAGCAAAAAATTCAACTCTATAAAAAAAACTCGTGCTCACTTTGGACATCATACTACTCTATGGGATTCTCAAAGGGATGAGATGTAGAGAAACAAAACAATTCCTTACACAAACATACCGCAAGTCTATGAACACACTTTTGGAGAGAGAATGTTGAATTTCAGGGACTGTCAACTGTGTCAATGCAACACGAAGAACATGATAACCAAATGGAACTACCATGTACAAAGAGCTGGGATCCAAGGTGGCGGTCAGCTAGGAAGCAGGGACACACCAAAATATGTGATGTGTCTGTGTCACCGTGTCCATACGGTGTTGTATCATATCCGTGTCCATGCAACATAGGTGGTCACCTTGGAGAGCACAAGAATTCGTAATGAAAGGTAGGGATAGAAGAGGGGAATAGCTAAGAGATGATTTGGAGCAAAGTGAGGCATGGGTAAGCTTGGCATGACACTTGATGTTGCTCTTAATAGGATTCACTGTCACAGGACTCGTATAGCCAAAAATTCAAAGGGTTCATAAAAGCTTGATGGTTCTTGTTATGGTTACGGGAGCAGTGAACAAAGTATTAATAATAAGAAAAAGAGTACAAGCTAATAGTACCTGTAGGTCTTGAGGGACTGATCTGAGAGCAGTTCATCAGCCAGTGTTGCCTTCCTCTCTTTCTTTCTCAACCTACTAGAGAAGAACTCAGATGCAGGTTCAATCACAGTGCCCATCTAAAGAAAGATTAGCCAGAAAAATCAGAAAAGGTGAAAGACTTCTTGAAGCTGGCAAGAATACATTTCACACTGATATCAAGAACACCATGCAACTTGCCTGGAAATACTTCGGAAGTTCCTTAGACTTTTGGCCCTTCTTGAAGTGCCTTTTTGGGTCAATAACATTTCTCATCTACAGAAAATTCCAAATGTTACTGGATATCAAGAAAAGAAAGTAAAAGGGAGCAATCAAGACTATGCAAGAATGTTTTCTAGTCCCGTGAAAAAATCAAATTGCGACCAAGGTAATGACTACACTTTAAAGATAATATATTCATCGTCATCTGCTACCTTTATCCAAATTATCTAACCTAAAAAAACTTGACAAAACAAACTGGATTACTGCATCATTTAACAGTGTCAAGAGAATGTTGACAAAACAAAAAGGATTATGCATCCAGACTTCTAAATGCATCTAGCGAATGTTTGAGAGGTTGATTCCATGCTTACACAGTTTCTATCCTAACTATATGCCTGGTGGCTATAAGCTTGTAGATGTGAAGCCCCGTCGAATAGCGAGTTCATGTTGCAATTACAAATTTGTTTCTGAGAATCCAAACAATTCAGGAGTCTAACTTGGAAAGAAGAAAAGTGAAGGCTTTTAAAGTTTTGAACTTCTTAAATTTGGATAGGCATATCTGCAACCAGAACATCAAAAGTATGAAACATTCAAAATTAACCACCAACCTTCCTTGAACTGTCGTCGTTGTCATCTAAGCCGAGGTCGACTATGGAGCACAACAAAACTCCATGAAAGATTTGCCAAAACTTTTATGACTGATTGTCAACCTGACGTCAACCTTCTTTGTTGGTGCGAAATTCATAGCCAGGTAGCTATGAGCCCGAGAGGGTCATACCGTAGAATTTAACATGCTAGTTGGCAATAAGGTAGATCTACCTTTTGGATACGATTTAAGCTTCGTGCAACAAAGGAGCATATAAGTTTTTGTAGACTATAAAAAGTCTAGAGGAAGAGGTAAGTTGATACGACTGCAAGGGAATTGCATTTTTTTTCTTCAACATAATTTAAGAAAATAACAGGGACGCAAACACACACAGAGACAACAAAAACATGCATTGTTTAACACGGGTGAAGTCTCATCGTTGGTAATAGCAGTACAACGTAAGGTAATAGCACATCCAACACCATGAGCAACCAACTTTGTAGTATCTGTCATATTGTATTGTTTTTTGCATGTCAAATCCAATACTCAAACCCCACCAATATGGTCTAATACCTAGATTGTGGCTTTCATTCTTATTAATTTTTTGGCTAATTTGCAACTAAATACCCAAAACTTTTTCCAATTTGCAAGAACCTACCCTACACTTTTAAAATTAGCAAGTTGCGACCCCAAGTATAATTGACAACTAAATACCCTGAGATTTCCTATTTGCAACTAGCTACCTTACGCCGATAAGGTAGCGTATCATTAAGTAGTATGAAAATAGGAAGGGTATCATGCTTAACAACACCAGGATAGTAATTTGCAAATTAGAGAAAGTTCAGGATATTTAGTGTCAACTACAATAGCTTAAGATATATAAAAAAAAGCTAATTTTAATAGTTTAGGGAAGCAACTTGCAAATCAGGAAAAATTTCAAGATATTTAGTTGCAATTTAGTCTTTTTTCCTACTTTTTCAAATAAATTATCATTTTTTGGTATTCTAAAACCAAGATTTCCAAACTATATTCCGAAATCGATGATAGTGGCATTCATAATAAGGGTCCGAAACCGATTATGACACTGTGAACCTTGGAGTAACCATACAATTGCAAATAAACTTCTTTCGTCCTCGTACATATGTAACCCGAAACCGATTATGACATTGCGAACCTTGGAGTACCTATAGGATTACAACTAAACTCCTTTATAACCCCCCTCCTGAAATAGTAAAATTATCCAAAGGGTACATTTAACAACGGAAGCTAATCATATATTTTGCATCCTTGTGAAACATGATTACAATGGTCACACAATTTTCAACCTATTTTTCTTTTTTACAAGGTTCTAAACAGCTGTAGGAAGGCAGGTGTGCGGCAGAGAGGGTCCGCCTACAGCCGGGTCCGCCTATCGCCTAGGCACACATTTTAGACATTTTTTACTATTTTACCGCTGTATTTTTTGCATAATATATATATTTTAAGGGTGTTTTATGCATAACAAAGTTGTAGAACAAAGATTTATGATGTTTCAATCTTGTGAAAGTGAACCATAGGTCCATAATGTTTGCAATACAGTTTTGCCAGAACATCTAGTCATGTATTGCAACGCTTAGGCGTCCGCCTATGTCGCCTCACCTCCACCTACGTCGCTAAATCTCCGCTGGCCACGTGCTCTATCGCCAACGGCAAAAGCGGTGCGGAGAGCGGCCGCCTAGGCGGCCACCTCGACCTCCATTTAGAACACTGCTTTTTTAAACTTATAAGGGGGTTCGAAACCACTAATACTGAATTACTGATACTTGTAAGGGTCCGAAACTGATTCTAACACTGCAAACCCTGGAGGAATGCAAGTAAACTCCTTTCATCCTCATACATATGTATGGGATTCGAAACCGATTCTAATAATGTGAACCTTGGAGTAACCATAGGATTGCAATTAAACTCCTTTCGTCCTTGTCCGTGTATGTTTATAAACCCCTTCCCCCAAATTATAAAAGTGTCCAAAGGTATATTTAATAACGGAAACTAATCATATATTTTGCATCCTTTTGAAACATGATTAGATTGGTCACACAATATTCAACCTAATTTCCTTTTCTTAAACTTGTGACATTGATTTTTTTTAATAGAGTCAAGAATTTCCCTGGATTCAACTTTGTGCACAGCAAAGTGCACAAAATGAAAGCAAAACAAACTGCCTTATGTTTGGAATGAATGAAATGTTTTAACCATCTAACAAGCAGTAATGTTGTAAGAAGTGCACCTTGAGAATCTGAAGATCCTTTTTTAACTCTGGAGTGATTGTTGGGGCAGGCATTTCAAACCTGGGAAAAAAATTCTTACTACATGTTTGAGAAATAGTCTGCAATCAAATTTAAAATCCACTTACCAACTTGGTCCAGATGTGTCTTTAACATTTTTCTTCAGCAGCTTGTTCAACTTTTTTGGGTCCCTTGGAGGAACAAATAACCCATCCACGAGTTGATTCTCAGGCTTCAAGAGAGAAACTTGCTGGGTACCAAACGCCCCACTAGAACTCTTCTTTGGTACACTAGAAAGGAAAGTAACTTTTGGAGCCCATGAAAGACCAATTGCTGATCGGTTCTCCATTATTCTGATCAAAAGGTTAAGCAGTATTCAAATAAACAAAGGTTACGCATTAAAAAAAAAAAAGAAACATGTCGCAATACATAGTTTAAATGTATCGAGGATATAAATAAAAATTAATTTAAGTGTTATAAATAAAAGTTCATTAAGGCCACAGATCAAGCTATCAAACAACAAGTCTGCATTTCCATATAATTTGACTTTAACATTATAATCTGTTTTGTCTCGAAATCTTCACCACCAGTCATTGGGCGTTTATGTAGTGAATGAGTGGCAAAGGCTCAAAAGTTCATAGAAAGATCTATGCAAACAAGAAACTTAAGGGTGGTTCCTCTTATTAAGCCTCAGATACATGCTGTGTTGAGTGGTTAGCAGACTAAATGGTTAGAGTAAATAATCAAGACAAGCAGGTCCAACAAATCAGTTACTTGTGTTGGTTGAGGCACAAAGAAGCAAAATCTGAAGGCACCAGAAAACTAACAACTATCTCCTCATTGATTGCAGTTATGGAATTTAAGAGTGTTGGATGAAGTGCTATAAAGGAAACCCAATTAAGAAACTAAAGGATGCGAATAAACCCGTTTCAAGAGAAAGCTAAGTTTATCAAAACTAATAGGACGCGAGTACAACTGGAAATGCTAATGCTGTTAAGAGTAAATTGTGCCCCTTGGATCTGCCTGGTACAACTTACAAGTAACCAGTTCAATGACGGACTACTCTAAAAATCAACAGTTTGCATCTACAACACTTGCAACTCGTAGAAGATTAGATAGCTTGGGCACTATGTTGTAAGGACTAGGATATGGCGCGCCTTTAGTGTAAAGGTGCCTTTACATCATGATGTAACCTTTTTTTCCTTTACATCATGATGCAAATGTTAGACAACTTAGACAAGTTTTTCCTTTAGATCATGATGTAACCTTTCTCCAGGCGCGCCTTAAGTGCGTCTTTCTGCAAAGTGCAACCAAGAAAATGTGCGCCTAAGCGCGCCTTATGGTTCTTTATTTATAGAAAAAAAAAAAATTTGAAGCATGGAGATAATTCTTACCTTATACAAGTAGTTGGTTACAATTGAACTGGAAAAACTAAAATTTACTAAAAGCATGGTAGGGATAATACAAACTCTTGTTAGTTATGTTGACTGCTACTGTTGTTATACTAGTTCATTTAGTTATGTTTTAACATATTTTTGTTCGTTTTAATATGTTATTTGGTTTTATTTCTTACATTACTAATTTATTTATTTATCTATGTATACTTTTACAATTTTTAATATTTATGCCTTGCTTCGCTCGGGCGCGCGCCTTAACTGCGCCTTGTGCCTCGAGCAATATAGACCTTTTGTACCTCGAGTGTGCCTTGCGCCTTTGACTACCTTGTTCTTAAATTCAAAGACTCGGCTGCTGTTGGAGACACCTCAAAAGTGATTTTTGTTGTTGTTAGAATAGGATGTGAGCAAGTGAACATACACTTTTTTTCTAATTTTTCTATCAACAATTTGGGAATGGAATTTAATACTTTACTTAATTTATAAATATATATATCATATCTGGTGCCAGTTACTTGGCACATGCTTGGATGTGTCATGGGTCCAATCTCAAAAATAACCAAACAGTCATGCCGTACTTCAGCTATTTGATTGTTCCAGAAAAAAATACATACAATACATACACACTCTGATATGTACTTTGGTATACATATGATGCATTACATGCATATATCTGAATCTACTACCTCAACTTCATCAAACTTGATAACTATTTATCCTCTCTTAAAATTCCTGCACATTGTATAACCTGATCATTTGGATTTTCCTTATTGTTCTTTCACTATATATTCAACTTTTTTATATATCTTTACTTGAAT
Organism: Iris pallida; assembly: GCA_029216955.1. Classification (NCBI taxonomy): domain Eukaryota; kingdom Viridiplantae; phylum Streptophyta; class Magnoliopsida; order Asparagales; family Iridaceae; genus Iris; species Iris pallida. The sequence goes on along the minus strand of JANAVB010041017.1, from coordinate 1,377,310 downwards.
GGGAACACATTTTCTTGTCAGTTTCAATCTTTGTAATATTGAATAGGTTTAGATCTGAGTAATAAAGGTAGTGAAGATATGGGTGATCAATGGCTTGCTCTATGGTAACATCTTAACTATTAAATATAGGCTTATAGCAATTTCTGTATTATAAACTTTATATTTTAAGATAAGGTAGTAGTGATAATTATAAGATTAATCTTTAGATGGTGACTGCAAATCTCGACCTGTGTTATTGATAGAAATTTTAAGAGTAATTCTTCTGTAAAAGTAGAGGATGCTAGGCGCTGACTATCTACAAGAGAGCTTAAAGAATTTCTTTAATTTAAAAACTATGATAAAAATGCATCCACATTTTTCTATCATCCCAACACTGTTTCATCCTCACTAGCGTTATTATGATTTTACCCTCCACTACTCATAGATACATCTTATATGTGCTAGTAAGTATTGTTTCAAAATTCAGGTTAGGAAACATATCCAAGTAGTATCAAATAAGATAGGTTACGGCAAGCCTAATGCTAAAGGTGTTTTTGTAGGTCAAGAGATATAAACTTTGCTTTATACTTAATATGGGTCTAAATAATAAGAAGATGTACCTTTGCAAGCCACCAACCTACCTCTGATGAGAAGATATTGAACCCTACGGCCCCCAAAGGACAACACCTTCTAGTGGTTGTAGCTGGAGAGGTGAGGATTGAAAACCAAAGCAAAACGATTCAAAACATGTCCCATATCAGGGTTTGGCTGCTCGATCTAGGTTTAGATCTAGATTCTGGAGAGAGAGGGCTCTGAAGTCTAAAGAGAGAGAGAGGGAGGGCTCTAGAGAGACTCGAGAGAGGTCAGTTAGAGAGAGAGAGGGAGGACTCACTATCTTAGGACTCGGTCAGGAGTCTGCAGAGCTCAGGATAGAGAAGCAACAACAGCAGCACAGATGAGAAACGATATGGAGAGAAAAAATTGAGTTAGGGTTAGAAAATTTTTAATTGGGAGAGGGTAAATGTGTAATTCCATATGTAAGTTTGGTTTTCGGTTCACATAAGTAACCGAAACTCAAATCCAAAAACCAACCCGATAAAATGAATTGCTATGAACTTGAAATCAACAACCGATCCGAATCTCATTTCGGTCCAATTCGGTTCGGTTTTCGGCTTCAAATCATTAAATGCACACCCCTAAAAGACGGGGTCTGATATTGTTTTTTTTTTTTTTCAAATCTATAAGTAGAAGCATCTGCAAAAGCAACATTTATCTACTTGCATTTATCTACTTTTCAGTAGCTATCCAATTAACTCACCTTTAAACAATAAATAAACATTGGTATTACCATTATTGCTGCTTAAAAAAATATATTATACCAAAAACCAGTGGTATTATTTATTTAGAGATCCCAAGCTTACAAAACTTTATAAAAACTTTCACAGACTATATACATAATTTATTTACTTAAAATTATCAAACCTCATAGGGTTAGGATATGGAAAGGGGTGTTACTCGTCCAGTGGATATTCTAGGATCCGACCCAATTTCGACCTGTTACCATCGACATATATGCAATCCTCTATTTAGTTTCCTTATCCCCTTTATCTGCTTTAATCTAGATTCCTTATGTCATTAAAACCCAAGTAATGCTCTTCACCCCCCCCCCCCCCCCCCGGTCCGGCTGTAATTACATTTGTGCATACCTTGTAATTATTTATGTTATATTCTGATGCCATAATGAAACTTAATGTAACATACAGGGGTTTGTCTGTAGAATTCCAAAATTAGTGGTGCTATCACTATATTTACATATTCAGTGTAATTGTTTGCAATATTCAGTGCCACTGATACTGTTTGTAATGATGCAATTAGTATGCTTGGTTGCAACCTTTGTTGCTGCATTGAGCAAAAAGAGCAAATGATGTAATAATGTTGTTGTTAAGTGGTGGTGTAGTAACATTTGTGTGTGTGTGTGTGTGTGTGGTGGGGGTGGAGTGGGTTGCAACTTTTGTTGCATTAATTGTTATTACTTACAACAAACCAAACACTGCAAAATGCCGCAACTCGCGACGACATCACCTACAGCCTATGTTTCACGGACGTGGATTTGGCACCCATTTTGGTGTCCTAGTGTATCTTCGAGTGTTTGTATTGTATCAGATATTTGTCTAACATAGACGATATGAATTTTGGTGCATCCTAAGACATTGTAAAAGTTCACGTCTCGTGCACCAAAATTCTAGTGTTTCGGTGAGGGTTGAAGGATAATATTATTTAACGCATCCTCGCAAGTCAAAGGCCGATTTTATTGGCCAAGCAGCAGTATATTTTTTTAGATCGCTTAAAATGTGTGCTAAAGGATATTCAAATGTGGGTTATTCTGATACCATGTAAAAATTTATGTCACTTGTACCAAAATTCTAGAGTTTTAGTGAGGGATAATATTAATATTTTCCATCGTGATCTAGTTTACAACTGTGTTGCATGGTGACGGAAAAATAGTGTCCATATCCATATCGTATCCGTATTTGTGCAATATAAGTATCTATATTGTACTAATCTGACAATGTCACGTGTCCTTATCTATATCGGTGTTTGTATTCGTGCCCTTATCTATATCGGTGTTTGTATTCGTGCGAGCAAACGGTTTGTTCGGTCCATACCGAACCGGTCATTTTTAAAACTGAAAAGAACCTAATTTCTTCAAAAACCGAACAAAATCGGTTCTTTTATTTCGGTTTGATCGGTTGTTGGGCCCTTGGCACATTGGGCCTTGCTAGGGTATTTTACATTCAAAATTTTGCAACAGAAACCATAAAAATGTTGGATTGTATCTCATTTTCGATTTAGCCCTCAAAAGGGGGTGACAATGGAGTTGATAATTTAGTCTCACATCAGGTAGGAGGTGGGATCATGAGGTGTAGATAACTGGGATTGATTCAAGACTTACATGGAAATTTTCTTTTAAGGGATATGGGCTCAGTCCAATATCACACCTCATCGACCAACTCCGGTTCGGGTCACACCGCTTTTCCAACGCGTGGTATCAGGTTACGAGACTAGTTTGGACGGCTCTAATAGGTTCAAGACAGAGGTAACGGGCCTGGTTTGGACGTCTCTAATTGGTCAAGACAAATTGTGCTGAACGTCCATGCGTATAATTGAATTATACGGGCTCTCTTCACAAGGTGGAGTAGGAACATCCTCTATAAGGTGGTCTGAAGCCGGATCAGACCTAAAGTTGAGGCAACTATACGAATTGGCTTCAAAGGTGGGCCCGGTGCGTCCAAGGTGGAGTAAGACATTGTGGTTGGCACACGATGGTGGTGTGGATGAACGTGTCAGTTTGGTTCTGTGGTTGAACGGATCGAAATAACAATATGTTGAATCTCCTAGTTGCTCCGCTGGCGGGAACGAGCAGAGGTAGCACGGGTGCTAATGTTGTTCGATTGGCGAGAATGAGCAAAAGGTGGTAGAGGTACTAAGGTTGTTTGGCTAACAGAAACGAGCAAAAGGTATCATGGGTGCTATGGTTGTTCGGCTGGTGGGAACGAGCAAAGATAGCAGGGTTTCTAAGGTTGTTCGACTAACGAAAACGAAATAAGATGGAGATTGTTGGATTGTATCTCGGAAAACGAGCTAAGGTTGAGATTGTTGGATTGTATCTCGTTTCAGGTTGAGCCCTCAAAAGGGGTGACAACGGAGTTGTAATTTAGTCCCAAATAGGTAGGATTGAGGGGGGTAACAACGGAGTTGTAATTTAGTCCCAAATAGGTAGGAGGTGGGATCATGAGGTATCGATAATTGGGATTGGTTTTAGACCTTACATGACATTCTTTTTTAAGAGATATGGGCCCAGATCCACTATCGCACCTCATGGGCCAACTCCAGTTCCGGTAATATCGCTTTACCAGCTAAAAAAAAAGAGTAAATTTTAGCTAAAATATTCAGAAGATACCTTTGCCATCTTAGAAAAAAAAAAAACTAGAGTAAATATACAAATGTTAAAAATTAATTGATCTTCCATTAAACATTCCAAATTTTGGTCTCTCAACAATAAAAAATAAACTACAAATATGATACTGCAAAAAATTATAACAGAGAACAAATTAACAAAAAATAGTCTTTAGTCTACACTCTACAGAGAACACAAAAATAAACATTAGAAATAAAATAAAATTTTCACAGATTTAGGGTTAGCTTCTAACCGAGGATTCGAGACACAGATTTTGATTTTTGATTTGAGAGACAATCGACCCAATCAGTAGTTAGAGAGGCGGTCGGCGGCGCCGGCGGCGGAGAAAACCCTAGGGAGAGAGAGTTTCGGGAGAGGTAGAGAGACGCAGAAGAGAAATTAGAGAGGAGAGAGAGAGTTAAGGAAATAAAAAATAAAAAATTTATATATAAGTAGAGTGAAGGGGGTAAATATGTAAATACAACTAGTGGATTCGGTTTTCCGAAACCCAAATCAGTAACCCGAAAGACCGACGGTCTTTTTGGATATGTTTTCTGAAATTTCTTACTGACAACAGTTTTTTAGAAGGTGTTATAAAGTTATTTTCTGGATATACATATTTTGAGTTTGTGTTTGATTACTTTCATCTGAAAATAGTTTTAAGAACCGAAAATCGATCGCTAGTTTCAAAATCGACCCGAATTATTAATTTGGATCGCGTTGAGTCGTTGGGTCCAAACCCGTGATATGCACAACCGTTACATGAAATATTAACAATGATTTTGTTGAAATTTGGATAATAAATAATTCAGTTCCAATACAAAAACTCAAATAGGAACTTAAAATAAAAGTTCATTATGACGTGGACTTATTTTTTTTTTTCTATTAGGCTCTTGACTTGTTCTTTGTAGGCCCTTAATAAAGATCAAAGGATGAGATGCATTTAATCCAAAAAAAAAAAAAATTAGATGTCCGACGATACGTATGAGACTGTGTGCATGCTGTATTACATGTCTTTTGGACTCACTGCTCCCAAATTCCACCATTATTATAATTAGAAGGAATCGTGGTTCCATCCATTGATCTTCCGTCACCTAGCCATGGTCTTATACATCTTCTTACCACCAAGAGTCACTCAAGTTCGATAATCCAACGGTTTTTCATTGGCGAGTTTCAAAAATCAGCAAGTCATGAGTTACTCTAGTATTTTTGTAAATCATTCATGGATTGTGTTAGAAGGAAATAAGCTGAAGATTGATAAATAAAAGAACTAATCTGAAGTTGCTGAAAAGGATAGTAATTCATTTTTGGTATTCACTCTGTTTCTATCGATCTAGACCGTTGAAATTGTCAATAAACAAAAGGTTGATTGAATGTTTTACAAATTAGTAAATTACAACAACAAATTCTAGGTATATGCAGATGATGATCCATGGTTTGGATTCTCAACATGTTTATTTAACTCGTAATTTTGAACTTTCTGTTTTCATGATCACTACAACTCCTACCATTAGGAAAATACGTTCCGTGGAAAGATCCACTGATCTTCCGCCACCTACTCCCCGGTGGCCACAAGGTCACTCGAGTTCGACATATGTCTTATTAAAGTGTCTGGATTTCTATGCAAAAGTGTTTCTATGAAAAAGGATCTATTAAAATGTCTGGATTTCAATTTTCGGAATGTGTCTTATTCTAAAAGAGTTCCCTATAATTCAATTGACGTTGTGTATACTGGTCACATATGCTAGTTAGTAGAATTAGTGATAGATCTTTTTATAGCGGACTCCAAAGATTTTTGTGATAAAGTACATTGTAATGTAATCGTAATCGTTATGTAATCAAATATAAAAAAATTGCTTATTTGATTACATTGCGATTACGAGTACATTACAGTAAACCAAACGGGGTGGTGGTTGTACTGAGACGTATATTTTTTCATACCATGTCACAAACTGATATACTGTTTTTTTCTTCTTCATTAGTATTTCTGTATTGCTATGGGCAGCAACAAGAAAGTTAAGGTATCTTCCATGGAAACAGATATCCTTTTCTTCTTGTTTGGGTTCTTCCCTCTTTCTAGTCATATAAAAGAGTTTGGTTTCAGAATGTTACAACACACAACCATAATTCCGAGAACACCAAATGTAGGAGTTCTTGGCAAAAGAGGCAAGTAGAATCAACTAAAGAAATCTGAAAGAAAATATGTAACCCTCTCCGTAATTTTCAGTGCCGGACTTTAAATTTTGAGGCCCGAGACAAACACTAAAAGTTGTGCCCTCAAAGCTTAATGCTCATATTTTTTTATGGACAACAACACAATAATATTATCAACAAAAAATTCAAAAATAATAAACAAAGTATAATATCCAAGAAATATATATCATAATGAAATACTAATAAAATTGAGGATATTCCATGCAAAAATAAATTAATTTGACTAAAGTAATAATGTTTCGATGATAATAATTTAAGAAAATTGTAACTTATTATATTGTTCAATTACGTCCAAGAAGAGAGAGAGAGAGAGAGAGAGAGAGAGGGAGAGGATATTGACATCGACGGAAGGACAAAAGAGATTGGCAACGATAGAAGGGTAGAAGAAGATTTTGAGTATTAGACTATTAGAGCAACAGAAGGGGAGATGATTTAATTTTGACAGCGACTGCACCAATTTTTTTCTTCATTCTGACTAGATGATTTGTCTTTTGGTAATCTAGTGCATGACATTTAGATATTCTACAACAAAAAAACTTTTTATGCGGACTAAGGGTGTGTTTGGTAGGAGGAAAAAGTGGGAGGAAGGAAAATAGATGAGGAAAAAGTGAAGGGAAAGATTCATTTTCTCTTGTTTGGTATGGAAGGAAAATAGGAATGAAGGAAAAGTGGAGGGATTACTTTTCCCTCATAACCTAAGAAATTCAATCCCCCAAAAGTGGGAGGAAAGTGGAAGAAAAAGTGGAGGCTTGTATTAATTAACAATTATACCCCATATGAATGTATTATTTAAAAATTATTTATGAAGTCAAATGGTAAATAAGTGTTTTTAGTTGAGGGTAGAATTGGTAAATCCTATATTTTTTTACTTTCTTTTCTTCCACTTTTTCTTTCATATCAAACAAATAAAAATGCATCTCTTATCTTTTCCATCCTTGCTACCAAACATAAAGGAAGGAAATGATATTTCCTTTCCATATGGAAAAAAAATGTATCCTTATCTTTTTCCTTCCTTCCATTTTTCCATCCTTCCTACCAAACACAGCCTAAAAGAATTAGAATGAGTCTTTTGGATTCTTTGTTCATAATTTAACTTATAAAATTAAATAGCATATATAAAAATCTGGTGCTCTCTAAAATTTTGGGCCTGAGGCACCTGTCTCGTGAGCCTCATATCAAGTCCGGCTATGAATTTCCTAGTGTAGAAAATAATAGTTGGGATGAATTTTATTGATGGACTACTTCACTACTTATAGGGAGTCTAGCTCCTCTACATACTACAAATTCCGATGTGGGACTAAAAGTCCCTTATTGATTCTCAACACTCCCCCTCAAGATGGGTGATAGATATTAATCATCCCCATCTTGTTACATAGCTTTGACAGACTCAATGAACTAAGACCCTTAGTCAGACAGTCTGCCACTTGTTCTTCTGAGCGAACATAGTCAATCTTCAGTATCCCTTGTTCCAGCTTTTCCTTGATGAAGAATCGATCGATCTCGATGTGCTTCGTTCTGAACCGGATTGTTCGCTATACTTATCGCAGCTTGACTATCGCTCCGAAGGTGCAATGGTGTCCCCTTGTCTAGCTTCAACTCTGTCAGCAGCGCCTTTACCCATAGCAATTCTGATACTCCTAGAGCCATTGCTCTGTATTCTGCTTCAGCTGTCGACCGTGCTACCACTGACTGTTTCTTGCTTCTCCATGAAACCAGGTTTCCTCCTACAAAAACACAGTACCCTGTGGTAGACCTTCTGTCGTCTATGCAGCTTGCCCAGTCTGCATCGCAGTATCCCTCAACATCTGTGCATCCATTCTTCTTGAACCACAGTCCTTTTCCCGGCGTCCCTTTCAGATATCTTAGGATCTGAAATACTGCATCCATATGACCCGTTCTTGGATCATGCATATAGCGGCTTACAACACTTACTGCAAATGAGATATCAGGGCGAGTATGCCCTAGATAAATCAGTCTGCCTACTAGCCTTTGATACCTTTCGCGATCAACAGGCTCTCCTGCTTCTGCTTCCATCTTGCACTTCTGGTCAATTGGAGTGACTGATGTTCGGCATCCCAGCATTCCTGTCTCCTTCAGCAGATCTAGTGCATATTTCCTTTGTGAGAGAACAATTCCTTGTTCACTATTACACACCTCGATACCCAAAAAGTATCGCATCTCCCCCAGGTCCTTCACCTCAAACTCTTTGGCGAGTTTCGTCTTTAGCTTAGTGATCTCATCAGCATCATCACCTGTGATTACTATATCATCCACATATACAGCAAGTATAGTTATGTGGCCTCTTGCATGCTGGAGGAAGACCGTGTGATCTGCATTTGTCTGATGGTACCCCATGCCAGTGACAGCTTTTCTGAATCTGTCAAACCAGGCTCGAGGAGATTGCTTCAGCCCGTACAGCGACTTCTTCAGTTTGCACACTTTTCCATGTGACGTTCCTTTACCTGAATCTGACACAGAGTAGCACCCCGGAGGAGTCTCCATGTAAACTTCTTCTTGTAGGTCTCCATGAAGAAATGTGTTCTTTACGTCTAACTGGTGTAGCTTCCACCCATAGTTTGCTGCAATGGAGACCAGTGTTCTTACGGTACTCATCTTCGCTACTGGGGCAAAAGTCTCATCATAATCGATACCATATGTCTGGGTATAGCCTTTTGCAACCAGTCTCGCCTTGTATCGTTCAACTTTTCCTTCTGGTGTCTCCTTCACTGTGTAAACCCATTTGCATCCCACAGCTTTCTTCCCTTCAGGTAATGGCACCAGCTCCTATGTCTTATTTTTCTCTAGTGCCCCAAGTTCTTCCATCATTGCGGCTTTCCATCTTGGGTCCTTCTTTGCTTCCTGCCAATTCTTAGGTAAAGAAGTGGAGTCTAACGAAGTGAGGAATGTTTGATAAGTCGGAGAAATATTAGAATAAGATAGGTAGTTGGCGATATCATGTTCATAATCTTTATAACGAATAGGAGCCTTTCCCACATTAATGCGAGAAGACCTCCTTAAGGGAGCAATGGGTGGTGGAAAAAGCATACCATCCGAATCGGAGAGATCCGCTTCCGAATCCGAGCGATCCGGTGCGGGAGTAACATCTTCAGGAGTCGGGACAGGAGTAGACGAGGGACTTGGCACTATAGGCACAGGGTACGGCACAGTACTGGACCTATGCTGTCTTCTTCTGTAAACTTGGAGCTCCTTTTCCCTTGTATGCTTCTCCCCCTGCGTAATGTACGTATTTTCTTCTTCATCCTCCGTATCAGTATCAGTGATGTTGTCTCCCCCTTTCTGCCAGTCTGTCACGACAGGACAAGGTACCGATCCGACAACGACGTTTGGGCGTACTACCTCCCCCTCACATCTAACACCCGCTGTGTGAGGCGTGTTCCCAAACGCAGAACCTTCGTCCGAACCATAATAAGGTTCCAGCTCTCTGAATGTAACGTCCATGCTTACAAACAGCTTCCGTTCAACCGGGCTCCAGCATACGTAACCCTTCTGTGTCCCGGTGTACCCAACAAAGATACACTTAAGTGCTCGAGGATCCAGCTTACCAACACCAGGCCTGTTATCGTGGACGAAGCATACACAACCAAATACTTTCGGAGGAACGGTGTACGCAGTTGTCCCCGTGAGCATTTCCAAAGGCGTCTTCCAGTCCAGTAATTGAGAGGGCATCCTGTTGATGAGATAAGAGGCTGTCAAGACAGCCTGCCCCCACAAAAATTTAGGGACATTCATAGCCAGCATCATTGTCCGAGCCACCTCCAGCAGGTGCCTATTCTTTCGCTCGGCAACACCATTTTGAGCCGGTGTATAAGCACAAGAGGTTTGATGCAGTATACCATGAGAGGATAAATACGCAGCAAACCTCTTATGGGTATATTCCGTCCCATTATCCGACCGGAAACACTTAACACGAGCATTATACTGTGTCCGCACCTGTTGATGGAAGCTTTGAAATGCCTCAAAAATATCACTTTTATTCTTCAGCAGGTAGACCCACGTTACACGGGTAGAGCAGTCAATAAAAGTAACAAACCATCTATAACCGTTAATACCGTTTGTAGGACAAGGGCCCCACACATCAGAATGAATCATATCAAAAGCAGCAGAACATCGATGCCCAGAATGCACATAGGAGCTTCTGGTATGTTTCCCCAACTCACAAGAATCACAAACTAACAACTCTTTATTTGCTTTTTGATATAATGACGGATACAGTCGACCAATAACGGGAAAAAAAGAATGTCCTACACGCTGATGTTGGAGGAGCAGCTCGGCTTCGACACTTCGACTTTGGACTTCCGGTTGGGCGTCTGCAACCAAAGATGCCAGTGCTCTATCCAGACCATTCCTGTCCAAGTACCATAGACCCTTATGCCATGTGCCAGTGCCTAGTCGTCTCCCCGTTCCCTTCTCCTGAAAAGTTACCTTAGGAATATCAAAGGAAACAATACAGTTTAGATCAAGGATAATGGCGTTAATGGAAATAAGATTGACAGGAAATGTCACGCCCCGCTCCCGTAGGAGCGATCGTCCTCGCTAAGGCGTGATGCCGCACGAGCCTAGATTGCGCTCGTGCAAGGCGGGTTCCATAACGGCCGATTTCAGCGACTGCGATGGGGTCGTCGCACAGAAGTCCCAAGCAGAGACGTTAAATAATAGCAGCAGAATTTAGAACAAACACAAGTTTCTCAAAAGATGATCTTTATTGATATTGAAACAAAGATTACAATGGGGCGCAAGGCCAATGTTACAAGTCTCTCAAGCTCACTCAAGCTCACTTTTCTCTCATTACAAGTTCACTCTGCTCTCTCTCTCTCTCTCTCATCTCTCAATATTTGTCGATCCAGCGGAAACTTCGAAAGGCGATGTCCATACATTATGTCCTGTATAAGTCTTCAATCCATGCGGCCGCACGCTTCGAATCGCCAAGGAACTCCTGTGCCTCGACGTATCCAAGCGGGCTCCGCGCCACGAGCTTCTACCTGTGCCTGCACATGAACACTGTGTGGGTGTCAGTACTCAACTGTACTGGTGGAGTGAGCTTCTCGCCCACCCATACAAAACCTACACGTTCATTTACTTTGTGCAGCTTTAATCCCTTTTCGATTGTCTTTCTACTCTTGCCTTAGGTTCAGTTTTAGGACCGGCGCCTTGACGCAACTTGTGTGTCAAAACCATCCCGTGCTTGCAATGTCAACGTCACTCATACTTTGCCTCTAGACCACTTCTCGTGCCACAACGTTAACCTATCAGTTCGTGCTTGCCTTTCGGCCAGAATCAGAGACGCAACTACGCGGTAGTACCCAATTTCTTTACGACCGTGCTATAACTCCTTCGTGCCGTGCCTCGCAACTCAGTGTGACTCAACCATATCGCCGCCTCGCGGCCCCTTTGTTACTTTGATCACCAACTGACCCAATCAAGACTTGTGGGTTTAGTGTCACACGACTGACTTTGCCTTGCGGCGGTTTCCCGACTTACACTCAAACAACTCAACCAACTTATGCAACTATATGCCGACAACTCAAGACTCAATGCCACATCTCGTGCCGAAGCACGTCGCCTATGTTGTAGCCATTCTTTAAGTCCAATACTTGTATTCTAGCTTGTATACACCTTTGACAACTCAACTCAATCCAAAGGCATACCCGCGGATCTGCCGCTATGCCGACTCATCTATATGATTTGGTCACTGACTCCCAGAGCCATAGTGGACTCCTTTTTGCTGAGTATAGGATGGACCTTCTTTGGGTAGCTAGCTCTATTCCGCGTCCACCGAATACTTTGCCCCAGGCGCAGCTTGGCTCCCAGAGCCTTTATGTTTCCTTAGGCCGCAATCGGTCCCGTGGCGCCACAGGTTGCCGATTCGGGGAAACTCTACCTTGTCGACAAGTTGTCCATGACCATGCAAGACCGACTCAAACTGACGTCTCACATAATTCACTTCTGGTGTTACCATCTCTTCTAGTGCCATTTCTCTCTTTTAGTGCCATTTCTCACATCTGAGATCTTGCCTCGACGACCCGTAGTCGCGAGCATTGTTCTTTCTTGCCTCAACGACCCAGTCGTGAGCATTTCTTTCTTTCTTCCTTTCTTTTAACTCAAGACAACAACTTATTTAGACACTTTCTAAAACTCAACTAATCAATCGTGGCCCGTGCCTTTAAAAACTCTAGGATCGTGCAATCGTGCCTCAACTCGACTTCCGCTCTACGCGGCGCTATCGCCCAAGTCATACTTTATATGACGGGCCGTGGGATCGTGGGACTATTTAAGTTGACAGCCGCAGAAAGAGCGGGACAACACTAGAAATGACTTAGGTCGATCGGCATAACTTTGCCTAACTTAATCGAGCCTATAACTTGACTTAAGGGACGAGCAAAGGCTATGCCAAGCCTTGCGTTATGGAAATGTGCATGCTTTGTCGAGCATTTACGTGGGCAATGCCTATGACTTAGGCCAACTCAAGTGTCGGAACAATTCGACGGGACCGTGCATGCTTTAACAAGCATTCACGCAGGCGACGCCTATGACTTAGGCTATTTCATAACTCTGTGTCGAAGACCAACTTCCCTTCTCCCAAGCCACGGGACGAAGGACCGAGTGTCATTTTCAAAGCACGCCGTGCACCAACTCTAAGCCGACCGTGGGACGTTTTCTATGTTCTAACTCATTTTGACCCATCGGGATTATTCCCTTAGCTATGTGGATTCATCTCTTTTATTATTAAGCCTACTTGTACAAGTTGAAAACACGATTTATTATGTGAAGGCAAAGATGAGGCAAGTTTACCGAAACTACCCCACCTGAGCGAGCGGTCGCCTTGACCGAGATGTCTTCGAGTCGCCGTTGTAAGGCTAAGTCCGAATGCCGTCGGCGTTTCGATTCCTCCGATTGACTGAGCGGGACGGGGCACTACAGGAAAGGAAGGAGCATGTAAGACATTAGATAGAGTGATGGAAGGAGTGCAATCAACAGTGCCTTTACCCGTAACCGGCCTGTAGGTACCATCAGCAGTCTGAATACTTTCTGGCGGCGTTAGAGGAGAGTATTCCCGGAACTCTCCTCGGGACCCCGTGACATGGCAAGATGCCCCAGAGTCCATAATCCAAGCTGGCTGAGAGACAGTTGCAAGAGCACGCGGAGGTATACCGGCACTGGTTTGGGAGAAGTAAGTGCAGTAATCTCCTGTAGCGGACGGCGCCCCAGGAATGACTTGTCTTTCACCAGAACCAAGCTTTGAGCCGCGCATCTTCTCGAGAACTTCCCTCTCAAATGGAGTGATTGTCACCCCCAGTTTTCACAAACAGGGATATTTTGGTAATTTTCCACTTTAAAAATTATTTTGAAATTATTTATTTATTATTTGTATTATTTTGGGGTTATTTGAATCGGGTTCGAATTTTATTTCGTTTCGACTTGTTTTGACTTGTTTCGGGGACCCGGGATATTTTGACCTTAGCGGGCCCACACACTAGCTAACCATGGCCCACATGTTAGATATTTTGGTTAGAGACTAGACCATTATTTTAGTTAATAATTAGTTAGAGATTAGTGGTTTCGGTTTGACTAAACTACCCCCGGTTCAACCCTTTTCCAATTTTTAGCCATTTAATCAATAGGAGGGCAAACTTGTAATTAATCAAATAGGACAAATTCTAAGAGGGGTGGCCGGCCACAACATGGGGATAGGGTGGAGAGAGAAAACCACTTTATCATTTCATTCCAATCCATTTCTTCTTCTTTCCCAAAGGCTCCATTTGCTTTTGAAAGCTCCATTGATTTTTGCTCTCAAACCAAGATGATTTCTTCCCCAAAACTCATTCTTTTCTCATGTAGATCATGTAGGAACCCTCCATGATGATTCTCATGGTGGTACCATCATTAGAAACTATTTTTGTGTCCTTTGGACATTTTTAGGAGTGTCCACTTGTAGGCTTGTGTCCTATTAGGAAAAAGCCCCCTTTTTGACCCATGGATAATGTTTAAATGTTGTTTTTGTGTGTTTCTTAATATTATCTCAGATTTTTTATGTTGTAGAGAGGATTCATGTGAGTATCTTAATGTATCATATTATTTCTATGTGTTTTGGTATATATATAGTTATATATATATATCATTCTATATATATATATATATATATATATATATATATATATATATATATATATGTATATATATATATATTGGTTCCAAAAAATATATATGTATATATATATATATGGTGACTATTTTGTGTTGTGGCTTGTTGATGTGATGTGGGGAGGGGCTGTCATTTTCGGCCACAGATTTGTGGGGAGTTTTGGTTGTGGTTGCAAGCCTAATTGTTATGTATATCTAGTTATATACCTATAGATATATATATATATATATATATATATATATATATATATATATATATATATATATATATATATATATATATATATATATATATATGGTTATATAAGGGATATATATATATGTATAATATTGTGTTGTGGCTTGATGTTGTGGTGCTTGGGAGGGGTTCCAGGTTTCGGCCAGCTAGGTAGGAGAGGGTTTTGGTTGGGAGTTTTGGTTGGGAGTTCATTTCCATTTAGTTATATCATCTAGTATTATATATGTTGATATATATATGTTGATATATATATATGTTGATATATATATAGGTGTAGTTTATATGGGAGTATATATAAAATGGTTGTGGTTGTGTGATGTTGAGAAGGGGATAGGGGCTGTCCAATTTCAGTCCATTTTTGCCTTTCAAAACAGTCCAACAATTAGTGGTGTGTGTGTGTGTAGTTGTGAGGAGTATTTGAGGGTTGTGTGAGTGTGTAAGTTAGCCTATAGGTTAGCCTAGTGTCTAAACCTATTAGGAAACTTATAGAGAGGTCTATGTGAGGGAGAGGTGTCTTGTGAGAGTTGTGTGTGAGTGTTGTGTATGAGTGGTGGGGTGAGTGTGCTAGATAGAAGGGTAAATTCATGACGTAGAATAGGGTAATAGGGTAAACCTATACCCCGTATCCTAACATGACCTAGATACTTAGGATACCCAATTTTCTTGGTAGGTAAACCTTAGATAGGTTGATATCTAGCTACCCTAAGGAGTTTAGGCTAGTTCCATGGATATTTGCAAGGTTTCATTGGTTTTAGGCAAGGTATCGGGATTTACCTTAGAAGGATAAATCCTAGTTTTGCCTAGAAATAGGATACTTGTGTTAGAAGCCTAAGATAGTGTTAGAACTTGATCCCCGTGGTTGATAATGATCAAATATGGTACTCTAAGACTAGTTTTGACGTCGGTTGACCGTTTTGACCAAAAGTCAACAAAAGTCAACCGAAGGTCAAACTTAGCCTTAAAGCGATCCGATTTGACCGAAACCAACCCAGAGTTGACCAGTTGACTGAAAGTCAACAGTTGGTCAACGTTAGACCAGTTTGACCTAGGGTTGACCTAGAGTTGACCAGAGTTGACCAGGGTTGACCAGAGTTGACTTTTTGACCAAAAGTCAACTGTAAGTCAACCGTTGATCCCGATTGACCTAGTTTGACTTGGAATGACTTCCAGTGACCTAGTATGACCTAGTATGACCTAGTATGAACCAGTATGGCCTAGTATGACTCAGTTAGACCTAGATTGACCTAGTTTTGACTTAGACTTGCATTCATGGCTTGTATTAGTTTCTTTTTTCAGCATTTAGTCCTGTTTGACTTATAGTATCTTGTCTTAGGTCTGTGATCGCTCTGAGCGTCTGTTCACTCTATCAGCTCAGGACCACAGGCGAGTACATTCACTGATAGTTTTCATTGTCGTGATATCTACTATATCCGATTCAGTCGTAGTGTCTTACTTGATTCTCGACACGATAGTTCACGGACTAGTATTAACGAATTCTGGTCATGAGATGTTATTCCTGGATCTCTTGGGATATTGGTACTTGCTTGGTCTTGATTCTTGTACTTGTATTGACGCCGATTCCTGAAGAGGACTTGCTCCCCTCTTAGGGAATCCCGCGTCATGACGTGCCATGACCGGATCCATTTATACTATTCGGGGAAATGGGGGAATTATTAGGGGTTATGTGATCAAACCTTATTGTAACTATACATTGCTAGCGTCACCCTCACTCCACGTAGGGTGTCGCAGATACCTCACTCCCGGTTATCCAGGTTGGACGGCATGATTCTCCGTTGAGTTCACCGCGGATTGCCGTGCCAAGTGGATAACTTGGCCCAGCTACCCTTTAGCCGATCACATATCACTCTAATAATTCAAACACCTTTTACTTTATTTGTCATGTCTTATATTCCAGTTTCAGCTTTACTTACTGTACTTTCACCCTGCTATGATTCATTTCTCATATGCTCTACCTGCCTTTTATACTGTACTTGATTATGGGACTAGGTTCTGTTCGGAAGAAGGGTTACAACCCCGGTCCTTGTTTGGTTTAAGGGTTGTAACTCGGCTTTCGAATGGTTCCCAAGTTGCCTTTACTCTTTGTCTTGTATTTCATTATTACTGTCTCTTATAGTATTTGTCAATTCATATGGAACTGCTGTTGGTGTTTGTACTTACTCATTTTCCTGACAGGATACCGTTGACAAATTTTACAGATGACTTAGAGGCTGATTGCCCGACTTATTACGGGATAGAGTCTGAGGAGCTTGACCTAGACAGAGACTTAGTGGTAGAGCCTCTTGACTTCGCCCACCCGGAGTAGCCTAGTGTTAGTTAGGCTTGCCTGGCCTGCGAGCCAGCAGTTTATTTCAGTTGTAGTATCTTATACTTATATTGTATTCTGAGACTCTGGATTTGTGATTAGCTGTGACTTGTGGACATCTTGGACTCGTTTCCTGTTTATTTCTATCATATCTCTTTTCCATGCTTTCTACCATAGTTTTGATTATGTGATTGAGGCAGTATTGCCCTATTCCTCCGTTCGGAGTGTATATACTGTACAGGTACATTTATCTGTTTAGTCGTAGTATTTACAGACCTTATATACAGCGTTCTACCGTCGATTCTGCGGCGTAGGCTGGACGTAACCGCTTCTCGTGCCCCTAATCAGGGTGCGGATCGTGACACGTTTTTGTGGTGGCCCATGCAGGTCAGTGTCGCAACTAGTGCGAACTCGTAATGGTGCTCGACTTAGAGTGCTAATTACGAGCCTGCGATTAGGACATAGGATTGGGGTATGATAGGAGTTACTCAATCACATATTAGGAGATTCTGATCTTTTGATTACCATGACAAATTCTTTTGCATTGAATTTAATTGTTCGTCTTTGATATTCCTATCATGTGCCGTATTGATTCCTTGTTTCAACCTATCCTCAGGATGACAGTCACACGATCTCAGGCAGCGGGCCCTAGCTCAGTTCCAGGGAGGTCAGATCAGGGAGGTCCTCCACCTCCGGCTACGGGACCGACAGTCGAGAGTGCAGCAGCATCAGTTCCTGCCCTTCAGGCAGGAGTAGCAGCGGCAGTTCCCGGAGGTCTTCCACCTCCAGCTGGGGGAGCAGCCCCATCAGTTCCTGCCCTTCCGGCGGGAGCAGCAGCAGCAGCAGTACCAGCAGCGACGATCCCTGGAGGTCTTCCACCTCCAGCAGCGGGACCGTCTATAGACATCCCAGACATTCTTCCACCGCCGCCCCAGCTACCGACAGACACCCAGGGGATGATGGCACTCCTACAGCAGATGTTGCAGACGCAGCAGCGCCAGACAGAGGTGCTGAGACAGACCATGGAGAACTCTCACCAGTTAGCCATGGCAGCAGTGGAGAGGGGTGCACCTACTACAGCTGAGGGAGCACCAGCACAGCAGCAGGGCCAGGGGAGGCCCGGTACACATCTCGACTTCCGGAAGATGAACCCGCGAGATTTCAGGGGTACCGAGGGTATCCTATACGCGGATGACTGGCTAGAGGATGTCCAGCAGTGTTTGGAGTTGGCAGAGGTTCCGAGAGCTCTGTGGGTGACTTCTGCAGCGAGCCAGTTCTTCGACATAGCATTGACATGGTACCGCACGGATTCGCGTACGTCGGTTAGAGGTATATCTTGGGAGGACTTCAGGAAACTCTTTAAGGAGAAGTTCTACCCAGATGTAGCCTTGACGGCTCTGGAGGGACAGTTTGTTAGCTTGGTGCAGGGGAGCTCGTCAGTGGACGAGTATGCAGCGGAGTTCTTCCGCCTGAGCAGGTTTGTACCCAGTCTGATTCAGGATGAGGGGTGCAAGGCCCGAAAATTCAGGAGGGGTCTCATCCATGCAGTGCGCACTCGCACATCTGGGCGACGAGATGCGACATTTGAGCAGATCTTGATGGAGGCTCAGATTGCTGAGGAGGACTTCGGCCTCAAGCCGAAGAGGAGCAGTGACGCTTTGGGATCCAGTTCGAGTGCCGGGCCAGCGAAGCGCCCACATTTCCAGCAGAGGCAGTTCCAGCAGCATCAGCCTCAGTTGCAGATCCAGCAGGCACCGGCGCGTGCCCAGCAGCATCAGGGTCAGGGCCGGAGGCCAGCTACCCAGTGCAGTTACTGCGGGAGGCCAGGGCACACTGTAGAGGTGTGCAGGAAGAGACTGGGCGCCTGCTTATACTGTGGGGCGTCCGATCACCAGCTGAAGGACTGTCGTATTCGCGGAGGCAAGGGAGTTCAGGACAGAGGACAGCCAGCCAGAGGACCAGCAGTTCAGCAGAGGGGTCCTCCACTTCAGACTCAGCAGCAGCATTTTCAGCAGCACCAGAGGGGAGCCCCTGCGGGCAGAGTGTTTGCCCTGACAGCAGAGGAGGAGGCAGAGCCAGTAGGCGATGTAGTGGCAGGTCATGTTCTCC
Organism: Iris pallida; assembly: GCA_029216955.1. NCBI lineage: Eukaryota > Viridiplantae > Streptophyta > Magnoliopsida > Asparagales > Iridaceae > Iris > Iris pallida. The sequence goes on along the minus strand of JANAVB010041017.1, from coordinate 1,358,329 downwards.
TCGATTCATTTCCTACATTTGCCTTATTTGATTCCGGTGCCTCGCATAGCTTTGTGTCTGTCTCCTTTGCTCTGAGACACAATATTATTGCTGAACCCTTGGGTAGGACTTGCAAGATATTGACCGGGGGAGGCATCATCCTGGTCAACAATATCTGCAAGGGGCGGAGAGTTACTGTAGGAGGCCGAGTTTTGGGTGCGTGCTTGCTCGTAATGCCCCTTCCGAGGTACGATGTGGTACTCGGAATGGATTGGTTGAGCGCGCACCATGCTACTATAGATTGTAGAGATGGTAGGATTTTGTTTAGGCCGTCGGGAGAGCCAGAGATTGAGTTTTCCAAAGGAGCAGCTGAGCCGGTAGATGGGTTCTGCGGAGCTCTACTGGCGGGGCAGGCATTGCCGCATCCGTTGATTGCTGATTTCATGGATGTTTTCCCCGAGGAGTTGCCTGGGATGCCGCCGGATAGAGACGTTGAGTTCTCTATAGACCTTGTGCCAGGTGCTGAGCCCATTTCGCAGCACGTCTATAGGGTCAACAACAGCGAGTTGGCGGAGCTAAAGAAGCAGGTCGACGAGCTGCAGGACAAGGGATTTATTAGATCCAGTTCATCGTCTTGGGGAGCGCCAGTCCTGTTTGTACCGAAGAAGGATGGTACGATACGTATGTGTATTGATTACAGGGCGCTCAACAACCTTACTATCAAGAATAAGTACCTATTGCCGAGGATCGACGACTTGTTCGATCAGTTGAGCGGTGCCAAGGTGTTTTCGAAGATAGATCTGAGATCCGGCTATCATCAGCTGAAGGTGAAGAAGGAAGACGTTCCGAAGACAGCTTTTCGGACTCGGTACGGCCAGTACGAGTTCACAGTGATGCCATTTGGGTTGACCAACGCCCCAGCTGTGTTCATGAACTTGATGAACAAGGTATTCCATCAGTACCTTGACAAGTTCGTGGTGGTCTTCATAGACGACATCCTGGTTTACTCGAAGACGCCAGAGGAGCACGAGGAGCATCTGAGGATTGTGCTCGAGACGTTGAGGAGGGAGCAGTTGTATGGGAAGTTGTCGAAATGTGAGTTTTTCCTGGACCAAGTCGAGTTCCTGGGTCATGTTGTGACCGAGCACGGGATCTCAGTAGACCAGAAGAAGATTGCTGCAGTAGAGTCTTGGTCTACGCCCAGTACAGTTGCCGAGATTCGGAGCTTTCTGGGATTGGCGGGCTACTATAGGAAGTTCATCCAGGATTTCTCACGGATCGCGGAGCCGATGACTAGACTCACCAGGAAGGATGTGGAGTTCGTCTGGACTGAGGAGTGTCAGGCCGCCTTCGATGAGCTGAAGAAGAGGTTGACATCAGCTCCTATCTTGACATTGCCGTCTGGGACCGATGGTTTCTCGATTTACAGCGATGCTTCCGGTCGGGGTCTAGGTTGTGTACTTTAGCAGCACGGGAAGGTAATTGCCTACGCATCTAGGCAGTTACGTCCTCATGAGAAGAACTACCCGACTCACGATTTGGAGTTAGCCGCTGTCATCTTTGCCTTGAAGCTATGGAAGCATTATCTGTACGGAAAGCGGGTTGAGATCTTTACTGACCACAAGAGCTTGAAGTACGTGTTCACTCAGAAGGAGCTGAACATGAGGCAGAGACGTTGGCTTGAGCTGATGAAGGACTTTGATATCGCCTTGCAGTACCATCCAGGGAAGGCCAACGTAGTCGCAGATGCCTTGAGCAGGTATCCAGTGGCTATGTATCTGACATCAGACCGTCATCTTTTGGCCGACCTGGATAGTTTGGAAATCGAGGTGATCATTCCAGGCATGGAGGTGCAGATGTGGGGTTTGCAGATTCAGTCTGAGCTGATGGACAGGATCAGATCAGCGCAGTTTGATGATGTTGCCCTGGGGAGCATCAGGGAGCAGGTGCAGATGGGTTTGCTTGAGGATTTCTCCATTGCCGAAGATGGGTCGCTGCGGCACGGTACTAGACTGTGCGTTCCGAGTGGAGAGCTTCGGGAGGAGGTTCTTCAGGAGGCTCATCGCTCTCAGTACTCTATGCATCCTGGTGCCAACAAGATGTACAGAGATCTGAGAGAGCACGTTTGGTGGTACGGCATGAAGCGCGAGGTATCTCAGTTCGTATCTCGCTGCTTGGTTTGTCAGCAGGTGAAGGCCGAGAGACAGAGGCCTGGGGGATTGCTTCAGCCACTACCCATTCCAGAGTGGAAGTGGGAGCACATCACCATGGACTTTGTGTCCGGACTTCCACGGTCTCCAGGAGGGAAAGACGCGATTTGGGTCATAGTTGATAGATTGACCAAATCGGCCCACTTTTTGCCTTTCAAAGTGGGATTGTCTACGGAGAGGTTGGCAGAGCTGTATGTTCGTCAGATCGTGCGGTTGCATGGAGTCCCCATGAGAATAGTTTCAGATCGTGATAGCCATTTCACTTCCCACTTCTGGAGGAGTTTGCAGGCTAGCTTGGGCACCTCGCTCAAGTTCAGTACTGCTTATCACCCCCAGACAGACGGGCAGTCGGAGAGGACTATCCAGACCTTGGAGGATATGCTTCGTACGTGCGTGCTAGATCTCGGGGGTTCTTGGGAGGGCCATCTCCACCTGGTAGAGTTTGCTTACAACAACAGCTACCAGGCCAGTATAGAGATGTCGCCATTCGAGGCTCTATATGGACGGAGATGCCGTACTCCTTTATCTTGGGACGATGTTGGCGAGAGGGTGCTGCTTGGACCAAAGATGGTGGTGGATGCAGCGGAGAAGGTCCGGCTGATTAGAGACAGACTTCGGGTGGCTCAGGATAGGCAGCGGCATTGGGCCGATAGCCACCGGAGACCGTTAGAGTTCGAGGTTAGTTTCAGTTCCTGTTTGTGCTTGTTTGTGATTTGTCTGTCCTGTGTTCTGAGTTTGTTTTATGTCTAGGCTGGCGCTTTGGTGTTCCTGAGGATTTCTCCGACACGGGGCACGATTCGCTTTGGCGGGGGCGGGAAGCTTAGTCCGCGCTACATCGGACCTTTCACCATTCTTGAGAGGGTCGGTGCAGTGGCATACCGGCTAGACTTGTCGCCTACGCTGGAGGGGGTACACAACGTGTTCCACGTGTCGCAGCTGAGACGGTACGTGGCGGACCCCAGCCATGTATTGGACCATTCAGCGATCGAGGTGGGACCTACTCTTCACTATCCAGAGCAGCCGGTTAAGATTCTGGATCGTAGGGAGAAGGTGCTTCGGAACCAGGTTATCCCCCTGGTTCGCGTTGCATGGAGGCATCACTCTTCAGATGAGTCTACCTGGAAGAGAGAGGACGACATGCGGGAGCGGTTCCCTTATCTCTTCGAGCCCTGAGGTATAATTTTGTTTTCTGCATGTGATTTCAGTGCATATTTGTTTCAATTTTGAGGACAAATTTTTTTTAAGGTGGATAGATTTGTCACCCCCAATTTTCACAAACAGGGGTATTTTGGTAATTTTCCACTTTAAAAATTATTTTGAAATTATTTATTTATTATTTGTATTATTTTGGGGTTATTTGAATCGGGTTCGAATTTCATTTCGTTTCGACTTGTTTTGACTTGTTTCGGGGACCCGGAGTATTTTGACCTTAGCGGGCCCACACACTAGCTAACCATGGCCCACATGTTAGATATTTTGGTTAGAGACTAGACCATTATTTTAGTTAATAATTAGTTAGAGATTAGTGGTTTCGGTTTGACTAAACTACCCCCGGTTCAACCCTTTTCCAATTTTTAGCCATTTAATCAATAGGAGGGCAAACTTGTAATTAATCAAATAGGACAAATCCTAAGAGGGGTGGCCGGCCACAACATGGGGATAGGGTGGAGAGAGAAAACCACTTTATCATTTCATTCCAATCCATTTCTTCTTTTTCCCCAAAGGCTCCATTTGCTTTTGAAAGCTCTATTGATTTTTGCTCTCAAACCAAGGTGATTTCTTCCCCAAAACTCATTCTTTTCTCATGTAGATCATGTAGGAACCCTCCATGATGATTCTCATGGTGGTACCATCATTAGAAACCATTTTTGTGTCCTTTGGACATTTTTAGGAGTGTCCACTTGTAGGCTTGTGTCCTATTAGGAAAAAGCCCCCTTTTTGATCCATGGATAATGTTTAAATGTTGTTTTTGTGTGTTTCTTAATATTATCTCAGATTTTTCATGTTGTAGAGAGGATTCATGTGAGTATCTTAATGTATCATATTATTTCTATGTGTTTTGGTATATATATAGTTATATATATATCATTCTATATATATATATATATATATATATATATATATATATATATATATATATATATATATATATATGTATATATATATATATATGGTGACTATTTTGTGTTGTGGCTTGTTGTTGTGATGTGGGGAGGGGCTGTCATTTTCGGCCACAGATTTGTGGGGAGTTTTGGTTGTGGTTGCAAGCCTAATTGTTATGTATATCTAGTTATATACCTATAGATATATATATTGATATATATATATATATATATATGGTTATATAAGGGATATATATATATATGTATAATATTGTGTTGTGGCTTGATGTTGTGGTGCTTGGGAGGGGTTCCAGGTTTCGGCCAGCTAGGTAGGAGAGGGTTTTGGTTGGGAGTTTTGGTTGGGAGTTCATTTCCATTTAGTTATATCATCTAGTATTATATATGTTGATATATATGTTGATATATATATATATGTTGATATATATATAGGTGTAGCTTATATGGGAGTATATATAAAATGGTTGTGGTTGTGTGATGTTGAGAAGGGGATAGGGGCTGTCCAATTTTAGTCCATTTTTGCCTTTCAAAACAGTCCAACAATTAGTGGTGTGTGTGTGTGTAGTTGTGAGGAGTATTTGAGGGTTGTGTGAGTGTGTAAGTTAGCCTATAGGTTAGCCTAGTGTCTAAACCTATTAGGAAGGAGGCTGTGTGAAAGTGGCAAGAGCAGAAGTGTCAACTCCGGCCTGCTCCCCCTGGGAGATACCCTTGGTAGGCATCAGCTTCAACCGTGCTTCTTCTTGTGCCATGGCAGCTATGGCGTCCTCTAATGTCGGCAGCGTCGGTTGTGCGAGAAGGACATTCCGCCGTTGCTCAAACGCTGGGTTGAGCCCCTTCAAAAACTTCATCATCCGTTGCCGCGAAATATAATCCAGAAATTTCTGGAAATATTTGGCAAAAGTCGGTTCAACCTGAGCATCCTCCATGCCAAGAGGATCATAATGGTCAAGATCAGACCAGTACTTCTTCAACAAGACAGCGTACTCAGAGATGGTACGATCGTCTTGGATTACCCTATCGAGCTCATCCTGCAGTTGGAAGACTCGCATGGGGTTACCCGAACCGGAGTACATGTCCTTCAACGTTCTCCAGATATCAGCAGCTCCCTCCATTGCTTCAACGTTACCCGACACTTGGTCAGTCAAAGAGGCTGTCAACCAACCAGCCACGACATTGTTGACAATGTCCCATACAGCAAACTCCTTCGAGGAGTGATCGACAGGGGCCGTAGTGTGGCCATCAACATAACCAACCAAGCCACGTCCCTTCAGCGTCCGCATCGCCTGCCGCGACCATTTCAAGTAGTTGGTCGTGCCTTCCAACTTCGTCTCCAGCTTGTCCAACTTCCCCATTTTGTACGGTGACGGATCCACATCAGTATGGGTCACGCGTGGGGTCGCCTCCGGTAATCTCTTGGTCAGGAGATCCTCGACCAGGGCCTTCATTTCTTCTGCTGTCAACTTCTCATAGATGGAATTCATGACTTCTGCAACTGCAATCAGTGAGGTGTTGTTGTTTCCGGAGTCGTCTTCTTTGGAGTCGTCTTCGTCTTAGTCAGCTACCGGGGGGAAACAACAAAACGAGATCCCTCACTGATATGTCGTAGTTTATACGACCAACTAGAACCGCGTCATGATAACGCGTTCGGACGGCTCAAGGATAACCAACGTAGTTGTGCCTCCTTGCATGAGACAAACCAGAGGTATACCAGCCGTGCAGAAACGATTGTAAAGACAACGTTTCTGAGATACGAAGATCTAAAGAGATTTCGTATTCGTAGCAGAGCTTCTAAAAAGAAGGTACTAATTCTCGAAGGCAACTACAGAGATCTTCTAAAGAGAAGGAACTCTGATTCTCGAGGCAACTACAGAGATCTTCTAAAGAGAAGAAATCTGTTTTTTTTTTCTTTTTTTTTGTTGGAAACAGCAAAAAGAAAATCCTAAAAAGGGTGCTGTAGCAGCAGTAAAGGGACGGGGGGGGGGGGGGGGGCGGCGCTGGAGGGGGGGAAGGGGGGCCGGCGGGTCAGCGGGGGGGGGGGGGGGGGGGCGGCGGGTCAGCGGGGGGGGGGGGGGGGGGGGGGCGCGGGTCAGCGGGTGGGGGGGAAAGGGGGGTCGGGGGGGGGGGGGGGGAAGGGGGGCTGCTCCGGGAGGGGGGGGGAAAGGGGGGTCGGGGGGGGGGGGGGGGGCTGCTCCGGGAGGGGGCTAAAAAAAAATTTTTTTTTTTTTTTTTTGTGTGGAGAGAGAGAGAGAGTTATGGCTTTGATACCATGTAGAAAATAATAGTTGGGATGAATTTTATTGATGGACTACTTCACTACTTATAGGGAGTCTAGCTCCTCTACATACTACAAATTCCGATGTGGGACTAAAAGTCCCTTATTGATTCTCAACACCTAGCTGGTCTCATCAATATTGTTTCTGGATCCAAGATCATGGAGCTCCATTCTCAAGTTATAGATATAAATGGCCTCCAGAGAAAGGCCCCTACCTATTCTACATACATACCTTGCAGTTAGGTATGGCCCATGGCTAAACAATACCTCCACAGTTTCTAATTAAGCCCACTATATGATCTAACATTTTGTTGTTCTTCCTCCCATAATTCTCAAGACCATCAACAACTAAGATACATGGTCCCCTTTCATCTATATCTTTTATATAAGTTTTTTGAGATTAAGGATGGAATCAATATAGATCTCAACCAAACTTCATTCATAATAGATCGGTAAATTTATCAATACAAAATAACAAGGAAGAGCAAAATAAAATTTAGATACGTAAGGTCAAAGTTGAGAAGATAGAACCCGGAATGGAGCGACCGGTCAAGATAGTCAATTGAGCACCATTAGGAGCAGCCTTAGACATATTTGCCTCCAAAGTATCAGTTCACCACAACTTTTAGTTGAGAGCTCCGAATTTGTAATCTAGCTTCTACCCAGAATAACCGTATATTCACAAAAGGATTTTAGGAAGGAGTTTGGATCAACAGGCTTTGAATTAAAGATTCTCCAGTTTCTTTCATGTCAAACACACCAAATAATGGCCATTTTAACAGAGTCCCAACAAGTAATGATCCCTTTGAATAGAGTTTCTCCACAAGGTCCAATAGTCCATGTCTGTAGGCCTATTTGTGATATTAATGGTATTATTTGATAAAGCTACAATTAATGGAGAAAAAGATGATCAACTGATTATTCAGCTTTCAAGCATAGTATGTAATATTAGGCAAAACAAATCCTTTCAAGTTGTCGGTTATCAGTTTATTTTTGCCACGACAAAATTCGGACCTTCAAAGGAGCTTGAGCTCTCCAGATCCCTTTTTTTGTTGTTGCCCAAGTTACGTCATTAGAGTTTATTCCCTTGTACAGAGATTAAACATTGTACAAGCCATCATTAGGCCATTTGTATATTCTGAAATCGATTTCTTAAGATAGAGAAATACCAAGAAGAGATGCAAAGAAAAATTTTAATTCTTGATTTAGTTCATACTCTTCTGAATATGAGGGCTCATGTCTAATAATCATCCTCCAAGTACCGTGGTTTAAAACTAAGTCATTGTGATCAAGTGCAATAACATAATGATTAGGATATAAGGAAGCAAAATTGTCCGTTCCGCATCCAAATATCTCTCCAGAATTTGATAGTTGTATCTTGGCCACATTTGACAACCATGCCATCTGTTGAGAATCAATAAGGGACTTTTAGTCCCACATCGGAATATGTAGTATGTAGAGGAGCTAGACTCCCTATAAGTAGTGAAGTAGTCCATCAATAAAATTATCCAACCATTATTTTCTACATGGTATCAGAGCCATAACTCTCTCTCTCTCTCTCTCTCTCTCTCTCTCTCTCTCTCTCCACAAAAAAAAACAAAATTTTTTTTTAGCCCCCCGACCCCCCCCCCCTACCGACCTCCACCACCCTAGCCCCCCCGACCCCCCCGAAGCAGCAGCCCCCCCGACCCCCCCCCGCGACACCCCCCGACCCCCCCGAAGCAGCAGCCGACCTCCACCACCCTAGCCGACCCCCCCCCCTCCCCCCCCCCGACCCCCCCGAGCCCCCCGAAGCAGCAGCCCCCCCGACCCCACCCCCCCGACCCCCCCCCGAAACAGCAGCCCCCCCCCCCGACCACCGGCGGCCCCCTTCCCAAACTCTAACCCTAGCCACCACCATGTCTAACCCTAGCCTTTCCATCTACTACAAACCCTAGCCGTAAAAAAAAACGACGTATTTCGAAGACAGACGGCTGCCAAATGCTTTATTTGCACCAACTCTGATCCTCGCTTATGCCGTTTGGAACTAACAAATACTTTATTTGTTATTCCTTCTTCACATCGGGATCTCTACAGAGACTGATCATGTCTTCTCTGGTGACCTGACGTGTTCACTTTACATGCGCGCGCCGGTGCTGGCCAAGTTAGTAGCACATTCGTAAAGTCTGTGACGTCGAAGAAGACGACGAAGACGACGAAGACGGAGAAGACGACGAAGTTGGGGAAGTTGCCGACTCCGACGTCGAAGAAGCCGAAGAAGACGACGAATAGGGTTCACAGTTGAAGAAGCCATGGATTCGATCAGTGGCAAACTGACGGCCGAAGAGATGAAGGCCTTGGTTGATGATATCTTATCAAAGAGATTAACCGAGGCAACCCCACGTGTGATCCATACTGATGTGGATCCGTCACCTTACAAAATGGGAAAATTGGAGAAGCTGGAGACGAAGTTGGAAGGAACGTCCAACTACTTGAAGTGGTCGCGGCAGGCGATGCGGACGCTGAAGGGACGTGGCTTGGTTGGCTATGTCACTGGCCAAGCCAAGGTGCCAGCCGATCACTCCGTAAAGGAATTTGCTGTTTGGGAGATTGTCAACAACGTAGTGGCTGGGTGGTTGACTGCCTCATTAACCGACCAGGTGTCGGGCAATGTCGAGGCAATGGAGGCTGCTACTGATATATGGCGAACTCTAAAAGATATGTACTTCGGCTCCGGCAACCCTATGCGAGTCTTTCAACTACAAGATGAACTCGATAGGGTGGCCCAAGACGAACGTACCATCTCTGAGTACGCCGTCCTGTTGAAGAAGTACTGGTCTGATCTAGATCATCATGATCCTCTTGGGATGGAAGATGCACAAGTCGAACCGGCATTCGCGAAGTACTTTCAGACGTTCTTGGCTTATATTTCGCGGCAGCGTATGATGAAATTCCTGAAGGGACTACACCCTGTATTTGAGCAGAGACGAAATATCCTCATATCCCAACCTACGCTTTCGACCTTGGAAGAAGCTATAGCCGTCATGACACAGGAAGAAGCTCGACTGAAGTTGATGCCCAACAAGGGCTCCTACCAGGGGGAGCAAGCCGCAGTTGACAAGTCTGCCCTTGCTGCCTAAAATCAACCTCCATCTGTGGGTGGTATTTGCCATAATGCCACAATTGTGTGACTCCGGACATTACATCCAATTTTGTCCAAAACCCTTGCGCAATCAGTCTAATGATAGAGGACGGGGTCGTGGAGGCCGACGTGGTAGTAGAGGAGGATATGCTGGTAGAAGGGGCGAACACAAAGCAAATCTGGCGGAGGAAGGGGGAGAGAATCAACTGGCTGAAATAATTCCGCTTGAGCGGGAGTTCCTTGAGAAGTTGCGAGGCACAAAGCTGGGTTCGGCCGACAGTCCTGGGGCGTCTTCTACCTCGGGAGATCACATCACTTGCTTTGCCCAAACCAGCACCGGTAATTCTGCGCGTGCTCTTGCATCTGTCCATCAGCCAGGATGGATTATGGACTCTGGGGCATCTCGTCATGTCACGGGATCCCGTGGTGCGTTTCAGGACTATACTCACCTACCATTGCCGGAGAGTATTCAGACCGCTGATGGTACATCCAGCCCTGTAATGGGTAAAGGCACTGTCGCATGCACCCCTTCCATCACTCTAACCAATGTCTTACATGCTCCGTCTTTTCCTGTCAATCTTCTATCAATTAGTGCCATTATACTTGATCTTAACTGTACTGTTTCCTTTGACATTCCTACGGTGACTTTTCAGGAGAAAGGGACAGGACGACGACTTGGAACTGGCACATGGCATAAGGGGCTGTGGTATTTAGACAGGACTGGACTGGACAACGCATTGGCATCCTTGGTAGCAGACGCACCACCAGAAGCTTCTTGTCGCAGTGTTGAAGCCGACTTGCTACTCCACCACCAGCGTGTCGGTCATTCCTCTTTTAAAGTTATTAGTCGAATGTATCCGTCCTTATATCAAAGGGCTAATAAAGAGAAGTTATTTTGTAATGCTTGTGAGTTGGGAAAATATACCAGAAGCTCGTATGTGAGCTCGGGGAATAGGAGTTCCGCTGCTTTTGACATGATACATTCGGACGTATGGGGCCCTTGTCCTACAACCGGAATTAACGGCTTTCGATAGTTCGTCACCTTTATTGACTGTTATACCCGCGTGACATGGGTCTACCTTATGAAGAATAAAAGTGACATCCTTGAGGCCTTTCGGGACTTTCATCGACGGATGGAAACACAATATGGCGCTAAAATTAAGTGTTTTCGGTCTGACAATGGAACGGAGTATACTAATAAACGGGTTGCTGAGTATTTTTTTACTCATGAAATACTACATCAAACTTCATGTGCTTATACTCCGGCACAAAATGGTGTGGCTGAACGAAAGAACCGACACCTGCTGGAAGTCGCACGGACGATGATGCTGGCTATGAATGTCCCGAAACACTTATGGGGGCAGGCTATATTGATGCCTCTTATCTCATCAACAGAATGCCATCTCAAGTATTGGACTGGAAGACACCGTTGGAGATGCTTACTGGGGCAACTACATACACTGTTCCACCGAAAGTTTTTGGATGTGTGTGTTTTGTCGAAGATAATAGACCAGGCGTTGGCAAACTGGATCCTAGGGCAGTTAAATGTGTCTTTGTCGGTTACACGGCGACTCATAAGGGATATGCCTGTTGGAGTCCAGTCGAACGGAAGATGTTTGTAAGCATGGACGTTACATTCAGAGAACTCGAACCATACTATGGTTCGGATGAAGGTTCAGCATTTGGTGACACACCTAACACAGATGGTGTTAGATGTGAGGGGGAGATAATAAGCCCAAATGTGGTCGTCGGATCGGTTCCGTGTCCGGTTGTAGAAAACTGGACGAAAGGGGAAGAGCACAGTGACTCAGATACAGAGAATGAAGAAGAAGATACATATGTTCCGCAGGGGGAGCAGCAGACAAGGGAAAAGGAGCTCCAAGTCTACAGAAGAAGACAACAGAAGTCCAGTACTGTGCCTATGCCGTGCCCTGTGCCTACTGTACCAAGTCCCTCGTCTACTCCTGTTCCAACTCCTGAAGATGTTGTCCCCGCACTGAATCACTCGAATTCTGATGCGGATCTCTCCGACTCGGATGGTATGATCTCTCTACCACCTATTGCTCCCTTAAGGAGATCTTCTCGCATCAATGCGGGTAAGGCTCCTGCTCGTTTTGATGATTACGAACATGACATTGCCAACTTCTTGTCTTATTCTAACATTTCTTCGAATTATCGAGCCTTCATTGCATCGTTAGACTCTACTTCGTTGTCCAAGTGTTGGCAGGAAGCAAAAAAAGATCCAAGATGAAAAGCTGCAATGATGGAAGAACTTGGGGCACTGGAGAAAAATAAGACATGGGAGCTGGTTCCATTACCTAAAGGAAAGAAAGCTGTGGGATGCAAATGGGTGTACACAGTGAAAGAGACGCCAGAAGGAAAAGTAGAGCGGTACAAGGTGAGGTTGGTTGTAAAAGGATTCACACAGTCATATGGCATAGACTATGATGAGACGTTTGTCCCAGTAGCAAAAATGAGCACCGTGAGAACTTTGGTCTCCATTGCAGCGAACTATGGGTGGAAGCTGTATCAGCTGGATGTAAAGAATGCCTTTCTTCATGGGGACCTACAAGAAGAAGTATACATGGAGCTCCCGCCAGGGTGCTACGCGACGGAATCAGACGGAGGGACGTCGCAAGAAAATGTGTGTAAACTGAAGAAGTCGCTATACGGGCTCAAGCAATCTCCTCGAGCCTGGTTTGACCGATTCAGAAAGGCTGTTATAGGCATGGGATATCGTCAAACAAATGCAGATCGTACGGTCTTCCTCCAGCATGCAAGAGGCCACATCACTATACCTGCTGTATATGTGGATGATATAGTGATCACAGGTGATGATGAAGTCGAGATCACTAAGCTGAAGAAACTCGCGAAGGAGTTTGAGGTAAAGGATTTAGGAGCGATGAGGTACTTTCTAGGTATCGAAGTGTGTGAAGGCGAACAGGGAATTGTTCTATCACAAAGAAAATACGCACTAGATCTGCTAAAGGAGACAGGGATGCTGGGATGCAAAGCAGCCGTTACTCCAATTGACCAGAAGAGTAAGCTTGGAGCAGAAGCAGGAGAGCCTATTGATCGTGAAAGATATCAAAGACTTGTAGGGAGATTGATTTATCTGGGACACACTCGCCCTGATATCTCATTTGCGGTGAGTGTAGTGAGTCGCTACATGCATGATCCAAGAAAGGGTCATATGGAAGCAGTATTTAAGATCTTGAGATATCTGAAAGGAACGCCGGAAAAGGAGCTATGGTTCAAGAAGAATGGACGCATAGAAGTTGAGGCACTACCAAATTACAGTACTTTAGCGACGGTCATTTAGCGACGGACATTTTCCGTCGCTATCACCGTCAGATCCCCGACGGATTTGTGACGGAATACCGATGGAAAGCAGTGGACTTTTTTTTTTTTTTTTTTATGTCCATATCCGTCGCTATGCCGTCGATAGGTAGTCGGCCATGTAGCGACGGTTTTATATCCGTCGCTAGAACGTCGTATATTTTGGCGGCAAAAGCCTAAAATATTGGCGCGAGATTTACCGACGACTTAGCGACGGAATAATCCGTCGCTACCCGCGCGAGATTTACTGACGCATTAGCGACGGAATAATCCGTCGCTACTCCGTCGCTAAATTTACGTTCCAGACTTAAGTTGAAACGACGGGGGGAACTTTTTCATTCCCCCCAAATTTCACTCTCTCTCCTCTCTCTCTCTCTCTCTCTCCCGCGGTGATCGATCGGCGACCCCCTCTCCTCTCTCTCCCGCAGCGGTGATCGGCGACCCCCTCTCCTCTCTCTCTCCCAAAGGTATTCTCCTCTCCCTCTCCCTCTCTCTCTCTCTCTCTCTCTCTCTTTCTCGCTCTCTCTCTCTCGCGCGCGCGCGCGGTGGTCGTGGGTGCAGCGGGCCGGGGGCGTCGGGGGCTGCGGGGGGCGGCGTCGACTGCGGGGGGCGGCGGTGGCGGCGGTGGCGGGGGGTGTGGAGGGGGCGGTGGGAGGGGGCGGGAAGCGTTGGAGGGATGGGGGCGCGCGGGGGCTGGCCGCGGGGTGCGGGGGGTTGCGGAGGGGGGCTGGCCGTGCGCGGGGGGCGGGGGGTGTGGAGGGGGCGGTGGGATCGAGGGGGCGGACAGCGTTGGGGGGGGGGTACGATGGGGGCGGGGGCTGGCCACGGACACACACACACGGACACACACACGGACACACACACACACACACACGGACACACGGACACACAGACACACACACACACACACACAGACACACACACACACACACGGACACACACGGACACAGACACACGGATACACAAACACACAGACATATATATATATATATATATATATATATATATATATATATATATATATATATATATATATATATATATATATATATATATATATATATATATATACAGCACCGGCTCCAGACTTTTGGAGGCCCCAAACAAGTCTCATAAATGAGGCCCTCATTCCTCTATAATATTTCTATAAATTCAAAATCCAACAAATCATCATTCACAATCACATTCTCATGATAGTTTTCATTAACAATCACACTCACAGCTTTGAGGAGGATAAAATACCTGCTTAGTTGAGGAGGTTTTCCGTGGGACTCGGGAGAGAGAGGAGATGAAGAAGGCGGTGGGTTTTGATTTTTCTCTCTAGGTTTTGTTTTAGGTTTTGTTTGCTACAAGCCTACAGCTTTGATTATGGGCTTCCTCCAACACCATATTTATTGGACTGTGGTGCCGCTGGAAAACCAAAGAAATTCAACATATAAATGGGGCCCCCTTGGGGGAGGAGGCCCTAGGCGGGTGCCTGACCTGCCTCCCCCTGAAGCCGGCCCTGTATATATATATATATATATATATATATATATATATATATATATATATATATATAGGCATAATTTTAAGTAATTTATTAATATATATATATATATATATATATATATATATATATATATATATATATACACAGACACACGTCGTGAAGTCTAGTATATATATTTGATTAGCTAAGGTAGAAGTTTAGCCTAATTAAGATTAGTTTTGACAGAGTTGACTTGGACTCCTAATTTGACCTAGAACTAGCCTAGTTAAGGGGGCCGGGCATTGTTGGGGTGGCTTACTGCATCCATATTGCACCTGCCCAGCTCATCATCCCTTGTGTGCAGTCAGATGATACCCCTACACAAATAAGTACTTATCAAAAATCTGTTGTTTTCTGTGTATGGAGTGTTTTTTTGGCATGGGATGATGGCTTTCGAATTACATTGGATATGTTTTAGCGACGAGGTTATTCCCGACGGCTGTTTTACCAAAATATCCGTCGGTAATCCGTCGGTATTTATTTTTGGCGACGGAATACCGACGGATAGGGCCGTCGGTAAATTCATGTATTTTGGTAGTGAGGGATACTGTGATGCAGACTGGGCGAGCTGCATAGACGACAGAAGGTCTACCACGGGATACTGTGTTTTTGTAGGAGGAAATCTGGTCTCATGGAGAAGCAAGAAACAGTCAGTGGTAGCACGGTCGACAGCTGAAGCAGAATACAGAGCAATGGCTCTGGGAGTGTCAGAGTTGCTGTGGGTGAAAGCATTGCTGACAGAGTTGAAGCCGGATAAGGGAGCACCATTGCGTCTTCTGAGCGATAGTCAAGCTGCAATAAGTATAGCTAACAATCCAGTTCAGCACGACAGAACGAAGCACATCGAGATTGATCGATTCTTCATCAAGGAGAAGCTGGAACAAGGGATACTGAAGATTGACCATGTCCGCTCAGAAGAACAAGTTGCAGACTGTCTGACTAAGGGTCTTAGTTCATTAAGTCTGTCGAAGCTATGTAACAAGATGGGAATGATCAATATCTATCGCCCATCTTGAGGGGGAGTGTTGAGAATCAATAAGGGACTTTTAGTCCCACATCGGAATATGTAGTATGTAGAGGAGCTAGACTCCCTATAAGTAGTGAAGTAGTCCATCAATAAAATTATCCAACCATTATTTTCTACACCATCTTTCATGAAGTTCTTTGCCTTATGAACACATAAAGCCTTGAATGGTTTGACTCGATAGTCCATATATGCAATAATTACGCAATAGCATAACATTTAGGATATAAGAAAGCAAAATTGTTTGTTCCGCACCCAAATCTCTCTTCAGAATGTGATAATTGTGTCCTGTGGCGTAGCCAGGATTGTTATCTGGGGGCGCAAGTCTTACTATTTGTACCAAGTTGGAGAAAACCCAAAGTAACTCAATATTACTCAACAAACTAACATATGGGAAAATAACCAAAGTAACTCAGTACTACCCAAAAGACTACAAAAATAACTCAAGATTGGCTCAAGCCTAAGAAAACCAAAATGGCTCAAACTCATTATCACACAACTAACATACCCAGATGAAAAAAGGAAACCTAAAAATACACAATTACCACAACATTAACATACCCTGATAAAAAGGAAAACCACAATAACTCAATCTAACAAAGAAAAACCCTAAGATAATATTCAAAAAAAATATATATATAGCATACCCAGATGAAACAAAAACAAAAACCACTTAAATATATGAGCAGAAAAAATCAAAATATTTGATATTAACCAACAAAATAACATACCCAAATGAAAGAACACAGAACAAATAAATATTACCGCAACACAAGATGAGTACAAAATGCAAAATAAAATCAATAATACACAGTCAAATGGGAGGAGAAGCTCATAAAAAAAAAGAGTTTTTATTACCAACACCCTGATTGCAGCATCCGCACACAACATGCCGTTTGTTAAGGAGGGGGGCTGGATGATAATTTTGCTTGGAGGAAGGAGGTCATGTGTCGTTATCTCAAATGCTGATCGGTAGAACTTTGGATAATTCGTTGCAGTAATATTCAGAAAATTAGTATTAAAATATAGAAATTCCAGGGAGCGTAGCTGCACCCCCTGGGGACCAGGTGGCTACGCCACTGGTTGTGTGTTGTCCACATTTGACAACCATGCCATATTTCATGTAGTTCTCTCCCTTAAGAACTCCTCTCCAGAATAGAAAGAAGAGACAAAGCCTTTGAATGGTTGACTCCATACTCCAAATATGCAATAGTTAAAGTTAACAAGACTACGCCAAGGAAAATCCAAATCACCTAGAAGCTTCCATCTCCATTTGCATAGCAGAGAAATATTGAATTTTCTCAAATTAAGGAAGCTCTTCTAATCTTATCAATCCTTTGATGACCGAATTAGTATCATGCAATAATGACAGATAGTAAAGGGGCAAGGCAAAGAGAATGGAATTGACAATGATCAATCTGCCTCCTCTTGAAAGCATTTTTCCGTTCCATCCAGCTAATTGAAATTCTACTTATTAATAAGCGTTCTTCAATCATCTTTCTTGAGTGTGCAGTACCAAAGGAAGTCCAAGATTGGTAAAGGAAAAATAACAATTTATAGAAGTAAATTTAACATATAAGCATCGAATATTGTCTATCTTCGATTCTGATCATGTCTTTATTTTTCTTACAATATTCTATTTTGTCTTCTTGAGCTGCATTTTTATTTAAATGGATTAAAGTTTGAACACATGAACGGTTCAACATATAAGATTCTTAGAGATGCATATCAATCTAGACGATAAACAACAATAATCAACAGACTAATCTTATTTCTACTTTGTAGTTCTATGTTATAGTTTGGATGTTTTCAGTTCAGCATATCTACCATAGTTTTATGTTGCAAGAATATGAACACAATACGGGATACAACATTTTTAGATAAGAAGAATACAATAACCTATGTTGCACGAATACGTACACGAATACTGATACGGACACGATTTGGATACGGAATCATTTTTTCCTTGTCTGTGCCACGGCCATAATTCTTTGTAATTCATACTATGGGCTTATATAGGATGGGTGTTTAATAAGAACACCTGGCGTACCTAGCGTGCTTCACCAATCTTAACATCGATAAATGGTAAAAGGTTTGTGCATTAGGAAAACACTTTATGTTGCATTTAATGAAAATTCTAAGAATATCATACTGAATTTTGTAGTCACCTTACAGCTTGCTATAAACCTTTAGTCGTAACAGTCTTATATATAATTGCCAATACAAGAAGGTATAAAAAGTTATTTTGTGCGGTCTTCAAATCTCCATTGTCATCTGTTTCGATTAGGCTAACGGTTTCCTACTACACAAACACAAACACAGACATGTTTCAACTCAGGTTTATCTCTATATTCAGCACAAAGGATCCACTTATTTCACTTCTAAATGGAAATACACAAGGCTTGTAAATGTTTTCGTCTTGCCTGAGCTATACTTGCTTACATTTACTAAAATTAGTAAGAAGTCCTGAAAAAAGAATATCAAAGGCATGTCACTTTATACATGGATAGGAAATTCCCTATGCGAAGCAAGAGTGTGAAATTGCAAAACTCTGCAGCAAGTTGTCTGGAGATTTGCGTATCTTATCTCCAGTCAAGCTTTAGTGCCATCGACAGGATACTCACTGGCTACCTGAAAGCTAAGTACAGAGGTACATGCCAAAAAGGAATAGCCAAACCTTTCCAATTCTTTTGTAAGGTGAAATGTATTCTCTGCTCTACCTTTTACTCAATAATTGCTTTATATCTTATCCAACCGTATCACACTACTGATCCTTCATCAACTGAGCGTGCTTTGTCGTCTGATTTTTGTAGATGATCGGGTGATCACCCCCATGAACACAGACAAATATATATATCTTTGTTGATAGTGAGTTGGATGGATTCTCATTGCTTGGTCCTCTTGACATCAAGTCATGGTCAGATCCTCTTCCAACCTCTTCCTTCAGAGGATCAAACGATTTGAAAATCGGCATATTGACCCTTTATTCTATGGTTCCCCTATAAGGTGGTTCTTGATGTGCTGCTATCTTTTGTGGACCAGGGTCTAGGATAGTAGGATGTTGGTTCGATTAGGGCGGTTGAAGTGCCGCCATAAACAAACATCGTGACATCTTGTAGTCGGTGTTGAATAATGTAAATATCAACCCCAATCCTCACAAACACTCTAAAGTTTTGGTGCAAGTAAGGACTTTAACATGGTATCAGAGCAACCCTTGTGGCATGCATTAATTTCAAGCGGATGAAAAAAAACCCGATGCATGAATCCAGCTCTCTGTCCAAAATGGCCTTCGACCTGGGGGAAGTGCTGAATAATATAAACATTAACCCTCAACCCTCACCAAAACTCTAGAGTTTTGGTGCAAGTGGCTGACTTTACGAGACTGACCAGAAAAAAAAAGATCATGTCATTGCAATGTGTTGAGACTTGAAGTGATTTTATTGAATGGAGTAACAACATATATATAGG
The DNA here is from genome assembly GCA_029216955.1 of Iris pallida. Taxonomy (NCBI): domain Eukaryota; kingdom Viridiplantae; phylum Streptophyta; class Magnoliopsida; order Asparagales; family Iridaceae; genus Iris; species Iris pallida. Next base: position 1,339,265 of record JANAVB010041017.1, on the reverse strand, counting down.
AGAGGCTAGCCTCCTCTCCTATCATTCTAGCCAATGTGGGACTAAAGCCCAATAACACTATATATATATATCAACACTCCCCCTCAAGATGGGCGAAAGATATTCACTAAGCCCATCTTGTCACATCCTCTCATCATGTTGATAGAACTAAGCCCCTTTGTCAGTCCGTCTGCTACCTGATCTTTGGTTGGAACATAGCCCAGCTCTAGTTCTCCTTTATCCAGTTTCTCTTTGATGAAGAATCTGTCAATCTCAATATGTTTGGTCCTGTCATGCTGCACTGGATTGTTGGCAATATTAATAGCTGACTGGTTGTCACACCATAGCTTCATCTTTGTTCCCTGGTCCAGCTTTAGCTCCGTCAGCATATTCTTCAACCACAATAGTTCTGTGACTCCCAAGGCCCTCGCTCTATACTCTGCTTCAGCTGTTGATCTGGCCACTACTGACTGCTTCTTACTCCTCCAAGAGACCAAGTTGCCTCCTACAAATATGCAGTATCCCGATGTGGATCTCCTGTCGTCAGCACAGCTAGCCCAGTCAGAATCACAATAGCCCTCAATGCCTACATGATTATTTCTTCTAAAGATCAGTCCCTTCCCGGGGGCTCCCTTCAAGTACCTCAGAATCTGGTACACTGCGTCCATGTGACCCTTCCGGGGGTCATGCATGTAGCGGCTTACTACACTTACCGCAAAGCTGATATCAGGTCGAGTGTGGCTTAAGTAGATTAACTTGCCCACCAATCTCTGATATCTATCCCGGTCAACTGGTTCTCCAGCTTCAGCATCCAGTTTAAACTTCTGGTCTATCGGTGTCGTAGCTGGTTTACATCCCATCATCCCTGTTTTCGTAAGCAGGTCCAGTGCGTACTTCCTTTGAGAAAGAACGATTCCCTCATTATCTCGAGCAATCTCAATCCCAAGGAAGTATCGAAGGGGGCCAAGATCTTTCACCTCGAACTCCTTGCCAAGTTTTACTTTGAGTTGGGCGATCTCCTGCTCATCATTGCCTGTGATAATCATATCATCTACATATACTGCAAGCATGGTGATATGGCCTCCACTCCGTCTGAAGAAGACAGTGTGATCAGCATTGATATGCTGATATCCCATCCCTATCATTGCTCTCCTGAACCTGTCAAACCATGCCCGAGGAGACTGCTTCAGTCCATAGAGAGACTTCTTCAGTCTGCAGACCTTGCCTTCTGTCTGTTTTGTGCCGAATCCTGGTGGTATCTCCATGTACACCTCCTCTACTAGATCTCCATGAAGAAATGCATTCTTCACATCCAGTTGGTGTAGCTTCCACCCTCCATTGGCTGCCAGGGAGATCAAGGTCCTGACAGTGCTCATCTTCGCCACTGGTGCAAAGGTCTCGTCATAGTCGATGCCGTACGTCTGACTGTATCCTTTTGCCACCAGTCGAGCTTTATAGCGCTCAACCTGTCCATCTGGGTTCTGTTTCACAGTAAAAACCCATTTACATCCAACTGCTCTTTTCCCTTCTGGCAGTCTCACCAGCTCCCAAGTGTGGTTCTTCTCAAGAGCTCCCAACTCCTCGTGCATTGCCGCTTTCCACTTTGGATCGTTCTTGGCAACCTGCCAATTGTTAGGTACAGTAATACTATCCAAAGATGCTATAAATGCTCCATGAGAAGAAGATATATGATCATAAGAAACAAACTTAGCAAGATCCCAACCATATCTGTCCGGAGGATTTCCCGCATTGCTGCGAGTAGTCCTTCGTGTAGGTAGTGGTATGGGAGGAACGATATCACCTGAGGAGGGTGGTGGTGTAGATGAGGAGGATGGTGGTGTAGATGAGGAGGATGGTGGTATAGGTGTCTCAGGAGTTGGGACAGGCGCAGGCAAGGGACTTGGCACTGACACTGTAGGTACTGGTCCTGTAGTCTGCTTGTTGTTTCTCCTGTTGTAGGTCAGTAACTCCCCCTGAGCCGTAGGTGTAACACTTCTCGTCTCCTCCCTCTGTTCCGCTTCACCTTCATGTTCCTCCTCAACCGTGTCTCTATGCCAAACTTCTAAATCGGTGACCACCAGGTTCTCCAAGTTCTCTATCTCCCCCTCTCGCCTTATACTTGTAGTATGAGGCGTGTTATACGAAGTTCCATCCTGGCGGTAATATGGCTCATGCTCCCGGAAGTGGACGTCCATACTAACAAATTTCTTCTTCTCTACTGGACTCCAGCATACATACCCCTTCTGAGTTGCTGAGTAGCCCACGAAGATGCACTTGACTGCTCTAGGGTCAAGTTTTCCAACGAATGGTCTGTTGTCCTTCACAAAACACACACATCCAAACACCTTTAGTGGAAGTATTCCACTATTATTACCTTGTAATACTTCACATGGAGACTTCCATCCCAGGACTTTTGAAGGCATCCTGTTTATAAGTTGAGCTGCTGTCAACACCGCATATCCCCATAGGTGTTGTGGGACATTCATGTCGATCATCATACTTCTTGCGGTCTCCAGAAGATGTCGGTTCTTCCTTTCTGCTACTCCATTTTGTGCTGGTGTATATGCACAAGAGGTCTGATGCTGTATTCCATGTGCTGACAAGTACTCTGCAAGTGTCCTATTGGTATACTCCGTCCCATTGTCAGATCTCAGTATCTTCACCACTGCATTATACTGAGTCTGGACATATTTATGAAAGTCCCGAAAACAAGCAAATACATCACTTTTGTTCTTCATCAAATACAGCCAGGTGACACGAGATGCACAATCGATAAACGAAACAAAATACTTATACCCATTCATAGTGTTAGTAGCACATGGGCCCCAAACATCAGAATGAACTACCTCAAAGACTGAAGAACTCTTATGACCATTTCCAACATATGAACTCCTAGTAAGTTTTCCTAACTCACATGCATCACATACTAATTTCCTTTTATTTGATTTTGCATACATATCTGGATACAACTTATTTAGAGTATCAAAGGAAGAATGCCCCATCCTCCTATGATGAAGTATCAAAGTGTCTTCAGTCTTCTGCTGCAGCTCCTCCATTCCAGCCTTCTCTGCCATAGACACCAATGCTGAGTCCAATCCGTCTTGATCTAGGTACCACAGTCCATCATGCCAAGTGCCAGTCCCAAGTCTTCGTCCCGTCCCTTTCTCCTGGAAGATCACCTTAGGAATATCAAAAGAAACAATGCATTTTAGTTGGAGAATTATAGAACTAATAGACAAGAGACTGACTGGGAAGGATGGAGCATGCAAAACATTGGATAACCTTACTGAACCCGTACAATTAACAGTACCCTTACCGACCACTGGTTGGAAAGTACCATCCGCAGTCTGAATGGTGTCTGTCGATGCTAGGTGAGTGTACGAGGAAAACTTACTAGCATTTCCGGTCACATGCCGAGATGCTCCTGAGTCGATAATCCAGTCTGACATTTTAAGGGAAGACATAGATGCAAGAGCGTGAGACTCGTCAGTACCTTCTGATGGATGGGCATACATAGCGGCGTTGAAGAATGGAGTGGATGCCTCCTCTGCTACGCTCCTCCTGTCTCCTTCGATTGACGCTTTTTGCTTTCTCTCCAGCAGATCCAGTAGCGCCTGATCCTCCTCAGTAAAGGCGCCGCCAGCTCCTCCATTCCCATCTGCCACCAGCAGGTTTGCCCGATAGCCTCCTCGACCGCCTCGTCGGCCTCCTCGACCACGTCCACGTCCAGCATATCCTCGTCCACGTCCACCACCTGAGTCTCTCTCCTTAGGTGGTTTGGTACAAGCATATCGATGGTGGCCCATCTCCCCACAGTTGTAGCACTGCCGATTCTGTTGCCAGAGCTCTCCCTTGGATCCTGTATCCCCCGAACCGGTAGCTGCTAGTGCTGACTTCACTTCGGGTAAAGCACCTGTCGATGATGCGCCTGTCCCTGTCTGTAATCTGATCCGCGTCTCCTCCTGAATCATGGCTGAGATAGCCTCCTCGAGACTAGGGATCGCTGGCTGGGCGAGGAGTAAGGCTGTTCTCTGTGTGAATGCTGCAGTCAGTCCCTTAAGGAATTTCATCGTCCTCTCCTGCAGACACACCTGTCTCTCCTTGCACTTTGGGTCCCCGCAGCTTGCCCGTTTGGAATGGTGATCATAATCCAGCCAGAGGCGTTCCAACTCCGTAGCGTACTCCTGCACCGTCTTCTCGCCTTGTACGGTGTCGTCGATCTCCCCTTTTATCTGGAAGATCCGTAGATTGTTACCTATGCCATCATAGGTTCTTCTCAATTTCTCCCATACGTCTTTCACCATCTCAATGCCATCTACTGTGGAAGCAATAGACTGGACTAAGGAGTTGAGAAGCCAGATATAAATCACCATATGAGTGGATTTCCACTCGTCGCGTCCTGTCGAGCCCTCTTCCGGCTCTGTCTTCTCGCCTGTCAAGAATCCCTCCAGGTTCTTACCTGCAAGGGTTCTTCTCACCCGCCGTGACCAACTCAAATAGGTGGCTGGTCCATCCAACTTCAGATCGATGGAGGGTAGTTCTAACTTTGGCGGTGCTCGTGTCGTGCTTTCACCAGCCGACACCTTTATCAACTTCAGCAATGTCGCCACATCGTCAGCATCCAGCTTCTTGAGAATCTCCTCCATCGATGCTTCTTCTCGATCACTTCACACTTGCTCCACGACTCACGCTCGTCCTTGCCGTCCTCTCCTAAATCCGAATATGTCTGATTTCATCGGATCTAGGGATTATAGGCATCTCCTTGAGATTGATCTCAAGAACGAGCGTGAATCTTGTACCCGCAATAGCGGTACAATGAATCCTGCAGCCGTAAAAACGGTACAGAAACGAGCGTGAATCTTGTACCCGCAATAGCGGTACAATGAATCCTGCAGCCGTAAAAACGGCAGCAGCAGCAGCAGTTGCAGCCGCAACAGCGGCACAGCAACGGCAGCAGCGCGGCAGCGGCGGCGGCGGCGCGGCAGCTGCAGCAGCAGCGGGGCGGCGCTGCGGCGGCGGCGGCGCGGCAGCAGCTGCAGCGGCAGCGGGCGGCAGCAGCTGCAGCGGCAGCGGGCGGCAGCGGCGGCGTAGAAGGGGGATTAGGGTTAGGGTTTGTGTGGAGGAGGGGTCTCTAACGGTATGCTAAGCAATTTTAGGCTCTGATACCATGTTGAGACTTGAAGTGATTTTATTGAATGGAGTAACAACATATATATAGGAGAGGCTAGCCTCCTCTCCTATCATTCTAGCCAATGTGGGACTAAAGCCCAATAACACTATATATATATATATCAACACAATGTGACTTTCAATTGGTTGGCTTGTAGAAATTCCATTCTGACAGATAGATGCGAAGACCACCTCTGGATTCCTCCAACTTGGTTGATGGACCACAGAGTTGATTATGGTATTAACTATTAGAGATGGAAAGGGAAGAATCAGCAGTCTCTTCTTTTCCTAGAGATGCATAGGTGAGATTCTAAACCTGGCTGGACTGTGCCTAAAGGACCACCTTGTTCTACCAAGCCATGGGCCCAGGTAAACTTGTTCAGTTGTATGAAGATCCTTTTATACTTGTGGATCGAAATCTGCTGCACCTTCGGAAAAGGGGGGGATGCTTTTAGCTTCATATTAGTTGGGCATCGGAAGATTCTCATCATGATGAGCCACTGAGAGTCACAGAGTGCTAGGGAAGGGATCGGTTTTTCATGTAGAAATCACTGTAGGAACAATATTGTTTCATTTGTTATAAGCATAGTAAGGTTTTACACATTATTGATATTATCAAGTTCTGATACCAGAGTATAACTTGTCCTTGTGATGATACAGTGAACAATGATGCCCTTGTATATTATTCCAAGAGAATATAATTGTCTATCACTTGATATAATAAGAATTGCTGCAGGAATTAAAGCTTGTTTCTAGCGCTCCTTGCATCAACTTTGTTTACTTCCTACACCAGAGGAGCCGCTTTCACGACTCTTCAATGTGGGGAATATGTCTAAATTTGCACCAACTTGCTGATGTTCGGGTTCTCCATAGCAACTTGCAAGAAGCATCTTGGAAATTTAAAAGTCAGGGAACCTGTCCGATTCAAAATTTCTCCATAAAGTTTTGAAGTAGATTCCAAGCTGCAATATTACTAAATTGCAAGCTATGTTTTGTATAGAACACAATATCCAAAAAGTTTGATTATAGAGATATTTTACTGATTGCAAATCAGAAATCTAGCTTTATAGTTGCTTTGCATCAAGGTTAATAAGGAAATAATTATCTTTACCTTTTCTTAGGTTCTGATATTTATCTTTACCTTTTCTTAGGTTCTGCCATAGTATTAATATTTTTCTTTGATTCTTTCTTTGTCGATGCATGTTTTATTTTTCTAACTTATTGATATGTGAGGGAAGAATGAGACTTAGGCGCAGAGATGTTGAGACTGCTCCAGTATGGAAGGACCAGTCTCTTTGTGTCGGTAGTATGCCAGATACTATGGGATCAATGTTGATGTGCTCTCTCCGAAGCATCACCAGTGACCAGATTGCTTCTATAAAGCTCTTATAGGTAATAGGTAACATGAATGAAAGTTCATCTCAATATTGTGTATATTGTGTGTTGTCCCCAAAGTGCATAGATCAGGTTCTTAAATGTTTTATCTACCAGAAAATTTGCTAATTGTCAGGCCGCCACAAGATAGTACACGCCACTTTCACATCCAAATGGTACAAAGAACCTCTTGCAGGCTAACGCTTAATCTTCCTTCTCTGTTTGCTTAAAATTAAAGCTCAAAAGTGACATTTGAAGAAGTTTAAAAAAAAAAACATATATTATATAGTTCATACATACTTCAATAATTGGTAAGCAATATTAAGTGTTTAACAAGAAGGATATGACAAGGATTAAGTGTGTAAATAGATATCGACAATGGAAAAATTAGGACACTTGGACTTCCGTAATTTAGCAGCAGGTCATGAAGAGACAGTTAAGATGTTTAAGGATATCCAATCAGGATTGTAGGAATTTAAGATCAGATAACTGCTTGAAACAGAATTGGTCAAGAACAGGGGGGAAACCATAAGAAAATGACTAGGGGCTGTGTTGACACGACAAAGATACAAAACATGGCCATATGGATGCAACATCATTTACTGTGTATATTTTGGAGTATCTATGTCTTGTATGAGCACAGAGAAGACACGACAAAGATACGGACATGACCACAGGGATGCAACACCAGTTCTGCTATACCCATGTATATTTTGGACGTTTTGTGTCGTGTCAGATGTGAACAACAATATGGATACACTACAAATAATTGGGTATACTTGCCCACTAGATTGGAGCTTGCCAAGAAGTGATTTGAGTGACAGTAATTGTACTAGTCTAGAATAAAATGATAATGAAGAGTCCTCAATATCCAACTCCAGATGTATTCCTCGTGCTCTTCTGATGTTTTTTTCTTCCTTGATCATTTCAACTCCTAAAGGAAATGATATTAGGGTTGTCCTTACACTAACCACACTTCTCTTAAAAAATATCTAGCAATACCCGCACTCTCCCGAGAATAAGCAAAGCAGAAAAATAATAATTTGAACCATATTTCCATATTTCAAAAAGACTAGATACTTCTAAAGAATGAAATGACAAAATCCATTCATGATCAATATTATGTCCTACTTGTACATTTGGAGTCATTAGAATCAAATTTTAAGTGCCTTTACTCCTAAAAAAAGAACTCGATATTTCTCATGACTTAAAATTTTGCATGCAAAATTATTACTCTTTCATGAATAAATTGATATTTTTAGCTTCTTTGGTAATCCACTTGAGTTATATGAAGATTTTAATCCATCCATTCACATATTTGGCCCCTTATTGATTTCAAGAATCGTAGGCTAATAATTGGCATATCAGAGGATCTTGGAGGCACTGCCCAGATGTATATAGTTTGGGGAACCTTGTAGAATAAAAGGATATATGGTTGTAGTTTTCACCTTGAGTCCATATTTTCTCTAAAAAAATGAGTATATATACATTCCAATCATGGAAGAAAGCATTTAGCATAAACTAACATATTCTAGCTCTAGCATTTGTTTCCAAAATTCAACTATCATGACCACCTGATCCTGTGGCTCTTGCTTGTAGGATCATCGGATATCGAAGAATTGGGATCTAAGCACAATCTTCAGAAAATTAAGTCATGGACTAATTGAAGTTTAGTTTAGTTTAGTTAGGTCCATCAGATATTGAAGAATTGTGACTTTTTAGTACAATTGATGACTTTATAGTTTATGAAACTATCAATAAGTAGTAGCCTGCAGTTCTAGCCAGACACAAACAGAAATGATTGTATCTGCCTCATAGTTTTGATCCACAGCTCCATATTATGTCATGATCGACCGTGAGTCGTGTGTGATTGAATCGAATCGCTAGCTTTTAGCAAGTTATGGTAATTCTTCTGGATTCAGTTTCACAAATGCAGCTTCTTAGAACACAAAACATCTTATTATAAACAGGATTTACAACGTCGTGTTATTCTCAAGCTACTGTATAATGGATGTATCCCTGATAACTAAATATCTGCAGTATCAGTATCGGAATGGGTATCGGACCATTTCTATAAGTATCGAGATTGATGGTATCGACAGTTTCGGATCGGAGTATCTGATTTTTTGGTATCGGAAAACAAATAATAATTAACATTTAGAGAAAAAAAAATAGACATAAGTATTTCTAGTGTTATTTCTTAGCAGTTTTGGAATTGAATAAAATACTAATCACCCTTGCAGATTGGTTTACATGCAATAGATAATTTTTCTTCTTTTATATGCTTTTACAACCTTACTATGCTTTTACACCCTTGCCGATTGGTTTTTTCATTTAATTTTCTTTGCCAAATTGACCGGAAAAGGGACCCCGACCTCCAATGTCGGTATCGGTCAGTATTGGGTATCAGTCGGTATCGGATCAGGACATGCCAAATCGTATCGGTATCGGCCGTATCAGATCAGTATCAGCCGATAAACTATGACAAATACTGCTAATTTTAGAAAACTTTCTATGTGCAGATACAACCTAAATAATATGCGTAGTCGAATGCTTACATTGAAGTAACCTGCAACATTCCTACCAACTTTTTTGGAGGATATATTTATCGCCATATGAGCTGAATGCACACTCAACCTAATTTTCCAGCTTGTCAGTTTCAACATCTCAACAAGTTTACATCTGCACCTGAGAGTTTGAGCATTGCTAGCTGGATCCAAATGGGAGAACATGATGCTGTACTATTTTCACATCAAAAGCTTGTGATCATGATGAAATTAGCACCTTATCAAATATTCCATGAAAATTTTTCTTTCTACATTTGGCTCAACTATGTTACTTTTCATGACAAAAAAAAATTTAATTGGATTGGGGTGGAACTTGTGATAATGGGATCCTATCCAAATCCAAGGTACAGGCCAGCTATAGAGCCATAGGATGCAAGCTCAGAAAGTTGGTGTAGTGTAGATCTCAATGTCCCTGCCAGGGTCGGCCCAGGGGCAAGCCTGACAAGACTTTATGCTTGGGCAACCTCCCTCTCCTTAGGGCAACATCCCAGGTCCAGCATGACCTACAAGAGATTGGGGTCCCGATTGACCCTCCAGAACATAAAGAAGTGCCTCATAAGAGACCGGTCAAGAGGCAACCAAAATTAGTCACAGCTAGGACAATCTAACCCCCCGGGCCGGCCTTGATCCCAGCTGTGTCTTGAAGGAAACGGTCTATGGGTATGGCCCCCCACAAGAGAGCATCACCTCTTAGAGCATCATTAGTAAGGCTCGTCCCAATTTTTTTTATTATAGATTTAGAATATAGGAGTTCATTTTTTTCAGAATAGTAAGACCCATCATAGGTTTCAGTTTCTAGATTTTCAGTTACAACCCACTCACATGAGCTATAGTCTGAAAAATTATAGATTCAGAATGTAGAAAATTATTTTGTAGAATATTAAGTCCCAATTTGAAGCTCAATTCTAGATTTGCGTTATTTTTTTCCTACAACAATTTTTTTACTACACAATCTTTGGGACAAAGCTCATTTTATTATTTTGTGCTATTCTCGTATAAATCCAAAACATTTTACATTTATCTTTATCTTAAAATTTTGGACCTGAAAGATAAAATTTTGAGCACAATCTACTAATGATGCTCTTAGGACTTGAGGAAGGTTGAAAAGGACCCCTCTGGTTCTTAAATATTTGTGCTACTGTCAACAGCTTTCTATCACTCTGGCTTCAAGCTCAGGTCAGTGTCATGTTGGGTATCACTTTGGATAACAGAGGACAATATGCTTTAGCCCCCCTGGAATAATACTTGGCACTTGGACATCTCCAAATCTTGTTTCTTGGTCTATTTCTGTCATCTTGCCATTACTGATTTTAACCCTTATAAGGAAAATTATAAAGATGTCAAAAGAACTTATTAATTAGGTAGTAGTCAGTAGAGCATGCATAAGTACTAAGCAACAACATGGGTAAAGTGCATTTAAACCCTCCCTAGATTTGTCTCGTTTGCAAAATAAAATTTTTTAAAAATTTAAGCAGTCTGCACCTCCTTAGATTTTTCGTGCGAGCAAAAAGGCCCTTACCGTCAATTAACCGTTAGAAATGACCGTTAACAGCATTTTTTTAAAATAAAATAAAATACCTAAACTACCCCTTCCCCTCCGTCGGCGACCCGACCCCTCCCCCCCCCCCCCCGCCTCCCTCCGCGGCCAGCCCTCCGACCCCTCCCCCCCTCCTCCCTCCACCGGCGATCCGCCCCTCACACCCCCCCCCTCCTCCTTCCGCCGGCGATCCGCCCCCCGACCCCCTCCTCCCTCCGCCGGCCATCCCTGCCCCCCCCCCCCCCCCCCCCCCCCACCGGAGAGAAAGGGGAGGGGCAAAATCGTCTTTTAAGACGATTTTTAACGGCGGGGAGGTAATTTGAGCATTTTCGTAACGGACTGGATTTTTCAAATCAGGAAGTCTTTAATTGTATTTTCGTAACATCTAAGGAGGGTTTAAATGCACTTTACACCAACAACATGTTACATAAATCTTTCACCTAACAGAGAGACTAGTTAGTCATACCAGAAGAATTCTAAACACGCATCCAAGGGGGTCCCCTCCCCATTCTCAAGGGGCAAGGCAATTATTTGCTTATGACTGTACAGAGAACTAGAGAAGTTTACTTCTAAAAGTGGGGGAAAGCTAGAGGACTTAGGTCGCAAAAAAGAAAAGTCACATCATATTATATGTACGAATATGGACACGGACAAAGGTTGTATGAATACAGATATGAATACGAATACGGGTACAGATATGAATAATGACACAATATAGATACGAGATACAAATATTTTCAGATAAGTACAATATATAGGCACCTATATTGCAAGAGTGATACATATACATGACGTCATTATCCATGTCGATGTAATCTAGCCGCTCTTTCTGTGATAAAGGGATTTTCACTCTAACATAGGTGTGGGTGTATGGTTTATTCAGTTTCAACCGAATTGAAATAGTCAAAACCGAATAAATCGAACTTCTAAAAATTCAAATTCGAACCGAACCGAAATTAGCCATTATTGAGATCGAAGATAATCAATTTGATTTATTAGATTTGCTCGGTTGGACTATCTTTTTTATGGGTTGAATCCAAAGTTGGCATTGTGATTAAATTGCATTAAAAATATATATAATTTTTATACATGCATTTGTTTGTTGTATTTCAAAGTTGGGCACAAATTTGGACTATTTGCTAAATTATCAAAGTTGAATTTTAAAACACACACATAGAATTGTTGTTCTCAAATTATACACAATTTTCATCATAAAATATGTATAAAATTAAGGATACTTATATGATTGCGTAAGTCTTATTCGATTTTCAGTTTTTGACCGAAAGCGAAATCGAAACATAATAGCTTTTTTTTATTATTTTTAAATCAAAATTGAAAACAAAAAAATTTAACCGAACCAAATCTCTTATTCGGTTAGATTTATTTCTCAGTCCAAAACCGAATAATGCTCGCTCTTACTCCAAGACACTACCTTATTATTTTTCTCATCTCCTTCAAGTTATAGAGTAATGTTATTCCTACCTCCAAATAATCCCTCCAAATCATCTCTCCTTATGTGGCAGCTGACATGACATGTTAAATAACATTATGTGGCATCTAATATGGCAAGTGGTATGACAAATATTAAACCAAAAAGATTAATTACTCAATTTTTTTATGTTAATATTAATATTAATATTCATGTTAATATTAATGTTAATATTAATATTAATATTAATATTAATTTTGCTAAAAAATAATGGATATTTTCGTCACTAATCATATAATGACGGAATATCGAAGGAATAGCGATGAAAATGGTCTGTCATTTCATCATTTGTTGCTGTCAAATTTTCGTCGCTTGTCGCTATAGCAACGGATTAGTGACGTATGTAACAACGAAAAGCGAACGATTAGTGACTAAAAATGTCTGTCGCAATCCCAGCGACAGACTTTCGATGAAATATATCTTTTTGTGAGTTTCATTTTCGGGTATCAGACAGTATAGGTTAATGACCAGGGACTACTTTGCGCGAGAAGGGGGGGGGGGGACTCGTCGCTAGAGAGAGGGGGTCGGGAGGGGGGGGGGGGGGCGCAGTTGACGGAGGAGGGGGTCGGGGGGCAGTCGTCGGAGGGGCTCACGGAGTCACCGGATGGGCCGAAAAGGAGGAGAGGGTCGGGGGTTTTAGTTTGGGGAAAGCTAAAACAAAAATGAGAAAATAAGCGGACTGCCTGGAGGTTTTGATTTTTCGTAGCGACGGAACACATCCGTCGCTAGCCCGTTGCTACATATATATTGACGTTTTAGCGACGGACTAGCGACGGAAACATGGACATTTGTTTTAAATTGTATAATCTGTCGCTATGCAGGCGTCCATCCGTCGCTAATACAGCAACAAATTAGCATCCGTCGTCGAGGCCCGTTGCTATTTAACAGTATTTTTGTACTGTTCTGATATTAATTTTAAAATTTGTCATGTCAACTGTCAGATTAACAGTCACGTCAGCTGCCACATTAACAGCAATGTCACATGTCATATAAAGAGTGATGGTTTGGTGGAATAATTTAGAGGTACCAATCGTATTATTCGAGTAATGCTATATGTACCTCCAAAAACTCCATCCCTCCATGTCCCTCCGCCACGCGGCACTCCTTTATTGACCTAAGCAAATAGGGAGGGTGGTTGGGGGAAGACATGAGCCAATAGAAGAGGACCACGTGACGGAGGGACATGAAGGAATTAGTTTTCGGAGGTACATAAAGTAATTTTCTATTTCAAGTTATATTCCTCCAAGTGGCTCCACCCCAACCTCTCCGCTCAAGCATTATAAGTATCACCCCCTGCCCAACTCTCAGTCCATAACAACACACACCCAATTCAAAACTTACTTCACCATCCTCTCTCTCTCTCTCTCTCTCTCTCTCTCTCTCTCTCTCTCTCTTCTTCTTCTTCTTCTTCTTCTTCTTCTTCTTCTTCTTCTTTCACATTACAATGTCGCGGAACTCAGGTTCGTCATGGACAGGAAAGCAGAACAAAATGTTCGAGCAGGCGCTGGCGGTCTACGACAGGGACACGCCCGACCGCTGGCAGAATGTGGCCCGCGCGGTCGGCAAGTCCGTCGACGACGTCAAGCGGCAGTACGAGCTTCTCGTCGAGGACGTCAGGCACATCGAGTCCGGCAATGTCCCGTTCCCTTATTCTCGGTCCGACTCCGCGGCCAGGGGCCGGGCCGGAGAGGAGGAGCAGAGGTACCAACAGTAACCGATCATCTCCTACCACTATAAATTATTCATTGGGGGGCAATAGTAAACCTCCGACTCCCCTCCAATAACAGTATAACACATCGCTTTTTATTTTCTTGAGTGGATTTGAGGCTGGGTTAAAAGAATTAAGTGAGGAAAAGTTAAGTGAGCGAAAACAAAAATCATGTTTGGTTTGAGAGAGTTAAGTCAGAGTTTATTTAACCATTTTTTGTCTATTTTTTTAATCCTAAGTCGGAGAGTTAATGAGAGAGATTGATAATTTTTGTTTAAAAAATCATAAATATTTCTTATTTATCCTATAAAATATTATTATTATTTTATTATTATTTTACTTTCAACATGTTGTTCTGCAGCTTCCTTATTTGTAGAGATATTTTGACAAGCAACCAAATTTAATCAAGTAAACCTTGATTCCCCTCAAATAACAGTATAACACGGCTTTTTATTTTCTTTAGGGGATTTGAGGTTTAGGGTCTGCTTGGACTGAGGGTTAAGAGAATTAAGTGAGAAAAATTTAAGTGAAGGAACAAAAATCATGCTTGGTTTGAGAGTTAAGTGAGAGTTTATTTTTTTTTAACCCCGAATAGGAGAGTTAACGAGAAAATTTGTTTAAAAAGCCATAAATATTTCTTATTTGTCTTATAAAATATAATATTTTTACTTTTAATCTGTTGTTCTGTAGCTTCTTTATTTCTGGAGATATTTTGACAAGTTGTAATTAAAATTTCAACCAAATTTAATTTTATGACGTATATAATAAGAGTATTTTAGTAACTACTATATTTTTATTAATTATTCTCTCACTCAAAATCTTCAAGTTATTATAAATATTCGATTTATTCTTCCAATTCGTTATTATAAATATTCGATTTATTCTTCCCATTCAAACAAGATTATATGTATTGAGTCGGCTCTACTCTTACTCACTTAGTGAACCGGTCAACACTGAATAGTTTCTACTCCTACCACTGCATTGTTTCTCATTTCTTTGGCCATCCTAGTTGCTTTCAGTTAGATACAAGTATCCCTACTTTTCCCATGTCTCTTTTTCTTTAAGAGTCATCATCAATGGCCATCAGCCTTTTCTTCCTCCAATGAAGACAGACTTTTGAAGCACGAGCTTTCAGTATAAAGTAATAGTAGCATTTGCTAAATTAATCTAATGACATCCCAACTATAACGTTCAGATATGTTTTGGCATCTTAACTTTTCACCCCTCGTTTGTTTTCTGTATCACAAATTTATAAATTATTCTTTTAAAGCACATTTTTATCAATTTTGAAGCACATCGAAATCATTTTAGAGCATATTTTGTAGTACAAAAGCGCATTTAAATATTTGTATTGTTATATTCTTTTGAAGTGGTCATGATGTTGCTTCAAAATTGACGTGTTATAAAGTTTGGTTAAAAAAAAGAGCAGTTAAAAATTAAGATGTTCAAAACGTCCGAACGTTATAGTTGGAATGCCACTAGGATAATTTAGCATAGTGCATAATTAATAACCATGTTCTTTCCTAGTTTTTGCTCTGCATGATTTCTAACCATCACAAGCTATTACTTATTCTAATTAGTTTTTGTTCTAATAATTCTTTTCTCTGTCTTTCAAATTCTTTTTTTTTTATCTTCTATATACTGACCAAAATACTATTTACTGTATTTTTTTTCTTTCCATTTTTCTTTAGGTGATAACTTATAATATCTTGAATGTTTATCAAGAATTAAGCTAGCACTTTGTCAAATTCATGAACCTCTCCTTTTTGATTTCTTGAACTACTTCCATTTCCTTATTCTAATGCATGCATCCATGTTCTTCTCTTCTGCTATGTTGATGGGGCCATGCATGCATGGTTTGCCCTTCCACTTCCATGACTGCTCCATTACCAGTCAGTCACTCCTCACTCATCCAACACTCCTCTAGGTGGGTCAAGGATGACCCATGAACCATCTCCACTTTGTCTTGCCTTCCTCATGTCCTCTGAAATTGAACAGTTCCCTATCAGTTTGCCAAAGGTCCAACCAACATCTTATATTTGTTGGGAAGCACAAGATCTCCACACATTACTTCCCTCATGCCCAGACTCCTTATCCTTGTCCCTTAACCCACATGAGATATCCCAACACCACCATATCTCCATGTGCATCTCCCATCATCCCCCATCCTCTCCACCCATCCAAACATATAGACGTTCCAGTACCAGGAGACTCCCACTTTAATTTACATAGAGTCTGGAGAGGGTCAAGATGTACACAGCCTTAAGGCCTCGTTTGGTTCACGGATTCAAGGAATCCGGAAATGAAATTTGTTCCTTTCCTTTGTTTGGTAGCCACAAATTTGGGAAACACTTTCCTGACATGGGAAAAAATAGGAGGGAAAATGGTTCCTCTCATGACCCATGGGATTCATTTTCCCTCCTCCTTTCCCAATATTAATTACCAAACATTATGACAAAAGTAGCCTTAATTTATTACCTATTTTACCAATTAACTCTTCATTATAATTATGTTGACATTGGATATTGTTGGAACAATGATATATTTTTTCTTTCCTTTCCTATACCAACCAAACATAGGAAAGGAAATTTGATAGGAATTCTACTTTCCCATCCCCATGGAAAATACATGGGAATTGATTTCCTTTCCGTGAACCAAACGAGGCCTAAGTATATATGGAGAAGATCTTCGAGTGACTCGAACTTGCATCCTCCGGGACACAAACAACGACTCGATGCAAACACATGGCCTCACAAAACAAATGTACAATGCTAGTGGTGATAAGCTATCTATTGCTTGGTTCTTCCCAAGGTCACATTCACTTGCAAGCTATGTTGCACTTAGTCGTATAGGACACGGATAAGAACACGATACGGGTACGGATAAAACATTTTCAAATAGATAAATACATAATCCCCAATGTTGCATAAATATGGACACGATACAGATACGGACACTACTTTTCCGTGTCCACACAGCATAGCTTGCAATTGCAACCCTTTGTTCTTCCTGTTCTGTCCCTGTCTCCTAATTCATATAGGCTGCCATTACAATAAGCTGTTGTTTGTATGTATTGTTGATGGCTTGTGGTTCTTCTGTGGACAGGCTGAGGTTCCTAAGCCTCTAGTGAAGCAAATGGCAAGAGAGCATGTAGTAAGCATTAGCCCATAGCTCTTCTTAGTTAGGCATCAAGATGGGAGCAGGAGCAAAGAAAGAAGCGCATACAAGTATGTACTGCAACTTCCGACCAATACCACGAGGCTCCCGCTTACGCAGGCTTCCCTATTATTATATGTTTCTTTCTGGCTCTTGTAAATTGTATGACTACTAAAATTTGTACTTAGATATGTTTGCTTATTGGGAAGTCTATTTAGGCAACATCTCTACTTTTTTTTGTCTTTTCCTATTCTGTGTTGGAGTTGGTAATATTAGTTCTTGGGGTTGGCACTGTCTGCAAAAAAGTTGGGGTGGGGTTTTGGAGGCTTCCTTTTGGACTAGGGATATATTCTCCAGCCTGAGGAAAGGCAACTGTTGTTTGTACACAGTTTTATTGAGGAAGGAATGCCAGAAAGTTCCAAGTTTGTAAAGTTGCATATATAAACAGCAATACTGCTACACAGACCGGGAATGGACCCGACACTTGAACCGACGTCACATGTCGGAATTCCATTTGTCGGGGTCCAGTTACCAAGTTAGCAGGGAAACTTTCTTTTTTTTTTTTTTTCTTTTAGGACCCACACGCCAACCAATTACGGCCTGCCACGTGGCCTCGTTTGGTCCAAATTTTTGGGCCGAGTATCATTTTCCTATAAACAGAGACTTAATATACAAAATTAACAGTCCATGTACTCAGGATCGGTCCGGTGGGTTGGGTTGTCCTATCCTGGAGCTAATTTTGGTTGCCCCTTGACCCTTATTGTCAGCTGGTCTTTGTGGTCATCCGTGACCCTAACCTTTAGTGAAATCATACTAAGCCTGGGAGCTTGTCCTAGCAAAGGAGGTTGCCCAAGCCTCAAGGCTTGTCCAACTTACCCCAGGACCGGCCTTGCATGTATTGATGGACTGAAACTAGCGCGAATACCAAAATTTTGGACTGTGTCGTGTCGGACGTGTATAAAAAAACATGTATCGGCCACACCACCGATACTCCAAAATGTATTAGGGCACACCAAAATAGATGTCGTCTCTCTGTCCCAGTGTCCTTACCATGTCGTGTCCTATATGTGTCCATGCAGCATACGACATGGGACTGACCTTTCGAGTGCGGGCTTCAGATCCGGTTCTTCGAATCCGAGCTTCTCCCTTGAGCATGTCTACCTAGAATCTGGAACGTGATAGATTTAAAGGAACATATCTTTTCCAAGCATAAGCCGAGTATAGAGATTTAGTACTACGGAACATTTTGAGATGAGAGTTTGATTTATTTATATACATTCGAGAATTAGTACAAGTGTTGCTTCCAGGTAGGCGAAGATGGTCTTCTTGGAACACTGACGTGCGTAAACACCCTGCGCAGGAACACTATGCACGCACGGACATGCGCATAGAGCCATAAGCACACAAGTAGGCCGCACCGAGAACTTGCACACAATTTGAAATACAAAGAACTCTAGCGCATAAAGTGGCCTCGCAACTCTAGCACATAAAGTGGCGCAGATTTCTCACCCGCAAATTAACAGCAGAGAACTCAGAGAATAGAGTAGCCTAGCCAAGATCATGGGCGCATAAATATCCCGCATTGTTCACTAGCGCATACAGTGAACGTGCAGCGAGCTCGTGCGTATAAATGCCCCGCATAGAACACTAACAAATAATGCGGTCGCGCATAGAACTTGCACGCATGAAATATCCCGCAGAGTTCATCTGCGCCTAATCAGCAACAGCACAACTCCCTCCATATGCCTTCTTCGAGCAGGTTACAATCTTACACGATGTTCTACTCTTTGCAATCGTAGTTGCTATAACGAATAAGAACGTATTCAAGAAAAAGTGAAACGCGTTCTTCTCTTTACAATAGCAGTTGCTACAATGAGACAAAACGTTCACAATAACTAGTTCTATAACTATAAAACACAAAGAAAAACTCCTTGCTAGGTGATGAAGATCACCACTGCTCAAAACAAGATTCGTCCTATCGACGATTTGTTCACAGGAACCAGCAAATTTAAAGATGAACTTCTGGACACTCTCAGTCACCCCGAGATGAACTTGGACTCAGATATCACAAAAGCTTGCTGGCGCATAGGTTACAAGCACATAAAAGACTTACGCGCACTGGGGCTGGCAACTCTCTCTCTCTGATTTCACACTTCACAATTTCAGCAACCAAGAAAGAGAGAAGATCACATATTTATGAGTAATACTATTCATACATCCAAAATGTCACTCCAAATTATCCCTCCTTACATGGCAGCTGACGTGGCATCTGACATGTCACCTGACATGGCAAATTCTAACCAAAAAAAAATAATTACCCAATTTTTTTAATTTTAATTTTAATGTAATGTTAATTTTAATTTAATATTAACATTAATGTTAATTTTAATTTTAATTCTAAAATTTGTCTTGTCAGCTGTCATGTAACCTGTAATGTCAGACGACACGTAAGCTGCCACATAAGGAGGGATAATTTAGAGGGACAGAGAGCATTTTTCCATATTTATATGAAAGGTTCTAACTGTCACGCTCCGCTCCCGTAGGAGCGATCGTCCTCGCTAAGGCGTGATGCCGCACGAGCCTAGATTACGCTCGTGCAAGGCGGGTTCCATAACGGTCGATTTTAGCGGGTGCGACGGGATCGTCGCACAGAAGTCCCAAGCAGAGACATTGAATAATAGCAGCGGAATTTAGAAAGCAAACCACAAGTCATTGCAAAACACTCTTTTATTGATATTGAAACAAAAGTTACAATGGGGCGCAAGGCCAAGATTACAAGTCTCTCAAGCTCACTAAAGCTCACTCATCTCACATTACAAGTCACTCAGCTCTCTCTCATCTCTCAATACAAGTCTTGAACCAGCGGAAGCTTCGGAAGACGACGTCCATACATTATGTCCCGTATAAGTCTTTACTCCATGCGGCCGCATGCTTCGAATCGCCAAGGAACTCCGTGCCTCGACGCATCCAAGCGAGCTCCGTGCCACGAGCTTCTACCTGTGCATGCACATAGAAACTATGTGGGTGTCAGTACTCAACTGTACTGGTGGAATGAGCTCCTCGCCCACCCATACAAAACCAACACGTTTGATTACTTTGTGCAACATAGTCCCTTTATGATTGTCTTTCTACTCTTGCCTTAGGATCAGTTTTAGGACAGACGCCTTTGCCTATTTCGTGTCTTTAAACCATCCCGTGCTTGCAACAACGATGTTAACTCATACTTTGCCTCTAGACCCTTCTCGTGCCAACAACGTTAACCTATCAAGTCATGTTTGCCTTACGGCCCATAATCAGAGACGCAACTACACGATAGACTCCATTTCCGTGTGACCGTGCTACAAACCCTTGCTGAGGCCGTGCCTCGCAACTCAGTGAGACTTGACCATATCGCCGCCTAGCGGCCCTTGCTACTTTGATCACCATCTGACCCAATCAAGACTTGTGGACACTTCACTTGGCCGACTTTGCCTTACGGCGTTTCCTGACTTAAACTCAAGACAACTCAAACCAACTTATGCAGCTTATATGCCAACAACTTAAGACCCGACGTCGCATCCCGTGCCGAAACACGTCGCCTACATTGCAGCCAATCATTAGGCCCAAACATTTTGTGTCCTAACTGTACACACGTTCAACTGACTCAATCCAAAGGCACGCATGCGGATTGCCACCCGTGCCGATCCATCTATATGAATTGGTCACTAACATCACAAGCTATCATGGACTATAGCCTTGCTATTCGGCGACCCTTTCAACGCAAGTAGCTAGTCCCGCTGAAAGTTTTCGAATAACCCGAGCGGTTCGTCCAGCTACGGCTATACCTGTTTCTCTCCGGAACGACGCGGTCCCATGGCGCCCAGGGTCGCCGCTCGTGGAAACTCCTCCTTGTCGACAAGTTGTCCAATGACCATGTAAGACTCGACTCGAACTGACATCTCACACAGTCATTCCTCTTCCAATGTTACCATCTCTTTCAAAACCAAGTTTAAGACTTCTATCCTTGAGATCCCTCGACGACCCACGGTCGCGAGCATTCTTTCCATGTTAACATATCATTTTATTCAACTCATGAATGCCTATTCGATAGTCCTTTCTCCAAAACTCATTAAATCAACCGTGGTTCATGCCTTAAACACTAAGTTCGTGCATCGTGCCTCAAACTGACTTTCGTTCTACGTGATGCTATCGCCCAAGTCATACTTTATATGACGGACCTTGAGACAGTAAGACTATGTGGTTATACCCAATCGTAGAACTCGTAGAACCGTGCTTGCTACCACTCCGATAGCCTAACATAACTTGCCTGACTTAAACGCACAACGACTCGACGAGCAAAGGCTGCGTCAAGCCTCGCATTACGGAAACGTGCTGCGCATGCATTCGACTTCTGAACGACCAAGTCATTTGGGTGCCTAGACTTACGTCATAAGCCGTGCAATGCAACTTAATTCATGGGGCAAGCCAAGGCTATGCCAAGCCTTGGACGATGGGACCGTGCATGCTTTATGAAGCATTCATGCGGACGACGCCTATGACTTAGGCTACGTTCATAACTTTGCCAACTCAAACCAACTTTCCTTCTCCCAAGCCACGGGACGAAGGATCGAGTGTCATTTTCAAAGCACATCGTGCACCAACTCTAACCCAACTGTTGGACCTTTCCATATTCTAACACAATTCGACCCTTCGGGATTATTTCCTTATCTATGTGGATTCGTCTCTTTTATTATCAAGCCTACTCGTGCAAGTTGAAAACATGCAATTTATTATGTGAAGGCTAAGATGAGGCAAGTTTACCGAAACTATCCCACCTGAGCGAGCGGTCGCCTCGACCGAGCGATGTCTTCGAGCAGCCGTTGCAAGGCTAAGTCCGAACGCCGTCGACGTTTTGATTCCTCCGATAGACTGAGCGGGATGGGGCACTACATCATACACCACTCAGAAAAAGTTTTGTCCTCGAAACTAACTGAGTACTTACTCATTGACTTATCACTCGAACGTTCAACGACTCTCGCACACATTTCTCCTATGCATTTCCCAAATTCGAGCCACGCTCGTGCTACCCTCAATCCTTTCTTCAAAACTCACGATCTTAAAATCCTCGACACTTCCCATTCCTCAAGTCTTACTTGAATTCAACATATCACTTAGTTTGGATCGTGCACACATTCTAGGCGTCCCTGAAATACATGCATTTCAACCAAGCCTTGTGATAGTGAATCCAATCCTACCTATTGACTCATCCACTCAATCCCAAAAATCAATCGTATCGATGCTAACTCTCGCGATGTGGACATCTCGCCTAGCCGCTAGGCCATCTCTCCAGGCTAAAGTCAATTGTCAGTATTAGAATCATAGTTCCCAAACAACAATATCAACACTGATCCCATCTTAAGGTCAAACCAAGTTGATAGTACGGGATTTTCTAACCAAGCTTGCTTCACTCCGATTTCTAAACTTCGAGCATAGATTTCCTACACACATTCCAATATTCGTCGCACGGGGTCCGAGTCATTCAGCAAAGCCATCCTACGGCAACTTACGTTTCAACCAATTCCTTAACATATCAATCTTACTCGTTCAACAAGCCGTTTCGTATAGTCAATCTCTTCGAACGCGTTCGACATAATCCTCCTATCAATCCTTCCAAGTCAAGCACGCTACTACACAATTCACCGCTAAACCATAATTCACATTTCATATTCCCTAAGTCATTCATCCCAATTCACGTATTCGATCATGAGGTCGTCTTAGCTTAACAATATGTTGTGCTCCGATCTCACGCGATTCAGATTGTCTACGGTGGGCATGAATCACCATGCACGCTCCCGCGGGATAATCATCATCATCGGGACGTAACTCTTATTTTGTGTCTAGACCAATTCATTCTCGATGCGCGGATTGGACCTACTAAATCCTTACGTTTATTTCATTCATCAATCACAAGTCCAAACATCCTCAAAATTTCTTTCGCATCAAACCAACAAGTCGAGACAATCAAAGTTGTCGCATCCTGATTTTTCGAGTTCGATCATTCCCGCGACATGAATCACCATGTCACAGTGCTCACGCGGAACGATCGCCCCAAATTCGATGCAACGCATGTGCGAGGATAGAGTTGCGCTCGCGCAAGACAAGATCGTTGACGTTATTGTTATCAACGTAACCATCAAGACACGATCATTTTTACCAAACATTTATCTCAACCAAAATCTTAAGTATAGCATCCAATCGAACAATAACACTTGCACGATCGTCATTCGCCGAGTCAGAGTACCCCCGAGTTATCGCATATCGATCTTTGATACGCCTCAATACCATTGACGATATGCGTAACCTGACGATCTTCTTTTGCAACAAATTTTGAGTCGTGCAAATGATGCTATCATCCGACTGGATAATCTCCTCAACATTCAAATTCAAGTTCGATCATTATCCCTCGAATCATTTCCAACAACAAATTCCACAAACCCAAATTTGCGTATTGTTCATCCATCTACCTTAATTCATCGACCAACGTATTTTTTCAATTCGCATCAATCCTTTGCTAACTCAAATCATCGAGCAACATTCAATCCAATCCTTAAAGTCATTGCGTAACTTCAAAATTCAAACCTTTCATGCACGCTATATACCTGTCTTTCTAACTTTTCGTATACAATCCGTATCAATATCCTTGATCAAGTCATCCATTCGTACACTCTAACTTTTCTTCGATTCAATTTCACCTACTCAATTATTTTGTATTTCATACTCGTGCAATCCTCAATCCCGTGCACGTTCCGTGCGCATCATTTCTAGTCTGTTCGAATCAACATGTGAAACTTCAAGATTAAACTTATTCAATGATACTCACTCTACGGCTTTGCATAACGCGATGCTTGCTGATAGACTCACCGATATCCCGTATCCTCAATCGATCGATCGACATCCCTGAGGCTGTCGCATACACCACTCAGGGATGAAGTCATTCAACAAATCCTTAAAACTATCATTCGAATCAAAATCGACTTCTTCGAATTCCGGTCGAACCATTCCTCGAATTTCAAGCACGCTCATCTATATCGTACCGACGTTATCGTCGCTCGATAGCACCCCTATCGATAGTCATCTCATTTACTCAATCGAGTCCAACTCATTCTTGCTCGACACTATTCAATTCCCGCACTCGACTTTTCTAAGGTCGATGCAACTTTGGTGTATATGCCCATCCCGACTTAGCCAACCGTGCTTACGCGAAACATCTTTTTGTTTCTTGTCAAAAACTGTTCCCTTATATTTTTCAAATTATTTAGACTTATTGTATGGACATTCCGTGGGACATTTGAGAGAGAGCGCACCAACGATATCAACTTTGCGGAAGCAACAATTCAGAGTTTGCGAAAACATCGGAGTTAAAGAATTCAATCGATAGTCCAAGAACGTAAAGCCGTGCTTTGATACCATTATGTCACGCCCCGCTACCGTAGGAGCGATCGTCCTCGCTAAGACGTGATGCCGCACGAGCCTAGATTGCGCTCGTGTACGGCGGGTTCCATAACGGCCGATTTCAGCGGCTGCGACGAGGTCATCGCACAGAAGTCCCAAGCAGAGACATTGAATAATAGCACCGGAATTTAGAAAGCAAAACACAAGTCACTGCAAAATACTCTTTTATTGATATTGAAACAAAGGTTACAATGGGGCGCAAGGCCAAGATTACAAGTCTCTCAAGCTCACTTAAGCTCACTCATCTCACATTACAAGTCACTCAGCTCTCTCTCATCTCTCAATACAAGTCTTGAACCAGCAGAAGCTTCGGAAGGCGACGTCCATACATTATGTCCCGTATAAGTCTTTACTCCATGCGGCCGTACGCTTCGAATCGCCAAGGAACTCCGTGCCTCGACGCATCCAAGCGAGCTCCGCGCCACAAGCTTCTACCTGTGTCTGCACATGGAAACTATGTGGGTGTCAGTACTCAACCGTACTGGTGGAATGAGCTCCTCGCCCACCCATACAAAACTAACACGTTTGATTACTTTGTGCAACATAGTCCCTTTATGATTGTCTTTCTACTATTGCCTTAGGATCAGTTTTAAGACAGACGCCTTTGCCTATTTCGTGTCTTTAGACCATCCCGTGCTTGCAACAACGATGTTAACTCATAATTTGCCTCTAGACCCTTCTCGTGCCAACAACGTTAACCTATCAAGTCATGTTTGTCTTACGACCCATAATCAGAGATGCAACTACACGATAGACTCTATTTTCGTGTGACCGTGCTACAAACCCTTGCTCAGGCCGTCCCTCGCAACTCAGTGAGACTTAACCATATCGCCGCCTTGCGGCCCTTGCCGCCTAGCGGCCCTTGCCGCCTAGCGGCCCTTGCTACTTTGATCACCATCTGACCCAATCGAGACTTGTGGACACTTCACTTGACCGACTTTGCCTTGCGGCATTTCCTGACTTAAACTTAAGACAACTCAAACCAACTTATGCAGCTTATATGCCAACAACTTAAGACTCGACGCCGTATCCCGTGCCGAAGCACGTCGCCTACATTGCAGCCAATCATTAGGCCCAAACATTTTGTGTTCTAACTGTACACACATTCAACTGACTCAATCCAAAGGCACACACGCGGATTGCCGTCCGTGTCGATCCATCTATATGAATTGGTCACTAACATCACAAGCTATCATGGACTATAGCCTTGCTATTCGACGACCCTTTCAATGCAAGTAGCTAGTCCCGCTGCAAGTTTCCAAATAACCCGAGCGGTTCGTCCAGCTACGGCTATACCTGTTTTCCTCCGGAACGACGCGGTCCCATGGCGTCCAGGGTTGTCGCTCGTGGAAACTCCTCACTGTCGACAAGTTGTCCATTGACCATGCAAGACTCGACTCGAACTGACGTGTCACACAGTCATTCCTCTTCTAGTGTTACCATATCTTTCAAAACCAAGTTCAAGACTTCTATCCTTGAGACCCCTCGGCGACCTACGGTCGTGAGCATTCTTTCCATGTTAACATATCATTTCATTCAACTCATGAATGCCTATTCGATAGTCCTTTCTCCAAAACTCATTAAATCAACCGTGGTTCATGCCTTAAGTCCGTGCATCGTGCCTCAAACCGACTTCTGTTCTACACGATGCTATCGCCCAAGTCATACTTTATATGACGGACCTTGAGACAGTAAGACTATGTGGTTATACCCAACTATAAAACTCGTAGAACCGTGCTTGCTAGCACTCCGATAGCCTAACATAACTTGCCTGACTTAAACGGACAACGACTCGACGAGCAAAGGCTGCGTCAAGCCTCGCATTACGGAAACGTGCCGCGCATGCATTCGACTTCTGAACGACCAAGTCATTTGGGTGCCTAGACTTACGTCATAAGTCGTGCAACGCAACTTAATTCATGGGGCAAGCCAAGGCTATGCCAAGCCTTGGACGATATGACCGTGCATGCTTTATGAAGCATTCATGCGGACGACGCCTACGACTTAGGCTACGTTCATAACTTCGCCAACTCAAACCAACTTTACTTCTCCCAAGCCACGGGACGAAGGATCGAGTGTCATTTTCAAAGCACATCGTGCACCAACTCTTAGCCAACCGTTGGACCTTTCCATATTCTAACACAATTCGACCCGTCGGGATTATTCCCTTATCTATGTGGATTCGTATCTTTTATTATCAAGCCTACTTGTGCAAGTTAAAAATATGTGATTTATTATGTGAAGGCTAAGATGAGGTAAGTTCACCGAAACTATCCCACCTGAGCGGGCGGTCGCCTCGACCGAGCGATGTCTTTGAGCAGCCGTTGCAAGGCTAAGTCCGAACGCCGTCGGCGTTTTGATTCCTCCGATTGACTGAGCGGGACGGGGCACTACACTAACCTACCCTTAAGTGCGCCTATATCATGTCACATCGACCTGTCACATCAGCCTACGCACAATATTGATTTGACAGCGCCATACCTATATGTGCTGCACACGCAACGTGCAACAGTGTGTTCTAACACTACCAAAATATGTCGATTTAGCGACGGCCAGATCCGTCTGCAATCATTATTAGCGACCGATTACTGACGGATCTTGGTCAAAATAATCTGTCGGCAATCAGCTCGTCGCTAATAAAGCTCCGTCGCTAAGTAGTCGTCAAGCGACGGAATAGCAACGACTTTTCGTCGTCACAATACGATGCATTAGCGGCGACTTTCCAACGGTCTTTCGTCGATTTCAAGTATTAAATACTGAACTGTGTAGACGCTAGCGATGGAACGGTCCGTCGGTAAGCCATCGTAACAGTGTATCAGAGTGTATCGTTCCGTCGCTATTCCGTCGATCGCCGTCGCTAACAAAGGACGGATTAGCGACGGAATCCTGACGGATAATCTGTCGACCATGTTCTAGAAATACTTGGCATTTCCAGAACCATGGCGACGGATATGTCGTCGCGACTCCGTCGCTCATCCGTCGACGTAGCGACTGTCTAGTGGCGGATAATCCGTCGCTATTCCGTCGAACTAGGTATTTCCAGAACCTTAGCGACGGATTGTCCGACGCGAATCCGTCGACCACCCGTCGCTAACTGGAAACAGTTTCAAATCTCCAGGTAGCGATGGATATTCCGTCGAAAGGTAGTCGAAAACTGGAAACATCCGTCGCTAAGCGGTCACTAGTCCGTCGCTAACTGAGATTTTTTTAAAAAAATGCAGAGCTTTTCCTGTTCACACAAATATGCATAAACCAAACCAATATATAACGCACACCAATTATCCAACAATCACATAGACCAAATATATAATGCACACCAATTATCCAACAATCACATAGACCAAATATATAATGCACACCAATATAAAATTATCACAAATATTCTGAAATCATAAATTAATATCCGTCGTTATAATCTGAAATTCCCACAAATATTCCAAAATTCCCATAAATATTACAAATTTTCTTAATTACAATACTTTAAGGAGGAGGAGGAGTTCGATTGCCCGGTGGTGGTAATCCCTGCTGCGACCGACGAATATACTGCTCCACTAGGTACGGTGGTAAGTCGTCGTAGACACTGCTCGGAAGTCGGCGTAGCTGCTCTGGCGATATGAGATCAAGGAGTGCCGTCACAGTCGAAGGCGGTACCAGAGGGGCAGCAGGGTTGAAAGAAAGATGATCGACGGAAGAAGGACCAGGAGCAGCAGTCGACGGACCGGCACCAGTAGAAGACGGACCGACACCAGCAGCAGACGGACCGGCAGCAGCAGACGGAGGCGGAAAGTACGTGGCAATTTCCTCCCGCAAGGACGACACCGCCTCGTGCAGCTGCGTAAGCTGCGACCTAACATCATCGTCTGCCGGGACCGCGGAAGGAGGCGGTGTCGGTAGAAATCTCTGAGTCGCCATGTGCAACGGCCCTAGGGAGCCGACTCCGTACATGTGCCCTTTCTTAAAGCCGCCGACGGTATCTACGAACAAGTCGTTGCGAGCGGCCAAAGAAGAGGGCGTCCGGGCGGGCGTCGTTTCACCGACATCCTCGGTCTCAGTTAACTGAGGCCGACTAAGGGCCTCACGATACGCAGCCTATCAAATGAATGTGTTTTTATTATAAGATTTACCTAAGTTATAATCTAAATCCTATGTTTCACTAAGCTAAGTGTGAATCCTAAGTTTACCTAAGTTATAGTCCGAATACTTTTAATTATAACGTAAATCTCATAAACATAAGTACTTACATCAGTCTCCTTGGCCCTCTCGTCGACGAAGCTCCCGTCCTTCCGTCTCTTGTGCGTATGCTGGAAGACGTCGTACATGGTGATCGATTCTGGCACCCTTCCCTTCTTCACCGCCCGTTGGGTCTGCATACGAAATTTCTGTAGAATTTAATTAACTCCGTATATTAATAATACCTAATTCGATAGTGAAATGAATTTACGGTATCTCACCAGATCTGCAAGTATCGCTGCGTGGGGCCTTGATCCCCCCGTATGAAGCCCCGTGGCCCGTCGGTTCGCCTTCGCCTTCTCCAATTTCTCCTTGTATGCAGGAGTATTCATCATATCTAAGAGGTCCTCATAATAGTCCTGTCGGATCCAATTCGGCCTCGTCTACCCCATTTTCAGGTCATGAATCATATTCCGTATCTTCTTCGAGGCAGCGCTTTTGTAGGTCCTGCGGATCGCGTCCTCGCGATAGGGGGCCACCAGTACGTCGTCTAACATACAAATTCAATTATCACGTAATTTAAAAAATGGTTGATTAAAGAGTAACTAATAATTAACTAGAAGATATAGATATATACCCTCAACTCGTCGAGCCAGACGTACTTTAAGTTTGGGGGCACCGACGAAAAGTTGAGGTAGGGACCATGGAAGTTAGCCCTGATAATTTCTCCCATAGCCCTGGCAATATTAAACGAAAAAAACCTACAAAGAAGAAACGATTGGATTATTAACTTGAATAAATGAAAGAAATTTAATAAATTATCTTAAATTTACTTACGAGGTCCCCGTGGGCCATAGCTCTCGTCGGAACTCGCCTCTAGGCCTCTCTGGTGCCGTCGGAGGATCCGCGGGTTCGCGCATGTACTCTCCAGTAACCGGATGGAACCGAGTATGGGGGTACTCTGGGGCCCACTGTGCAGTAACTTGGGGATCCACTGGTGGATTCGCTGGTGGGTCCGATAGCGGAACGGATCCGCTAGCAGATCCAGACTCATGCCTCGATGAAGTAGTCGATCGACGGCGGGATGCGTCTGTGCCCGGGGTACTCTCCGGGTCGGACTCGCTGGATGGGGTCACATCCCGGGAAGATTTAATGCGACCACGACCACCAGCACCACTACGACCACGACCACCACCACCGCCAGCACCAGCACCACGACCACTACCAGAACCACGACCACGGCCAGCCATCATGACCTGTAAATAGAACACATAAACATAATTAACAATATAAAAGTATAAATGAATATAAAATTCTAAACTAAAATATGCATACCACCAGTAGGGAGACGAGTGCCACCGCGACGAAAAAGACTAGGAGTGCCATCTGCAATAAGTAAATAATCGAACGAAAAAAACATGAATTCACGTAATTGCTTTTATGAGGTCAAACTTAATTCACGTAATTGGAAGTGTTTTTAATATACAATAAAATTTAACCTAATCATCATCTTCGTTCTCATCCTCGGCCTCGTCTTCATCATCATCCTCCTCCTCATCCTTATCCTCATCCTTATCTTCATCGTCGATTTCATCTGTATCCTCATCCCCATCAAATTCGTCTTCTTCTTCCTCTTCTTCTTCTTCTTCTTCTTCTGTCTCGATATTTGGGACAAGACGTCTCTTTCTCCCCTAGTTGACAGCTAAGTCTTGTGTATCAACCTCTTCCTCCCCTCTATTTTCTTCAATAATATCTTCAACATCTATTGTATCCGAGTGTTGTCCCAAGTATTGGGACTTTTCGATCTGGTCCTCTTAGTATGCTGGATCTCCAACGTTGAATGTATTTCTAGATTTAATCTTGCATACTGCCCACCAGTCAAATCGATCTCTACGACGTCTTGGGTAGCTTGTATAGTAGACTTGAACAGCCTGATTTGCTATCGTAAATGTATCGGACCCTCTATACCTCCTGCGATGATTTATATCGACAAATCCAAATTGTTTATCGATTCTCCAACCGATATTTGGTGTCGTATCGAACCACTCATATTTGAACATCACAATATACATATCATATGGGACAGTATATTATAAATCTACAATATCTCGAAGCACTCCATAATAGTCAAAGTCCGGTTCGTCGTCATAGATGGTGCCTCTTATGCAAACACCGGAATCCTTGGTACTGATGCCGTCATTGATAAATTCGACATTTATAGCATTCTGAGTTGCCTTAAACCTAAAGCAATTAACGACATAGCCTGGCCAAGTCTTTGTTTGCCTCTTCGGTCCCAATGCCAGATAACGAACACTCTCATTAGTGAGTGTTATTTCAGGCAATAAAACCTGTAAATAAATATTTATAATTTAAATGTTTTAGATTATATATTTCTAATCTCAGTTACTTACGTATTTTATAAGAATATGTAAAAGCAACCTCAATTATAATCTCAGTTACATACGTATTTGTGAAACCATGACGGAAATGTACAATCAACCTCTCTTTGAAGTCCCTCATCGGTAATATCGGATATCCTCATTTTGACTTCATCTCTAAATACACTATTAGAGAAAATAAGAATATATAAGTGTAGTCACTTACTTCATCAAATTTGAGATTATAACGAGTGCAAGTGTACTGACTTACTTCTCCAAATCTCTCACTTCTTGTATGTCACAGTTTAACAAGACATATCGGTGAGCGGCGTCATACTCGTCGTCAGTCAACCATCGTTTTTTACTAGCCCCAATAAGCTTGCCCCTTATATTGAATATACCTCCATCCTCAACGTCTTCGTCATTCCTTTGAGGTCTATTTTGATTTGTCTTAATATGAGTATCGAAATAAATGGAGCAGAAGTTTGACACCTCTTCGATAAGATATGCTTCGCATATCGAAGCCTCTATATGAGCCTTGTTGCCAACTTTCTTCTTTAGATGGTGTAGGTATCTAGAGAGACAAATTATCTTGAGAATTAAGAATGAATTTTAAAATCCACTGAAATTCAACTTAAATTATATCAATTTTTATGTATCTTTCAAATGGGTACATCCATCGATAATGAACAGATGCACCGACACGGGCTTCGTATGCTAGATGAATCGGTAGATGCTCCATGCTGTCGAAGAAGCCAGGAGGAAATATTTTCTCCAACTTGCAAATTGTTAAGATAATCTTCTCCTCAAGTTCAACCATGTGTTGCACAGTCAACTTAGTTGAACAAATATCCCTAAAGAATATTGATAGTTCGGCCAACGGAACCCATACAGCAGAAGGCAACAACTCTTTCAAAGCAATGGGCAGTAATCTTTTCATAAACACGTGACAGTCATGACTCTTTATTCCCGTTAGCTTGCGTTCATTGAGATCAACGCATCTAGACAAATTCAACACATAGTCATCGGGAAATCTTAAAGTAGATACCCACTTGCAGATTATTAATCTATCTTCCTTGCTCAATGTGTATTGTGCTATCGGCTTAATTATTTGTCCACCAGCTCCCCTTTGTATCAAGTTCAGATAAGGACGCTTGCATATCTTGGCAATATCTTATCTTGCTTTTGGATTGTCCTTCGTCTTTCTTTTAATATCCATGACGGTATTGAAGACATTATCGAACACATTCTTTTCGATATGCATAACATCAAGATTATGCCTTATAAGATTATCTTTCCAATAAGGCAAGTCCCAGAAGATACTCCGTTTGGTCCAGTTATGGGTTTGTCCGAACCCATCGACACGATTGTTCGATGGATCTTCCATTACAGTGGGCAAGTCCTTTACATCATTCCAAATATCGTCTTCCGACAATTGTAGAAGCATGAAATTTCAGGACCAGAAATCCTAGGCGCCAAACATTACATGCGCTAGGGAGCTCAGATGAAGTACTTGGCACAGCACACAGTAAAAGCATAGACATTAAAAGAAGATTTTTTATTTCATATAAAAGTCTATTACATGTCTAAAAAAGAGCTGTACAAAGGAGAATTTCTACAAAGAAAAGACCCTAAGTCTACAGCTAGGCGCAGCAACCGCCATGCGCTCACAGCTTGGCGCAGCAACCGCCATGCTCTCTCAGCTTGGCACATCACTTCAGCGTCTCAGCCAGGCGCATCCCTTCAGCAGCTCAGTTATGTACATCCTCAGTTATGTGCATCCCTTCAGCGGCTCAGTTATGTGCATCCCTTCAGCAGCTCAGTTATGTGCCACCCTTCAGCGCCTCAGTCAGGCGCATCATGAAGTCTCAGCATATGCGCCATCAAATGCTTCGACTAATGAAGCATTTATTGAACAGAATGAGGGTGGACAATCAACCCTCTAGCTGGAGGAAGAGCTCTTCAAACCAAGGAAGAGGAGAGCACCGCAATCGACCCGCGGCTAAAGGAGCAGCTTTCAACCCAACCAGAATGGGCAACACCCACTCTAGCGGGAGGAGGAGCTCTCCTAAAGCCCAAGGAAGATGATCGGAGCACCGCAATTCCGATCTGCGGCTCTTCCAGCATAACGGAGACGAGGCTCGAGCATCCCACCCTTTGGATGCAACAGACACCTTCTGTCTGCCTCAGAAGCCCTCGACTTCGACTTTTTGGATGTAACAGTCACCTTCAAGTGCATCAATGAAGACAGTGCGTCGCATCTTCACCCTCGGGAGCATCTCGTCAACAGAATGTGCTCGGGCAAACAAGTTCATTTCGGGAGGACGTAAGAGAACGAGAAGCAAACTCTCTCCATGCCACTATTTATAGGCCGGGCAAATCAAACCCATGCGCCAAGTGGCTGGCTCTCCGAATCCCGTGTAATGAATTTACATTAATGGTGATGAACCTGACGCTTCAAAATTCGGCCAAGTCAAAAACGGCTATTTAAAGCACTCGAAGAACGTAACAGTCGGACCAATAAAGACGTGTCATGCAAACGGATGCGCCGGTCAGACCGCACTTCATACAGACGTGCCCATCAGCTCTAAGCGCCTCATAAGGATGTGCCCCCATGCGTCCTCATGCGCCTAGTAGAACGCAGATCGATGCGCCCACTCAATAGCCTATCATCCGTCAAAGAACATTAAATGCTGAAGTCTGACAAAGTTGGCAGCACGTCCCCCGAGGACTGAACAGTTGACAGCTTTTTCAGAAGACGAAGCGTCACCAACGTCAGCATCATCATTACTTTCCTCCGGCGGTTACAAGCCACGTGGCCGCCCAACCATTCTGCATGCGCCTCCGCAGCCATGCGCCCAAATCTCTGCATGCGCCTCAAAAGCCATGCGCCACGAACTTTTTTTTTATGATCCCTAAAGACAGAAGTCAAAGTCACTACTGAAGCCCCGCATGCGCCTCCAAAGCCGTACGCTCTGATTGGTTCGTGACTCCTAAAGGTTACAGACCTAAGTCTCCTCATGTGCCCAATCCCAGGCGCATTCCATCAGATCACTCTCCACCAAATCCGAGATCTTCGAGCCATGGACCTACGACACGTGTCCTTTAACTTGATTCAGCCTATAAAGGGGTGCTAATCACCCAAGATCTCAGCAACTGAAAGATCCTCTCCATTGCTACGTGTCAGCTCGGCCGCAGCCCACAAAGGCAACATGAAGGGTTCAACTCCTCAATCAGAGCGCATCGTCCATGCACCTCCATCAGCAATCACCATGTGGCATCCCCACAAACAGGCACATCCTACATATGCGCGCATGAGCAGCCAGCCTGCAGACTATAAATAGATGGATCATTTCCTTCTTCCATACACAACCACCGGCATACATACACAGAGACAGACCTACGAGCACATACAGAGAGGCAAATACAGACACTCAACGTCTTCTTCCTCTCCGCAAGCTCCAGCACCCAGAGCAACTCAGACCTTCAGAGAACCGAGAACCGTCGTCAGATCGTCAACGGAGTCAACGCATTACCACTCGCTCCATCGGCACAAGGGACCCAGATAAACAAAACTGTACTCCTAGGACTACGTTTAAGTCCTACATTGTAACACTGTTCTGTTTGTAATTGAAATTTATAATCAAAAGATTTTAATGGCAAACAAGCTGGCGACTCTGCTGGGGACCTCTTTCTCCTCTACCGAGAAAGCTGTGTTGCAATCCGACGACGTGAAGGTGGGCTCCTCCCACAAGACGCTGGTCGTACGCCTCAATCAACATGCGTATAAGGAGTTCATCTCTGAAGGCAGTGTGAGTCCTTCGAAGCGGCTGCCGAAGCCGAAGAAGACTCGCCATGTCTGGGTGCGCAAGGTCGACGCCTCTGGCACCACCACCAAAGGGGATGCTCCAATATAGCCTTCCCATCCTGCTGACGTCCTCAGTAACCAAGATGCGCCTACCGGTGCAGTGCATCTCTCGGGGAAACGTGCGGCTGACCACATTCCCCAGCCATCTCCCTCTCAGGCGAGAAAGATGCGTCGACGGAGCAGGGGCGCAGCTAATGCCCTGCGTATCACCTCTGATGCACCACAGAAGGTCTCTGTCTTTGACAGACTCACTCGCTGTAGTGGCGAGGAGAATTTGGACTCTGAGTACTATGCATCCCAGCGGGCTGGTACAAAGAAGTCTAAGGCAGCACGGGCCATGCGCCTCAAACGTGCTATGCCGGCAGCAAATCAGAAGCATGCGCTCACAATCATGCGTGCTGCTGATGGTAAGTTGTATAAGGTCGACTCGGGTGCTTCTGCGCCGGGAATGAGTCGACCTTCAA
The DNA here is from genome assembly GCA_029216955.1 of Iris pallida. Taxonomy (NCBI): domain Eukaryota; kingdom Viridiplantae; phylum Streptophyta; class Magnoliopsida; order Asparagales; family Iridaceae; genus Iris; species Iris pallida. The sequence continues at coordinate 1,303,915 of JANAVB010041017.1, read as the reverse complement.
AGTCCTTGTCTCACTTGGGCGCATCTGTTGCGTTTGCAACCAAGTTGAGCAAGGCAAAACCTGTGGTCTTGAACTCCCGTGCCTCCACTGATTGTGCGTCTGAGGTTCGTTCAAGTCACTGTAAATGTTGTTCCCCCACTACTTATCTGAGCGCCTGTTTGGTGTTGGATCAGGGGGCGCAACATTCACTTGACCACCCCGGCGCTTGGCCTTGCCATGCGCCTGATGGGGGTACGAAGGTGGCACTCTCCTCCAACGATTTGCGTAACGTGATCACTCATAAACGCCGATCAGGAGAGTCGATTGACAAGCACAATGTGCCCCTCACAGGGCACACCTGTGCTGTAGTCACCATCAACTGTTGTTGCAAGGTAGCAGTCCTACCTAGACAGTCGGTGTTCCAACGGCTGTAATCATCAACACCCCTCCGACGTCGCCTCGGGAAGAAGGTGTCAATAAAAGAGGAGCCAGAACTAAAGGTTGCTTCATACAACGTAATCTTTAACTCCTCGTCAATCCGAAAGGCGACTGGCAATTCCTCTTCCTCGTCCAAGAGCCAGCCGAGGAAAACCAAGACAACTGTCCCGTCCTCCGGAGTGTTTGAAGGCACTCGGAGGAGAAAGAAGATCTTGGAAGAAGCTGGGGGTAGTCAAACCCTTGTTGATCCTCCTTCTGAAGACGAAGATGTCCTCCAGAGCACAGCTAGGGTGGATCTTCATTCTAGAGACGAAGTCAGCCTCCCGGACGTAGTTGGGGGTAGTCTGGCCCTTATGGACCTGCGTCTCGAAGACGAAGAAGTCCTCAAAGACAAAACTGGAGGTAATCAGGCCCTTGCGGATGCTCTTAAAGTCGAGGATGTCCTCCAGAATGTAGCTAGGGGTAGCCAAGACGAGGCTCCGGGGGAAGTTTCTCTTCTACAAGAGAGCGAGGCCGAAAGCGAAGCCTCAACTGATCCATCCGACTCCAGCCGTGTCATGACAGTATACATGACTGGGGGTGATACCGAGCCTGATGCGCCGCCAGCAGACCTCGTCCAGCGCATGGATACCCTGGAGGGAGGACTCAAGACCCTCTCTGCCTCCATGCAAACACTGACTCAAGCAGTGTTTGAAATACGGTCCGCTTTGGCCAGAGCGCCTTCTACCGGTCCTGACCCAGGGGCCAATGGAGAATCAAGTGTACCCCTTCAACGGGTATCCTTGGATACAGATCGCCGTGAAGCACCACAGACGTCGGAGCCCTCAAATGCTCAACTCCAGGCGGTACCACCTTTCCCGACTCCCAGCTCCATGGAAGACGTGGTCGAGATGATCAGGGACTTGCGCGAGCGCTTTGAGTCCAAGAATAGACAAGAGGAGCACCAAAAGATGGGGATCCCTAACCTTATCCCCTTGAATGGAACAAAGTGTTTATCCTTCTAAGTATAAACCATAAAAATTTACGCCATACGACGGGAAGGACTCTCTGCGTCGCTATCTGACGTACTTCCAGTCTCAAACGGGACATCTCCCGAAGGAGGACGCACTACTCACCAGCATATTTGTCGGGGCACTGAAGGGAGTGGCATACGACTGGTACTGTAGTCTCCCCGATAACTCCATATCTTCCTTCGAAGACTTGACGCGTGTCTTCCTCGACCGTTTCTACGACGGCGGGAAGGACATGACAATGGCGTCCCTCATAGAGATACGCCAGAAGGAGAAGGAAACAGTTCGAGTATTCATCGAACGCTTCCGACAGGCCTGCTTCAGACTGCCCCCGGGCATGCCAGAACATGCACTCCTCTCCTCCTGCAGCATGAACATGCTGCCTGCGATCAAGCTCTGGCTCAACTCTACTCCTCCTCCCGATTGGAGTTCCTTGATCATCGAAGCCGAAGCAGCAGAAAAGAAGGCGTCCAATGCTCGCCTTCTGGGAGTTAGTTTCCCTGCCTTTGAGGACAAGGGGAAACGGCCTGCAGCCAACAACACTGGACGGGAGACGAAAAGAAAACAGGCGTTGACTGTCAATGCCTCCAAAGGTGCATCAGCACCTACTCAGACATGCTGCTCAAACACAACCGACACAACAGGCCACTGTATTATACAGGGTATATCGGTTCCGTCAAGGTGAAGCGGATTCAGATCGATCCGGGGTCTTCCTTCAGCATCATCCTGAAGACGCTGCTCTCAACACTGGGGATCCCAATGTACCGACTGGCACCTTCCAACACAACAATCAGTGGCTTCAATGCTATCAAAAGCGAGCCGCTGGGCAAAATACGGCTGAAGTGTCATATTGGTAACCTCAGAACCGAGGTGACTTGCTATGTCGTGGACGCTGACGTCAACTACATCCTCCTACTGGGTCGTCCGTGGCTGCATGAGTACATGGTGCTGCCATCTACACTCCACCAATGTATGAAGTACGTGTCCACCAACGACGTCATCCGGACAGAGTTCGCAGATATTGACCCTTTCAAGGGGGTCGAAGCCTACTTCACCGATGCTACCCTATACAAGTCACTCGACGAAGGGGAAGCCAATGATGCTGATGATGAAGCAGAAACAGCGGTAGCAGAGCCGGACATGGAGCCAGAGATGATTCCCGACGCTCCTTTGAAAATTTGACTCAAAGGGAAACCGCCTCAGATGCTGCCTCCCATGACCATCAAGCTACCCGGGAAAGCACCAACTGCTCCAGGTAGAACACCAACTGAAGCTCCCTTGAAGATACGGCTCAAGGGAAAGCCGCCTCAAACATCGGCTCCCCTTGTGGCAAAACTACAGGAGAAGGCACCAACCACCGAAGGCGCAGTTGAGGCACCTCTGAAGGTGCGTCTTAAGGGCAAGCCGTCGCAATCATCTGTCTCATCCAAGCTGCCGGAGAAGGCCCACATAGCCCTCTTGGACCCCAAGATCAAAGATGTGGTGGACTCTCCCGATCCAACCCCAGTACTCACAGATGAAGAGCTAGGGGAATATATCTCTGCTGATATAGATGCACCATCTCTGGACAATGTAATCCCGCGGGACAAAATCTCGTATTTCATCAATAATAGAGTGTCTTTTAATTATTCTAGTCTTCCACATTGGAACGCCATGTATACATTAGATGACGCTCTACGGTCGTTGCAAACACAAATAACGACCGTCCATCATGTAAATCGAGTAGTCCCGTTCCAAGGGGTCTGTTTTGTAGTCCCACCGCGGAATCGAGACGAAGAATCCATCATCTTCGGCAAAGTTGAGCGTTATCAAGACCTCCCACCACTCGAGCAAGAACCAGATACCGGCAGAATACAAGTCTATCGGTACACGGACAAGACAAAGTACCTCATCCAAAAGATGGGTTACGACCTAAAAAGTAACAAAGGCCTGAACTACGGCAAGGGTCGACGTCTTCCTCTCCGGCTTCCAACACCTAAAGGAAAGCCGCAAGACTACTATCAACGAACTCGACGGGGGGTGGGCTATGTCACGCCGCCGTCAACTCCAGAGAGTTCGGAGGCAGAAGAAGTAGAACATTCTCATTCATCCGAAGCATCAACTTGAGATTCCGATACCAGTATCGGATCAGTCTTCAAGAAAGTGCTATCAGCCAACATGACATCTGCACAATCTCAAGAAGATGAAGGCGAAGACCAAACGCCAGAATTCTTCGAAGAAGAACCCTGGGCTCAACGCCTAGGAGAACAGTGGGTGTCTCGTTTTGAGTTACGCGAACCCCCTACCGAAGACGAAGTCGACCAGATCGACCTTGGGGATGGATCTTCTTCCAAACCCATCTTCGTCAGTAAAAGCCTAAAAGGAGAAGACCGGGAATCTTTAATCCAACTGGCTAAAGAATATATCGATGTTTTCGCCTGGAGCTACGAAGATATGCCGGGACTTGATCCCGAGATCGCGATGCATAGGCTTAACATCTTACCTGATGCTAAGCCTATAAAACAACAACAGCGACGTTTTCGTCCTGACATTATGAACGCCATCGATCAAGAGGTGGACAAACTCCTGACCAGCGGGTTTATTCGTGAAGAACAATACCCGAATTGGGTGGCCAACATCGTCCCTGTCACCAAGAAGAATGGAAAGATACGAGTCTGTATCGACTTCAGGGATCTCAACACTGCTTGCCCGAAGGACGAATTCCCGCTTCCAATCACCGACATGATGATCGACAACACATGTGGCTTCGAACGCATGTCTTTCATGGACGAGTATTCGGGTTACAACCAGATCAAGATGTTCCCCGATGACGCAAAATACACGTCATTTAGGACTCCGAAAGGGGTTTTCTGTTACACAGTGATGCCCTTCGGCTTGAAGAACGCTGGTGCGACATACCAACGAGCTATGAGCACCATCTTTCGTCAGCATCTTTGCAAGACAGTCGAATGTTATGTTGATGACATCGCAGTCAAGAGCCGTCTCAAAGAAGATCACCTACAAGACCTTAAGACAGTCTTCGATCTCATGCGAGCGCATCAACTCAAGATGAACCCCGCTAAATCCTTCCTAGGGGTTTCTAGCGGAAAGTTCTTGGGCTTCATTATCACGGCGAAAGGCATTCATGTCGATCCCGAGAAGACCAAAGCCATCCTTGACATGGACCCTCCGAAGAACCTCCGAGAACTTCGAGGCCTGCAGGGGCGTCTGGCATACATCCGGAGGTTTATAGCAAACCTTTCCAGAAAATGTCAACCCTTCACCCAGCTCATGAAGAAGGGAGTCTCTTACGTCTGGACAGAGGAATGCCAAAAAGCTTTCGATGATATCAAGGCTTACTTGACGAGCCCGCCAGTCCTGGTGGCACCCGTCGCCAGCAAACCATTTCTCCTCTACGTCCGTGCTATGGATCATTCCTTCGGCGCTCTGCTGGCTTAGAACAGCGATGCAGGCTATGAGCAAGCTATCTACTACCTCAGTAGAACACTGATCGGGGCCGAACACCGGTACAACCCCGTTGAAAAAGAGTGTTTGGCTTTGGTATTTGCCATCCAGAAGACTCGCCATTATGTCTCGGGCCAGATAATTCATGTCATCTCCCGAGTCAATCCACTCAGAGTCCTCATGACGAAGCTAGGGTCATTGAACTCCCGGCTAGCTACATGGGCGATCCTGCTAACGCCATACAACATGGTGTTCGTTCCACAAAAAGCCGTCAAGGGTCAGGCTCTGGCCGATTTTTTAGCTGCACACCCCATCCCAGAGTCCTCCAGACTCTATGAAAACATCCCGGATGAGGTCCAAGAATCAAACGTCATCGAAGAAAGCTCCGTCTGGCGGATGTTTTTCGATGGCGCTTCAAGAACGGGCCCCAAAGGCCAAATCATCGCAGGAGTGGGGGTAGTCTTAGTCTCCTCCGATCAGCTGGTCATCCAGCGTGCTTATTCCCTCTCGAAGCCGTGCTCCAACAATGTTGTCGAGAGTACAACGCGCTCATCATGGGACTCCAGCTGGCGCAACAGCTGGGGGTGGATCATCTGGAAGCCTACGGCGACTCAAAACTCGTCGTTAACCAGATCAGAGGGCAATTCGAAGTTCGCCATGAAGATCTGATTCCTTACCATGAAGTTGCGTTGAACATCATTTCAACCTTCACCAAGTTCTTCATCGAACATGTACCTCATTTACAAAATTTGGAGGCGGACGCTCTAGCTGGCCTCGCAGCCTCATTGGCAGCACCCCTTGGGACTCAACACTACGTCACGGTAGTTGGTCGAGACTTGGTCTGTCCTAAAAATAACCTATGCTCACAAATGGCCCATGCCATGTCAACAAGTGCTGGTGTTAATGTCCGAGACTGGAGGTTCCCGTTCATCGACTTCGCTGTCTACGGAATTCTCTCAGAGGACCCGAAAGAAGCCATCTCAGTCAGAAGGCGTTCCCTTCGATTCTATTACGATACAGCTACTAAAATACTGTACCAACGCTCCTACGATGGACTTCTCCTTCAATGTTTATCCAACGAAGAAGCAGCCGAAACCCTTCGAGAAGCTCACGACGGAACCTGCGGAGCCCCATCAACCTGGCCCTAAGTTGCAGGATCGACTGCGACGCATGGGCTACTACTGGCCAACCATGGCAGCCGATGCTGTCGAATATGCTAAAAAGTGCCATGCGTGCCAGCTTCATGCCGACTTCATCCATACACCGTCAGAACCACTACATCCTACGGTCGCCTCCTGGCCCTTTAAAGCCTGGGGCATAGACATTATAGGACCGATCACCCCTCATTCATCAAGGGGACACCGCTTCATCCTAGCCTTCACCGACTACTTCTCTAAATGGGCAGAAGCCGTCCCACTGGCGGAAGTGAAGAGCTCCCGGGTGGTCAGCTTCATCAAGCACCATGTCATCTACCGTTTCGGGGTACCTCGGTAGATTATCCACGATAACGGTCCTCAGTTCATCAGCCATGTTTTCAGCAGATTCTGTGACAAGAATCGCATTCAAAATGTGACATCAACCGCCTACAATCCGGCAGCAAACAGATTGGCCGAGGCATTCAACGACTATCGTCAGGCTACTCAAAAAGGTCGTATCATCCAACAAACGCGACTGGGATGAAAAGCTCGACGAATGCCTTTGGGCCTACCGCACAACGGTATGGACCCCGACAGGCAACACACCATTCTCCCTGGTCTACGGGAGCGAAGCGGTACTGCCTCTCGAGATCCAGATACCCTCACTCCGTATAACGATCACAAATCAACTAACAGAGGAAGACAATCAACGTCGCCGTCTGCGAGAATTGGAGGCACTTGACGAAAAATGTCTCCTAGCTCAACAACGCATCGAACTCTATCAAGCCCGTATATCACAGACTTTCAACAAGAAGGTCAAGCAGAGGACTTTCCAAGTAGGCGACCTGGTTCTGGCAGTCAGGAGGCCGATGGTGTTGACTCACAAGACACCAGGAAAGTTCGAACCCAAGTGGGAGGGGCCTTTCATCATAGAGACGGTATACTCAAACGGTACTTACCGCCTCGCCAAACCCAATGGGGACTTGTTCATGATGCCCATCAACGGCAAGTTCCTAATGAAGTACTACTCTTGACACCATTCAGACATGTACTTCTATCTCCATCCAACAAGGGAGTCTGTGGACCCAATCATCAGGGCTCACATACAATTCTCTTCCACAAAATCTTACGCTTCCGGAACCCAGCTGTTCCGTGGCATTCTCCAGTAGAAGGACAACCACGTCCACATTACCTCTGAGTTGTTCCCCTACACCCTACAAAGTGGAATCTTACGCTCCGTAAGACTACGCTACCCATCATATTTACCACGTCCACATTACCTCTGAGTAAACATCCCATACAGACAACCCCTGCGTTGCCGTACATTGATCGCAGAACTTCCATGTCCACATTACCTCTGAGTAGTTCCGCGTATCCCCCCAGAGTCATTCCTACCACGTCCATAACACCTCTGAGTAGGAAGATTCCATCATTTAAATCCCATATTTGCCACGTCCACATCACCTCTGAGCAAACATGTCGGTTCTCTCGAACTTGTTATCTGTACCTAAAAACTAAGGTACGCAAAAGATAATAGGTCCACACAAATCATCAAGTTCATGACAACAAAAATGAACACACCACAAAAACTCTGTATTCTTTATTCAAAAGTAAAGGATTAGACCCCTAGCAAGAGTTGCAAATTATACAAAAAGAAGAGACTACAATCCCTAAACTTCTCCGGGTTTGGCCGAAAGCTCTTCGATCCGACGCTTCAAGTCTGCCGCCCGAGTCTCTACGGTCGCCAGGACCCGGCGTTCGGCTTCTTGACGCATCCTTTCTATAGCCTCAGGAGAAGTGTCATCCTCACGCTTCTCGTCCAACTGTCGTCGCTGCTGAGCCAGGGAAAGAGCCTGGCGGGTGAAAGCCGCTTTCTCCTCCTTAGATGCTACATGTTCAGCCTGGACTCGCTCAGCATTTAATAAGAGTTGGGTCCGCTAGTCTTCAAGGAGGCAAATCTTGGTATCAACCTCCGCTATACTAGCGTCCAATGCATCTCGCAACTCCACCTTCTCCTGCGTGGACCGAGATAGCTCTCCATCGCAGCCTCAGTTTCAGCCACCTCGCGTTCCTAGACACCCACGGTTGCCTGATAAGAGGAATCAGTCTCAGCGATCAACTTCTCCTTTTCTGCGTCTATCAGGACGGAGAGATCATTTCGCTGGATACACTGAAACTCGAAAAGCAGCTGGTCCAGCTCGGCCACCGAGGCCTCCAGAATCTCGGCCATATGATCATGGCCCTGGTAGGAACGTATCAGATTGATGTGAGGGAGTGCCAGGGTTTTTGCCGTCGTAAAACTCCCATTGGCATCCATCACTGCAGATACGCCCCTCTACAGCATCTTATACACCGCCTGTCACGACCCGCTCCCGAATAATCAGATACGAGTCGGACACGCCCAGCCTTCGTCGATGGACACGACGAAGTAAGCTATACAATACTAAGGAAAACTCCAAGTCATAATGTAATGTAAACCAACACAGCTTTATAACGTTCCCAGAAAATCACCAATATCCATCAAGTCTTTAATACAAAATCAGCCGGAGATAAATTCGGTCAAATAAAATAATATACAATAATGAATATCCAAGATACAATCTCCAGAAAAATAAACTAAAAATGAAAGCTGCAATATCCAAGCAGTCACAAGCTCCATGTAATCTCCCACTCACCTGCAACGTATCCTGTCAGAAAAAGAGCAAAGTATAACCCAAACCAGACAATATAAAATATAATCTGTAGTACAGAATACAAGGTAAAACCAGAAATGGAAATAAAACAGCGGTACCAGAAATGAAATATAAAACTGCAGGCAATTGACGACAATCAATATGCTAGACAATGAACACGGCTATCAATGTACAAGGCAATGAATCACGACAATCAATATGCAAGTGTGACAATTTGAAATATTAAAACTAATGTGTGACCGGCTTAGGAACACAATCAATCAATGAGTCAACGAGTCAATCAATTCTACAAGGTACGGCTTCATCGTACGTGAATTGTACGATTAGGCTATCTACAATTACCTATGTTGGGTGTGGTCACACAAAAGCTAATATTTCCCCCAATCTCCTCAATAACAATGACGCACAAGAAATGAACAATGGTACAAGACAATCGTATGTATCTCGTGTCCGATATGAGAACATGGCACATGAATGTAAGACATAAAATATGGTACAAGTCAAGTCAGTGTACTTGCCTTGGTTTGGTTGCACGAGAGTAGTACTGCATGGTTGCAAATCACCTGTTATATTTTTGTACAAGTTATTAAGGTTGAATTAATGACAGTAGCTAACTAACTTAGATAATTCATCTATTTATAGATAAAAACAAGTTAACAGTATCTAGAAAATAATATAGTTTTTAATCACCAAAAATACTCATGAAAACATATACTATAAAATTTTAGAACAATTTAGAAACATTTATTAGCAAAGTAATAATTATAGCTTTATTTGAAAAATACTATTAGACTATTTTAGAAATATGAAAACATTTTGCTAGAAAAATTATAACTATATAAACCTTTTTAAATAGCTTAAATTATCAATTATAATTAGTAGAAAATCATTTGTTTAGAAAATATGTATATTAGCCTTGATAATTATTTATTAGAAAATACCTAGAACTATATTATTTAAGAAAAATATATTTATGCCAAACCTACTTAATAAATGATATCAATATGATAAATGTTACCAACTTTTACTAGCAAGACAAAATTGTACTAGTAAATAAAATTACTTAATATATGCTAACAATTACAAAGACAAAATTCTAAACTGCTAAATAATAGTGATGAGGCTAATAAGAATTAATACTGACCAGCCCACAAATCCAGCCCAACTTACTAACCTTGAACCCGGCCTAGCTTAGCAACTACTACTGTTTTTTTATTCTTTCTAAAACTCGGCCTTTAAACTCAGCCCAAAGCCCAAATCCAGCAACCCAATCCAAATACTAAATTAACAACTAAAAGAACTAATAAATGAACCCAGCCCACTGAACTCCTGAGCCCGAGCCCATACTTCCAAACAAAACTTAATCTGCTACTGCTGCAGATAAAATTGTTTTTTTTTTTAAACACTAAGCCCAATTTACTAACCCACAGACCCGGCCCATGAATCCCATCCTAACCTATCATAACTCACTCAATCTTCTCTCTCCTCTAATTCCATTCAGCCGAACAGAAACAAAAATCCCAATCTCTTCCTCACTCAGCTTCGTCTTCTTCCTCTGGCTTCTTTCCGCAAACCCTAATCCGAGCTCTTCTTCTCTGGCCAACTAAGCCCAACCTTCCCTTCTACATTCCATCTTCTTCTTCGTCTCCTTCACAGTCGACTAGCCCCATCCCTTATCCTCCAGTGTAACCCTAACCCTAAGTGTTTCTCCAAAGTCCCATCTTCTTCTACAACCCCATAGGAAAACCCTAGATGAAACCTTCTTCTGAAACCCTAGATTTCTGCATAACCATCTCTCCTTCTCCTCTCCACACTTCTGAACCCTAGTCCCCTCATCTTCCCCAAACTTTAGCTAGGAACCCTAATCTACCATTACCAGAAAAACTACCACAATGAAACCCTAGGAACAAGAATGGAGGGGATTCGAGAAGATCAAGTCGGAGACTCACCGGCCGGTCGGGGATGTCGATCCTCGGCTCCAGGCGGCTGCTGGCGCGTTGTGACGGTGGGATCGGCGACTGCTTCGAGATCCGGTCGTCCATAGCTTCAAGGCGGGCTCGGGAACCTCAGATCCAGACCGGATCTGAAAGAGACGGCGGTGCGGCTTGAGACGGTGGCGCTCCGACGAGTCTCGAAGTGTCGACGGGATCCGACGACTTGGTGAAGATCCAGTCGTCGGCGATGGCTCAGCTCCAGGCGCTGCTGGATCTCGACGGCGGCGGCGACTACGAGGAGGTGTCTCATCGGGCTCCGCTCAGCCCAGATGGCGGTGGCGACGATGACGGTGGTGGAGATCTACAGTCGGCGACTACGAGGAGCAGCACGAACGTCGAGGCGGTGGCGCACGACGGTGGTGCTCGCCGGAACAGTGAGGGGAGAGAAAACATAGAGAGAGAGAGAGGACTGACAGTTGTCAGTGCATTGGAAAGTGTGTACAAAAATAATAAAATATTGTACTGTATATATAATAAAATAATGTAGTGGCATAGCTGTAATTTAGTGTAGATCTGGGGGTAATTGTATAGTGGCAGAAATGTAAATAATATAGATCTGGGGTCTGATCTAAAATGGCAGTGATGTAAATTAGGGATCAGATCTGGGGGTGTTCCCCAAGATAGGACAGTGGCAGAGTAGTAATAACAATTAGATTTAGGGGTAGAAAATAATCATTGGTAATAGCATTTCAAATTCAAATTTAAACAGATTTTCAAATGTTCGAACCAATAATTCAAAACAGCTTATTCAAAACAGCTTCCAAAAATTACAAAATTAGTTATTCTCAAAACAGCTTTCAAAACAATTCCAAAAACAGTTAAACAAAATTTCAAAAATTAAAATATTTTCCTCCAATAGATTTCCAAAAGAACAGATTTCAAATTTAAATAGAACAGATTCAAATTATAAATTTTAATAGAATTCCAATTCCAAAACAGATTTTTTTCAATATTCAAACAAATTAGTTACTCACAACAAATTACAGAATTATTAATAACAGGATTAGTTAATAGTTAACCAATTAACTAATTAGTCAATAAATTTAAAGATAACTAAATAGCTAACCACTAATTTAGTTACTTAACCAGAAATGTTATTCAATTAATAATAAGAAACAATTACGAAATATGTAAAATAATTAATCAACTACTTTTACTATAATTAAAATTTAGATAGTATCAATCACCATTAATAAACCAAAAGTAAAAATTAAATTTAAACAAGGGTTAATTAACCAGTTGAAGTTCATTACCATAAAAATGTATTTATTAAATAACTATTCAATAAAATTTTGTTTTATTCATGAGACAATATTATACTTAGAAAAATAGATCAATTTTTACCAAATTGATTCAGGGAGTTACAAATCTACCCCCTTACAAAAATTTCGTCCTCGAAATTTCAAGGATTTACAGTGTATAAAATCAAACAAAATTTATTAAAGACAACAAAAATACTAAATAATTTATTTATGGAGTAAAAATAACAAGGACTAACAAGTAGTCACTAGACAAATGCAAAAGACTGCAAATGCAATAAAAACTCAGAGACAAGCCTCAAATAGGCAATATAAAAGAAATACAGCTACTACAAACAAGTAAGAAAATAACAGTCCATCTGACTGCGCTCCTGCAGCTACTACTGATCCTCAAAGACCGGGTCCTCCAGCTGCTGCTCTGGTGCTGGCTCCTGACGAGTGAAAGCTGCAGGGCAATCTCTCACTTGGTGAGTGGCAGATCCACAAACCAAGCACTGTCCTAACTTCTTGCGACATTCCTCACCACGGTGTCCCGGTCTCTTGCAATATGCGCAAGAAAAGTACATCAGAGTCTGAATCTGTCTCTGCTGCCTCGGCGATTTCGGTGCTCGATCATGAGGCTGATGCTGAGGTGGCCTCTACTGAGTGTCGGTCCGCTTCGGTGGACCCTGGGAACTGCTGGCGCCAATATCTCGGTCCCGCTTAAGCTTCGAGTCAATCTCCTTCTCCACTCCCTGAGCAACTTTAAGGATGCTCGTATAGGTAGTGGCCTGACTGATAGCTACTGCATGTCGCAGCTCCCTGGTGAGGCCCTTCTTGAGCTTCCAAGCCCTCTCCTTCGGCGTGCTGACTAGGTTCTCTGCGAACCTGCTGAGTCGAGTGAACTCCGATGTATACTGGGCCACTGTCATACTCCCCTGCTGTAATGTTTCAAAGTGCATCTGAAGCTCGTCCCGCTCCACATCCGGAAAGAACTTCTCCTGGAATAGCAGTTTAAAATCCTTCCAGGAAACTCCGGGCTCTGCTAACTGGGGCTCCTCCCGGTACCAAGCCCTAGCAATGTCGAAAAGTTGCATGCTCGCAACTTCGACCTGCAAATCATCCGAGATCCTCACCATCTTCAATGACTGCTCAGTATTCTCCAGCCACTCGTCTGCGTAGACTATCCCCTCATTGTCCCAAAAATCCATCGGGCGGAGGAACTGATAGTCCTTGGCAGTTTCTGGCCTCGGCGCTGCTGGTGCCAGCGGTGCTGACGGTGCTGGTGCTGCCGGCTCTCTGGTCCTGAGTGCGTCGACGACGGTCACTCTGAATTGTGCGACCTGCTGACTCTGAGCCTCTCTGAACTGCGCAGCCTGTTGATTCTGGGCCTCCATGAATTGCTGGAATATGGCCATCACTTGCGTGCCATCGAACGTCATCGTCGGAGGAAACGGCTGAGGCGGAGGCGGTGGAAGCTGCTCCTGTGTACTGGGTGCAGGCTGCTCATGGGTCCCAGCGTTCATCGTGGCAACCGTCCTGTAACAGAAAAATAAACTGTTGATTGCTATATCCTAGAAAAATCATAAACTATCCTAAAAATCATAAGTAAATCAAATTTCAAAATTTTAAATATCAATAACCATAAACCATAAACTATTTTCCCGCGGTTCCTATGCTGTAATGAGTTTTCCTTAGCTTCCGCTGGTCCCCCAATAACACTTTATTGCCTAAGTGTCATTAGGATAGACCTGCATGGGCCACCATTAAAAACATGTCATGACCCGCTCCCGAATAATCGGATACGAGTCGGACACGCCCAGCCTTCGTCGATGGACACGACGAAGTAAGCTGTACAATACTAAGGAAAACTCCAAGTCACAATGTAATGTAAACCAACACAGCTTTATAACGTTCCCAAAAAATCACCAATATCCATCAAGTCTTTAATACAAAATCAGCCGGAGACAAATCCGGTCAAATAAAATAATATACAATAATGAATATCCAAGATACAATCTCCAGAAAAATAAACTAAAAATGAAAGCTGCAATATCCAAGCAGTCACAAGCTCCATGTAATCTCCCACTCACCTGCAACGTATCCTGTCAGAAAAAGAGCAAAGTATAACCCTGACCAGACAATATAAAATGTAATCTGTAGTACAGAATACAAGGTAAAACCAGAATACCAGAAATGAAAATGAAATAGCGGTACCAGAAATAAAATATAAAACTGCAGGCAATTGACGACAATCAATATGCTAGACAATGAACATGGCTATCAATGTACAAGGCAATAAATCACGACAATCAATATGCAAGTGTGACAATTTGAAATATTAAAAGTAATGTGTGACCGGCTTAGGAACACAATCAATCAATGAGTCAATGAGTCAATCAATTCTATAAGGTACGGCTTCATCGTACGTGAATTGTACGATTAGGCTATCTACAATTACCTATGTTGGGTGTGGTCACACAAAAGCTAATATTTCCCCCAATCCCCGCAATAACAATGACGCACAAGCAATGAACAATAGTACAAGACAATCGTGTGTATCTCGTGTCCGATATGAGAACATGGCACATTAATGTAAGACAGAAAACAAGGTACAAGTCAAGTCAGTGTACTTACCTCGGTTTGGTTGCACGAGAGTAGTACTGCATGGTTGCAAATGACCTGTTATATTTTTGTACAAGTTATTAAGGTTGAATTAATGACAGTAGCTAACTAACTTAGATAATTCCTCTATTTATAGATAAAAACAAGTTAACAGTATCTAGAAAATAATATAGTTTTTAATCACCAAAAATACTCATGAAAACATATACTATAAAATTTTAGAACTATTTAGAAACATTTATTAGCAAAGTAATAATTATAGCTTTATTTGAAAAATACTATTAGCCTATTTTAGAAATATGAAAACATTTTGCTAGAAAAATTATAACTATATAAACCTTTTTAAATAGCTTAAATTATCAATTATAATTAGTAGAAAATCATTTGTTTAGAAAATATGTATATTAGCCTTGATAATTATTTATTAGAAAATACCTAGAACTATATTATTTAAGAAAAATATATTTATGCCAAACCTACTTAATAAATGATATCAATATGATAAATGTTACCAACTTTTACTAGCAAGACAAAATTGTACTAGTAAATAAAATTACTTAATATATGCTAACAATTACAAAGACAAAATTCTAAACTGCTAAATAATAGTGATGAGGCTAATAAGAATTAATACTGACCAGCCCACAAATCCAGCCCAACTTACTAACCCTGAACTCGGCCTAGCTTAGCAACTGCTACTGTTTTTTTATTCTTTCTAAAACTCGGCCTTTAAACTCAGTCCAAAGACCAAATCCAGCAGCCCAATCCAAATACTAAATTAACAACTAAAAGAACTAATAAATGAACCCAGCCCACTGAACTCCTGAGCCCGAGCCCATACTTACAAACAAAACTTAATCTGCTACTGCTGCAGATAAAATTGTTTTTTTTAAACACTAAGCCCAATTTACTAACCCACAGACCCGGCCCATGAATCCCATCCTAACCTATCATAACTCACTCAATCTTCTCTCTCCTCTAATTCCATTCAGCCGAACAGAAACAAAAATCCCAATCTCTTCCTCACTCAGCTTCGTCTTCTTCCTCTGGCTTCTTTCCGCAAACCCTAATCCGAGCTCTTCTTCTCTGGCCAACTAAGCCCAGCCTTCCCTTCTACATCCCATCTTCTTCTTCGTCTCCTTCATAGTCGACTAGACCCATCCCTTCTCCTCCAGTGTAACCCTAACCCTAAGTGTTTCTCCAAAGTCCCATCTTCTTCTATAACCCCATAAGAAAACCCTAGATGAAACCTTCTTCTGAAACCCTAGATTTCTGCATAACCATCTCTCCTTCTCCTCTCCACACTTCTTCTCGAGAACCCTAGTCCCCTCATCTTCTCCAAACTTTAGCTAGGAACCCTAATCTACCATTACCAGAACAACTACCACAATGAAACCCTAGGAACAAGAATGGAGGGGATTCGAGAAGGTCAAGTCGGAGACTCACCGGCCGGTCGGGGATGTCGATCCTCGGCTCCAGGCGGCTGCTGGCGCGTCGTGACGGCGGGATCGGCGACTGCTTCGAGATCCGGTCGTCCACAGCTTCTCGGCGGGCTCGGGAACCTCAGATCCAGACCGGATCTGAAAGAGACGGCGGCGCGGCTTGAGACGGTGGCGCTCCTGCGAGTCTCGAAGTGGCGGCAGGATCCGGCGACTTGGTGAAGATCCAGTCGTCGGCGATGGCTCAGCTCCAGGCGCTGCTGGATCTCGACGGCGGCGGCGACTACGAGGAGGTGGCTCCTCGGGCTCCGCTCAACCCAGATGGCGGTGGCGACGACGACGGTGGTGGAGATCTACAGTCGGCGACTCCGAGGAGCAGCACGAACGTCGAGGCGGTGGCGCACGACGGTGGTGCTCGCCGGAACAGTGAGGGGAAAGAAAACATAGAGAGAGAGAGGACTGACAGTTGTCAGTACATTGGAAAGTGTGTACAAAAATAATAAAATATTGTACTGTATATATAATAAAATAATGTAGTGGCATAGCTGTAATTTAGTGTAGATCTGGGGGTAATTGTATAGTGGCAGAAATGTAAATAATATAGATCTGGGGTCTAATCTAAAATGGCAGTGATGTAAATTAGGGATCAGATCTGGGGGTGTTCCCCAAGATAGGATAGTGGCAGAGTAGTAATAACAATTAGATTTCGGGGTAGAAAATAATCATTGGTAACAGCATTTCAAATTCAAATTTAAACAGATTTTCAAATGTTCGAACCAATAATTCAAAACAGCTTATTCAAAACAGCTTCCAAAAATTACAAAATTAGTTATTCTCAAAACAGCTTTCAAAACAATTCCAGAAATAGTTAAACAAAATTTCAAAAATTAAAATATTTTCCTCCAATAGATTTCTAAAAGAACAGATTTCAAATTTAAATAGAACAGATTCAAATTATAAATTTTAATAGAATTCCAATTCCAAAACAGATTTTTTTCAATATTCAAACAAATTAGTTACTCACAACAAATTACAAAATTATTAATAACAGGATTAGTTAATAGTTAACCAATTAACTAATTAGTCAATAAATTTAAAGATAACTAAATAGCTAACCACTACTTTAGTTACTTAACCAGAAATGTCATTCAATTAATAATAAGAAACAATTACGAAATATGTAAAATAATTAATCAACTACTTTTACTACAATTAAAATTTAGATAGTATCAATCACCATTAATAAACCAAAAGTAAAAATTAAATTTAAACAAGGGTTAATTAACCAGTTGAAGTTCATTACCATAAAAATGTATTTATTAAATAACTATTCAATAAAATTTTGTTTTATTCATGAGACAATATTATACTTAGAAAAATAAATCAATTCTCCACAACAATGACATCGTCCGGGTTCTCCTCCACGGGAGACATCACAATCAGCGGAATGCGCTCTTCAGATGAGCCCGCCACTTCCTTTGGTCTGCTGGCACCAGATTTTGGAGTACGGGGTCTCCTTTTTAGCGGCTCCTACAAAAAAGCATAGGTCACAAGATGTTGAACCTAACCAGACTATGTGGGACACCCTTACCTCCGCAGGAGCTGAGTCTGTTGACACTGCCGGTGACAATGCCTTCTTCTGCCTCTTTGGCGCAGAAGAGACATCCTCTGTATCAGCACGTCTTTTCGGTTGATCAGCCGAGGGCTCTGCCTGACCCCCCGTGGATACGGTAGGGGTACCTCGATAACCCACCTCTGGCGGACGGTACGATCGAGCCTTCGCCAATATGTTCTCAGTCGCCCCTAACTGGGTGCCGACAATGAAACTGGTCTTCCGATCATATCTGGGGGGCACGGCGTTCATGACACAGTAAAATTTGGCGGTCGAGAAAAGAATCGGCGGCCGCGAATTCTGAACAGGCAACGTAAAGCGAGCTCCGGTACATCCAGCATTATAGTAATGCCAAGCTCGTGTACCATCCAGCAAACTTCCAGTATATCCCAGGTTAATACTGGGGTTCTCCAATATCAACTGAGCATAGCCGAATTGTCGTGCAAAATGGCTCGGCAAATACTATTCCAGGTAACACTGGTTCCTATTCCGGTACACCAGATAGGACGGTCGGATACTTTGCAACCTGCGGAATCCCCATAGAGGCAGAGTGGTGGCATCTTCACCCGAATCCATTAAGTCTTCGTTGGCCTTAAAACCCAAAAAGACGGGACCAACTTTGGTGATCTTCCACCCCTGAAGGTGGGATAAAACTTTCCTGCAAACAGGAACACCAGTATGCAACCAGCTCCTCTGGTGGAAACGTCGGAGGAATGCATCTCCGGCTCTGTGGTCTTCTTTCGAGCCCGGACTCATCACATTGGGATGGTATAAAATTAACCACCCCATCAAATAATGAAACGGCAGTTCGGTACGAGGAAAGTTGTCATTCCTACCTCGTTCATGAATCACATTTCCCATAAATTTTTGTAAACCTCGTAGCAGGTTACACACCATTGCAGGGAGTAGAGCCAAAGGACGGCCAAAAACCAACTTCACAGCTGGCATGATTAGGTTTTGGGTCACCCTCTCCATAGAGCCTGGCCCACCCGAAAAGACATAATCCCGGAGCCAAATCATTAGATACGCAGCTAACACTGCTTTGGACGACATCCGATGAGTAAGGTGCCAGAAACAGCTATAGGAGCGTTCGTCCGACTGCCGGTCCTCGTTTTCTCGGGGATTCTTCTCACTTAACCTGCTCATTTCAGAGAGCACCACGCTACTGGGAAGCGCTGGCGGAGTTGTAAACTGAGAGGGATCCTCCTTGTCTTGCTTAAAGACGTAATCTCTCCAAGCAGTCACATGAGGTTGTGACCCGCCCTTATCCTTCTTCTGTATATAATAATGATGACTCACCACTTCCTTGAAGACGACCATCATCTCCTCGGCTTTGTCCCCTAGGACTTAGAACTCCTCGTTGGTCGGGAAGTATTCCTCATAAGGTTCTGATCCCCAAGGGAGCCTTGACACCTCGTACATTTCATGAAGTGCGAGTCCCAGCTCCCCCACCGGAGTGAAGAAAGTCCCGGTCTGGGTGTTAAACATCTCCAGAAGTGCAAGGAACATATGCTTGTTGATGTCGACACCTGCCTGAGTAGCACGGATTGCGGCAGTCAGCCCAATCTCTCGGAGTTCGGTTCGAAACCGCGACAGAATCCAGAGTGTCAGCTTGTCCCATTTGGAAACATAGTGACACCAACCCTCTACCCGAAATTCACCTTTCGGGTACGACCGCTCCAACAACAGCATACGATTTGCGAAAGTCGAAGCGCCAAAAGTAAATGTGTTGATGGGAACGTCACTGTAAATGCTCCCAGGACGTTGAGTCCGCCAGGTGAAAGAAGGCCCAGCCCGCACGGCGACCAAAGTATCTCTCTGATCAGAGGTAGCGTCGATCTTGATGGTGCCTGCCACCGCTGCCCCCTGAGATGGGGTTAGCTCCCAAGACATCCTCCTCTTGGAAGCAAGACGACAGAAAGTCGTCAAAGGCCATTGACGCTCAAGTTGCTTAACGGTCATATGCACCCCCCTTGCTGTAAAGAACCAATCTTCCTTAACCTTTAACACCTTTGCTTCAATAGAAGTAAGGCGGTCCCCAAACAGGAACTCAGGCTTCAAGAAAGTCATATTACCAGAAGTGGCAGATTTGAAAACGCCATGCTCCATCATCCGTTTGAGGAACCCATGCGGTTGTTCCCGGATTTAAGTCATTCTTTCGGGAGGCTGATCCAGCATAATAGCAGCTTGGGCAGGGTTTATCACCTCCTCATTATAATCCACTCCCATCTGACAGAGGGCAGCGTCCAGAAGCACTTCATTCAAGAGCGGGACGGTCATCGATACTGGGGGTCAGCAAAAGAAGGTAAAGATTCAGATATGCTGGAAACAACAAAAGAATCTGAGCCACGTTCTCATCAGAAGCGCATACCCTGAACCAAGGCTCAGGCGCATCTGAAAAGAAGCTTCGGCGCATCATCAGGGTCTAAACCCATACGCGTCAGCAGTGGAGCCTCGGCGCATCATCAGGGTCTAAACCCATGCGCGTCAGTATTGGAGCCTCGGCGCATCATCAGGGTCTAAACCCATGCACGTCAGTAGTGAAGCTTCGGCACATCATCAGGGTTTAAACCCTTGCACGTCGGCAAAAACGCTTCAGCACATCATCATGACTCAAGGTCCATGCACGTCGGCGTATATGAGTTCTAAAAATGGTGCAGAAAGATATGGTAAAAAAATGATGAAACCCACCAATCTCCGCCGGCCGAACGTCGACGGGCGCCCGGGGGACATCATCCACGGCAGCCTCTACAGGCTCTTTTCCTTTGCCTCGCCTCGACCAGCACTGCCGCGAGGAGTCTTGGGAGCCATTTCGTGAAAGAAGAAAGTTAGGGTTTTTCAAAAAGAAGAACTCTAAAAGAGAAAGCAAAGAGAGGAAGAACTCTCTCTCTCTCCATCAGACGCCTATTTATAGGCTCAGTCGTACGCGTAAATCGATGAAGTGTGACCTCAGCCGTCGCCTCGGGTTCTGTGAGGAGATAACTGCAAATAAATCCAAAAAGATCATCATTAATCTTCTTGGTTATCGAAGTGTTATCATTTGCTTTAACTGAGAGGAGCATGCGCCCTATCACTGATATGCGGAGTATCCATGCGCCCGAACAGTCATGCGCCCCGACCACCATGCTTCTTATTCAAAGTATTCCAAAACTTGACAAAAAGTTTTGAAAACTTTGAAGGGGGTATTGTAGAAGCATGGAATTTCAGGACCAGAAATCCTATGCGCCAAACATTACATACGCCAGGGTGCTCAGATGAAGTACTTGGCACAGCACACAGCAAAAGCATAGACATTAAAAGAAGATTTTTTATTTCATATAAAAGTCTATTACATGTCTAAAAAAGAGCTGTACAAAGGAGAATTTATACAAAAAAAAGACCCTAAGTCTACAGCTAGGCGCAGCAACCGCCATGCGCTCTCAGCTTGGCGCATCACTTCAGCGTCTCAGCCAGGCGCATCCCTTCAGCAGCTCAGTTATGTGCATCCCTTCAGCGGCTCAGTTATGTGCATTCCTTCAGCAGCTCAGTTATGTGCCGCCCTTCAGCGCCTCAGTCAGGCGCATCATGAAGTCTCAGCATATGTGCCATCAAATGCTTCGACTAATGAAGCATTTATTGAACAGAACGAGGGTGGACAATCAACCCTCTAGCTGGAGGAAGAGCTCTTCAAACCAAGGAAGAGGAGAGCACCGCAATCGACCCACGTCTAAAGGAGCAGCTTTCAACCCAACCAGAATGGGCAACACCCACTTTAGCGGGAGGAGGAGCTCTCCCAAAGCCCAAGGAAGATGATCGGAGCACCGCAATTACGATCTGCGGCTCTTCCAGCATAACGGAGATGAGGCTCGAGCATCCCAACCTTTGGATGCAACAGGCACCTTCTGCCTGCCTCAGACGCCCTCGACTCTGACTTTTTGGATGTAACAGTCACCTTCAAGTGCATCAATGAAGACAGTGCGTCGCATCTTCACCCTCGAGAGCATCTCGTCAACAGAATGTGCTCGGACAAACAAGTTCATTTTGGAAGGACGTGAGAGAACGAGAAGCAAACTCTCTCCATGCCACTATTTATAGGCCGGGCAAATCAAACCCATATGCCTAGTGGTTGGCTCTCCAAATCCCTTGCAATAAATTTGCATTAATGGTGATGAACCTGACGCTTCAAAATTCGGCCAAGTCAAAAATGGCTATTTAAAGCACTCGAAGAACATAACAGTCGGGCCAATAAAGACGTGTCATACAAACGGATGCGCCGGTCAGACCGCGCATCATACAGACGCGCCCATCAACTCTAAGCACCTCATAAGGATGCGCCCCCATGCGTCCTCATGCGCCTAGTGGAACGCAGATCGATGTGCCCACTCAACAGCCCATCACCTGTCAAAGAACATTAAATGCTAAAGTCTGACAGAGTTGGCAGTACGTCCCCCGAGGACTGAACAGTTGACAGCTTTTTCAGAAGACGAAGCGTCACCAACGTCAGCATCATCATTACTTTCCTCCGACGGTTACAAGCCACATGGCCGCCCAACCATTCTGCATGCGCCTCCGCAGCCATGCGCCTAAATCTCTGCATGCGCCTCAAAAGCCATGCGCCTCGGACTTTTTTTTCTGATCCCTAAAGACAGAAGTCAAAGTCACTACTGAAGCCCCGCATGCGCCTCCAAAGCCGTGCGTCCCGACTGGTTCGTGACTCCTAAAGGTTACAGACCTAAGTCTCATCATGCGCCCAATCCCAGGCGCATCCCATCAGAGCACTCTCCACCAAATCCGAGATCTTCGAGCCTTGGACCTACGACACGTGTCCTTTGACTTGATTCGGCCTATGAAGGGGTACTAATCATCCAAGATCTCAATAACTGAAAGATCCTCTCCATTGCTACGTGTCAGCTGGGCCGCAGCCCACAAAGGCAACATGAAGGGTTCAACTCCTCAATCAGAGCGCATCGTCCATGTGCCTCCATCAGCAATCATCACGTGGCATCCCCACAAACAGGCGCATCCTACATATGCACGCATGAGCAGCCAGCCTGCAGACTATAAATAGAGGGTTCATTTCCTTCTTCCACACACAACCACCGGCATACATATACAGAGACAGACCTACGAGCACACACAGAGAGACAGATACAGACACTCAACGTCTTCTTCCTCTCCGCAAGCTCCAGCACCCAGAGCAACTCAGACCTTCAGAGAACCGAGAACCGTCGTCAGATCGTCAACGGAGTCAATGCATTACCACTCGCTCCATCGGCACAAGGGACCCAGATAAACAAAAGTGTACTCCTAGGACTACGTCTAAGTCCTACATTGTAACACTGTTCTGTTTGTAATTGAAATTTACAATCAAAAAATTTAAATGGCAAACAACAATCTGGCAGGCGGATGAGAAAATTCTTGTTTTCCAGCTCTGAACGCGTCCTTGTTCTTTCTCCAAGGATGACTCACGGGCAGAAATTGACGATGACAATCAAAGAAAGAAGTTTTTTCTTCATGCTTAAGGCGGAACGCCTTACTATTTTGTATGCATATCGGACAAGACATGGTGCCGTGAGTACTCCATCCCGACAGCATACCGTATACGGGAAAATCATTGATTGTCCACATCAGTGAAGCTCTCATCTGAAAGTTCTGTTTTCTGGAAATATCATAGGTCGTGACGCCGATCTCCCACAGCTGTTTCAGCTCATCCACCAATGGCTGTAAATATATATCGATATTCTTCGTCGAATTTTTGGGATCCGGTATGATAGCTGTCAAGAACATATAAGGAGTCTTCATACACATCCGTGGTGGCAGATTATAAGGGGTCAGAATGACCGGCCAGCAGGAGTATTGAGATCTCGACTGCCCCTTTCAGGCGAAGCCATCAGAACATAGCCCCATACGTACATTTCTAGGCTCTGCAGCAAAATCTGGTTGACGAAAATTGAAATATTTCCACGCCTCTCCATCCGAAGGATGTGACAATTCTCCTTCGTCCTTTGTACGTTCTTCGTTGTGCCACGTCATGTGTTCTGCTGTATTCTGAGACATATACATCCTCTGCAAGCACTTCGTGATCGACAAGTAATGCATATACTTGTAATGACATCGTTTTCTAGTTGACTTTTCTTTTTCCCTGACTGGCTTGTAACGATCCGCATTACAGAAGCTGCAACTTTCTATATCCTCGTTCTCCTTGTAGTACAACATGCATCCGTTGCGATAATAATCTATCTTCTCGTATCCCAGTTCCAGTTGTCGGACCATCATCTTCGACTTGTAGAAGTTTTTTGGAAGCTCTTTTGATTCCTTCGGTAACACCTCCTTGATTAGTTGTATAATCCGATCATAGCAAGTTTGTGGCAAGTTAAAATCGGACTTTATGTTCAACAACCGCATCGTCACTGACAGTACGGAATGTGGCTCACAACCAGGATATAAAGAAGTTTCAGCATCCTGAAACATATCATAGAACTCCTTCGTCTCGGAATTAGGATCCTTCGGATCAAAATTAGGCCCTGCCGCGTCGTACACCATATCTCGTGCAAGGTTCTGCATGTCTCCATAATCAACAGAGCATTCGTCGTCTTCGACGACAAAATCCGTTACAGCATTATCATCAAAAGCATAAGTAGCAGCATTCGCAACCTGTCTTTCCGCATATAGTTCACCTTGCGATGACCACATGCCGTAATCACGTACGAAATCCTTACGGGTCAAATGATCTCTTACACTCACCACTTCTTCGTAACGTCTATTGCGACAATTACGACATGGACACTTGATTTTGTTACCGTTCATATACTGAGCTTTGCTCATGGCATACTTAAGAAACACTTCCACGCCTGCCTGAAAATCGTCACTCACACCTATTCTGCTCTCGTGTTGTCGTTTGTACATCCATGTACGATCAACGAAATAACGATCCATCACAGATTGGATGTAAAAATCTGTATAGTAAGACAAACTAAACAAAATTAGTATATAATCATGTAACTGGTGGATCCGCTGGTATATAGGCCGGATGTACTTAGTATCGACCGCATCAGATTAGTATCGGTCTATAGGTTTGGTATAGGCCGTATCAAATTGGTATTGGCCTTAGCGAATTGGTATCGTCCTATCCGATATGTATCGGCCGTATAGCTATGATTCGTACCGGCCTTATCGATTCGGTATCGGCCATATCCGATAGGTATCGGATATGTATCGGCCGTATCAGATTAGCATGGTGGAAGGTTTAGTAACAACTGTACTTAGATTTTTCTCTTCTCGAGCTAGAATACCATTGCAAGAGAGTCACGAGAGAGTAAAAAAAAATTCCTACATATTGATGTTTACGAGAGTGATTGGCCAATTACAGTAACACACATGCTGCATTTTCCATCAGGGAATGAGAGATTGAAAGCAATAACATATAGACTTGTATTTCGGAAGAAGAACTCGTACAAACTCTTTGTTCACAAAACAAGCTATAGAGAATACAGAACAAAGAGTTTATAGTAGTTCGTCTATAGCTTGTTTTGTGAACAAAGAGTTTATAGGAGTTTGTCTTCTTCCGAAATACAACTCTATATGTTATTGCCTTCAATCTCTCCTTCCCTGATAGAAAATGCAGCATGTGTGTTACTGTAATTGGCCAATCACTCTCGTAAACATCAATATGTAGGAGATTTTTTTTACTCTCTCGTGACTCTCTTGCAATGGTATTCTAGCTCGAGAAGAGAAAAATCTTTTCCATTAGAGTTTAGACCTGAGTTGAACCATAACGCTTTGGGCTAAGTAGTGTTTAGACCTGACTTTTATACCAGCTTAGAGTTTAAGTCATTTCATGTCCAATTGCTGGATTTTTTTTTTTTTTCAATCTTTTCCATTATACCCTCCATTTTAAATAGAAACTTTTTAATTTTAGGCATTAGAAGGAAGGATAATGAAAAAGAAGAAATAAAAAATATATTCAAGGTCCAAATTCTCCAGTTGGACATGTTAGGACTTAAACTCTAAGTTAATAGGACTTAAACACTAATTAGCCCTAATGATTTTCCATTGGATTGAATTCATTTCAACAGTAAATATATAGTACATAAATGTTATTCGAGATAGTTCATCATCATCGTCAAGCTTCTTTTCCCCATTAAAATGTATTGGTGACGTAAAAAATTTATGATCCTAATTATTAACCTGACATCAATCTATCATATTGTGGTCAAATTACTGTACGGTAGTTACAAACATTGTAGATAGGTTTATGTCATAAAATCTAGCTGGCTGATAAGTAGACCTTCATTTTGAAAAACAAAGAAAATAGATATACGTGCTATGCGTATACTACACGTTCTTTGTTTTTTTTTTTTTTTTTTTTTGTTGCAAAATTGTAATGCCCATCAATTTTCTTTTCCAATGTTTAGAAATGCCTGAAAAATTGAATGGAAAAGTGAATCATTAAAATAGAAAAATGAATCTTTGGGATGGGTTCGGGAACCATTTTTTTTCTTTTCTTTTTTCTTTGGGAAGAAAAAAAAAACATGATTCCGCGAACCAACCAAGTCTGTCATGCTCATCCCTCCTCCAGCCTCTCGCCCTCCATATATATGCTCACCTTGTTAGCTATTTTTCACCATTTTAATTATTACAGGGACTGACATTCTGAGCATATGGAGGACGTGCACTTCTTCTTCCTTATCCTAAGCGGCATGGAACCATGCATGTTCAACAGCAATATGAAGTACTAGTTTCAGCCATGACCATTACAAGGACATGTTTTGGTTGGGTGTGGACAGCTTTGATCTCCATCTGTAAGGGGATCCTGACTACACTTGTAATTTTGTGAAGAGCCACAGTTTTGCGTTGATAGGGGTGCAACTCGGGCGGGTTGGGTCGGATTTGAGGTCAACCCGAGCCCAACCCGATGAATCATAAGCCTAGTCCGAGCCCAAGCCCAACCCAACCTCGGGTTCAACAGATGAAGCCTAAGACCAAGTCCGGAGGATCGGGTTGGACTCGGGTTGGGTCGGATCCATCGGATTTATCGGGCTCTAATATAATATTTAAAATAATTTTAAACATAAGTAATATTAAACACATAATTAAATAACAATCAAGTCTTGATAATTTCAAAGTACAAACTGAAATAAGATTTAGGATAAGGAGTTGAAGAGTTTGGGAAGGAAGATACTTTGATTTTAATATATATATATATATATATATATATATATATATATATATATATATATATATACATATATATATATATATATATATATATAAGTCGGACTTCGGGTTCTTCGAGTAACCCAACACATGAACCCGAGCTCAATCCGATTTTTGATCGGGTTCAAATATTTTGACCCAAATCCAAGCCCGAGCCCGAATATTTTCAACCCTAATCCAACCCATTAGCGGGTTTATCCGATCGGGCTCGGGTTTAGCCCGTCCAAGTTGCACCCCTATGCGGAGAGCGGCCGCCTTATTCCACAATCACTCGCTAGGAGGTCTCGTAGCGTTTCAAGACTACCAGTCTTCCATCGAACATCCATAAGTCACCACGAAGGACCTTCTCCAAGTCCTCGACTGGAGAGAACTTAACAAAGAAGTACCCGTTCTCCCTAGAGAACACGTCCAAGGTCCATGTCATTTTATAGCCATATTTAACAATTACTAACGGCTCAATAGTTCATGGTATTTAGCTGTTATAAAAAAAGTTCATAATATTTAGTTGTGAAATCGTGCAAGTTCATGATATTTAGTTCCAAATAAGTTTATGCCTTACTTAGTTTGCATCTCTCTTTTGAACTCTCGTCCTTAGCCACAATTTTAGAATTTTAGTAAAATGACAAGGTCTTTGACATGGTATTAGAAGACCAGTTCAAATTTATCGGCAGAGATCTCAGCCGGATTAGAAAACTTATACCGCTGCATCAATCTAACAAGGACTTTGAGATGAACTTGATTCTCCGACCTATGTACTAAACATAGTTGCGGTATTGGCCATACCGATCCGGTTTGGCATGTCCTAATCTGATACCGACATATACCGATACTGACATTGGGGCTCTCTTTTTCAGTCAATTCGACAAAGAAAATTGAACGAAAAAGACCAATCAACAACGGTAAATTAATCGGCAAGGATGAGTACTATATCATTCAATTTCAAAATTACTTAGAAACAACACATGAAATACTTAAAGTTATGTCTAAATGTATAAAATATTTTTTTTTAAATTTGAATAATTATTTTATTTCCGATACCAAATCCGAAACTGTTGATGACGTCGATACTGCCGATACCGCCAATTCCGATGCTCATAGGAAGGGTCCGATTCAGATAACGATACCGCGAACCTTGGTACTAAAATTGAATTGGATGGTTAATACCAAACATAGAGGAAATAACTTTAGAAGGTTAATTTACCAAATAGTTGAACAATGTAACTATAGCCAGAGACTATGGAAGTTTGTTTACTTCCAAATGATGGGGAAAGAAAGGAAGGGCATGATATAGAGGATCTATGAATATTTGAAGACCAATCAATTGACACTTGGGGAGAGAATGTCAAAAAGTGGCTCATCACCATCTTCCCCACAACAATATTCTTCTGATATGTTCCTCTCTCCACCACCACATTGACCACCTCTCTCTACAGTACCTCTCCTATGCCATTCATATTCCTCATCAACCTTCCTATAAATATCACTCCCTCCTTCCAACTCTCTCATCATCCCTAGCCACACTTCTTCTTCTTCTTGTTATTATTATTCTCGTTAATTCCTTATAAAACTGTGATGGCGTCTAGCTCACTTCCCTGGAACTCGTGGACGGCGGAGGAGAACAAGCACTTCGAGCAGGTGCTGGCGCTGTACGACAAGGAGACCCCCGACCGCTGGCAGAACGTGGCCCGCGCGGTGGGCAGGTCGGTCGAGGACGTCAGGCGGCAGTACAGGCTGCTCGAGAGGGACGTGAAGGACATCGAGTCCGGCAGCTTCCACTCCCACTCCTACTGGCGCCCCCGCAGATGAAAACCGTAGGTAACCGACCAGTTCTGGTCTTACTTGAATGTGAACTCAAACTGTTCTTTCTTGTTCTGCTGGTTTTTTTTTCCCACTTGGACACATGACAGTTAAAAGTTACAAACAGAAGACCAGTGATCTCCTCTACGCGCTTTTTGTGATGGTTCTAACTCACCTACAAACTTTTAAGATAAAAACCTATGTTGTATGGACACGGATAAGACACATTTTGGACATGACAATGCAAATTTGGCACATAATCAGGCTGAGCTCATGAGGGTTCAGGACGAACTTTCAAAACAAGATCCCATACATAATGTAAAAGATATCAAAAAAAAGCTACAACCAAGGATTGAACTTAGGACCTTTAGTATACAAGTCTAAAGTACTAACCACTACATATAATAATTTTATGTCAAAAAGGCTCATGGTACGTATTAGTTCTATTTGAGATACAAAATCATTAATAAATTTACTTTTAACTAAAATATTTTAGTCCCTCACGATCTGTGGGCCCTGGACGGTCGCCCTGACCGCCTTAGGCCAGGGCCGGCCCACTGCATATAATTCGAGGTGTCCTAGTATGATTTGGAGTACGTGTGTCCCGCACGGACACGACATGGGTTAGGATAAAAGAGTAGAAACAAGTTTCCCTTGCGTATCATTAAATATAATTAACGAAACAAGTCAAGGTTACAAAATTGAAATTACTGTGGTAACACGACGAAAGATAATTATAAACTCCAACACGAGTAGAAAAGGCACCCTCTGGGTGCGAGTCTCAAGCTTGATGTGACTAGAAACTATCATAGCCGTCGTCTGGACACATTTGAAGGTTGATATCATGCATATTTTGATTTTTGAAATAAATTCAAAATAAGATAAGAATAGTTCTTTTCAATAGAGCAAAAGATTGGTACCTTTTCATACAAGTCTTTCTAATTGTCACTTTCACTTTCTTTTTGCTTTTTCATATGATGACATTTTTTTTTCCTCCTCTTTGAACAGGATGAGGAGCTATTTGTGGCTAGTGTAGCAAAGGGAAAGATATGAAGCGTGTGTATATGTATGACCTATAAAGAAGTAGGAGCATCTCTCTTTAGTAGGTTTCTATCAAGCCCATGTGTGTTTCTCATTCTCTTGTAACCTGTAAATTGTATGAGACTACTCAACCAGTGTATTTTGAGCTAGTCTTTTGTGGATGTGCTTGATAATCAATGAAAACTCTGTTTAGTAGAGTTACTCTTTATCTATACTTGTTAAATTTCTGTTTTCCCTTGAGGTTTTTTTTTTTAGGATTATTTTGTACAAGGGTACCGGGTTTAGGATCTAATTAGACTTTGGTATTGGGTTTGTCCATTTTAGACTTTGGATACTCAACTTTTTAGTTGTACATTTTAGTGACGAACATAAGTCATTAAAAGACTCATTTTGTCACAAGTCCAATTTGCCACTAAATGTGTCCCTAAAAAAGATCGAGTACTTGAAGTCTAAAATAGACAAATCCAGTACCCAAAGTCTAATTAGGTCTAAACCCGGTACTATTATACAAAATAATTCATTTTTTTAATTCCCCTAGACGTAACAGTAACTTGTCGGATGTAGCCAAGTGGATCAAGACAGTGGATATATGAATCCACCATGCACAGGTTCAATTCCCGTCGTTCGTCCATCACATTATTTAAAATTCCAAACTACGTTAAATAAATACGGGTACGAATAGGATAAAAATATGGGATACAAAAAATTTCAAATAGGTATAAAGGTAATTACCTATGTTGCACGAGGAAGGATACGGACATGGACGACACTGTGCTAGGGCCAAAGGGGGCCCTGGCTCCCCTGACTTTGATAAAAAGTCTAAAAAAAATTGAAGAGTTATAGAAGGATGCACAGTGATTTATATAAGGTATTATATAATTAACAGTTACTGAAGGTATTAGCTTCTATAAACAAACAGCCTATAAACTCTTTTAGTTTTGCACATTTAACTTGTATTAACATTAAATTAACATGGACAAAAGTGGGTAATTAATTTTTTGGGTTAAATTTTTTCATGTCATCGGCATGTCAGATGACACATAATATTATTTAATATGCCACGTCTGCCACATAAGGAGGAATGTATTGGAGAGACAATTTGGAGGTACGAATTGCATTACTCCATCTAAAAAAAAAAAAACTTTTTATCACACAATTGCATTGGCTACCAGTACCTTCCAAGTCCAAACCAGTATCTAGATACTTCAGTATCCCCTTATTTCCACAAATATTGAACCTTTCAGTATTAATGAAAGATTAATTATGCTTCTTTCATCCCTATGAGAGTGCTACTGAAAGACTGAAAAGCATGCAATGAGCATGGTGCTAACTAGCTTCATATCTTTCACAACAAAGTGATGGAGATCAAGATAGGATTTTCGTTTATCTTTTAGATTGTTTAGTCTTTTTGTTAGGATAAATCTAAACAAGGAGTTATCTCTTTTAGTTGGTTATGAACTTATGGTTGGTTAGAAATTTGACTTGTCTTACAAATAAGTATCTAGAGATTTATTTATCTTCTTTCAATTGGTTTGTAGCCTGTAAATTCAGGAGTTACTAATTGAAGAATTGAACAATGATAAATCTATTTTGAGTTTGTATAGTGTAATACTAAAATTCTAAATTGATCTCTTTATTTTATCTCCTTCTCCGTCTTAGATGTTATCAGCATATCATTCAAAATCGGATATTACATGT
Source organism: Iris pallida (assembly GCA_029216955.1). Taxonomy (NCBI): domain Eukaryota; kingdom Viridiplantae; phylum Streptophyta; class Magnoliopsida; order Asparagales; family Iridaceae; genus Iris; species Iris pallida. The sequence goes on along the minus strand of JANAVB010041017.1, from coordinate 1,272,576 downwards.
TATTTCTATGTTGTCTCGTCGGTTGGATCAAAATAGTTTTGAGTCATTTTAGAATCGATATTATTGAAACTTTCGCCGATTAGTTCTGGCGATATATTTTAGGTTGCATAAATTACAATAGTTACGAGTCACAATCGAGAAGTTTATCGAATTAATTTGATAATAAGTACTCAATACAATGTAATACTTCTAAAAATCGATCTACAAGGCCCATCTTGATCTATATATTGTGACAAAGTAAACAATCTCGCTTGGTAGATGCGTGAATTGTTCACGTATCGGTATCCTAGTGAAGCATATATTGGAACAGAATTTTTTTTTCTTTTACTTAGTGAGAGCATATATCTCTTTGTTTTCTTCCTGCTACTTTCACCTTCCATCTCAGGAAAAAAAAAAAAAAGTTGTAAGAAAAAAAATGGAAGAAAGAAAGGAATTTACTCTTTATGCTTTCCTTGACAAATCAATTTTCAGAAAAAAAAAAAGGAATTCGTAGCAAGCATGGTGCAGGTCAAAGTTACTGGGAGTGCAACTTGTATGTATAGTCCTGTTCTGTTCCTCTCCATTCATTCAAACGCTGAACCTGATTCTAACTCAATGCAAGAAGTGGCCATTAATGTTGCGTAGGATTCCTCTCTTTTGCTATGAATATTTAGTCCTCACTTTTATGAGATTTCATTTTGATTGTTTAAATTTTTTTAGTTCGGGAATAAATAAAAAAGTTTCAAACAATAACTTGGGGAGTGTATTGGGAGGTAGACTATTTGAAGAAAACATGCACATGCACATCAAAAATTCATAAATTTTGTTAAATATTGATCCATGGAGTTAGTATCCGAGAAAAAAAAAACATAAAATTTGTTTAAAAAAATAGAATATTTTCTATTTGTCCGTCAAATGTCTTATTTTTAAATTTTGTCCTGGGTCCCGAAAATTCTCGAACCGACCACTTACCCAATGTTATGGCTCAATACCGTAACTTTATTCAACGACATCACTTAGAGCATCTCCAACCCTATTGTGACTTTGGAAAAAAGTTAATGCCACATAGGAATGACAAAATTTTATTCAAAAGTTCTTCTCTAATGCAATTGTCAAGTCAATTGTGAAGCTTATGTGGCAAAAATTAAAGAAGACATTGTGAAGTTGATTGTCTTATTGTTCTAGACAATGCACTTGACAATGTCTTCTCTTCCATGTCATCAATTATGATTAAAAAATATTAGAAAAAAGAAAGAAGATGAGTAGTTGTCTTAAAAGTTATCTTGGAAGTTGGAAAAAATATTTTTTATTGTCTCCTCAATACTTTAGCATTGGAGAGAGTTTTTCTATCTCATTGTCTTTTGAGATATAGTTTTGCCACATAAACAAGACATTGTCTTGTGGCTCATGCCACATAGAAGCCACCTAAGACTCACAACACTTAACAAGACAATAGGGTTGGAGATGCTCTTAATTTTCTCTTTTTGATTGGCAAATATTCTTCCAACTTGCACCACTCTACTCGCTCCCTAGGTATAAGTACACGCCTTCTTCCCAACTCTCCCTCCCATCCCCAACTCCTCCATAGTCCATTCTTCTTCTTCTTCTGCCAATGTCGATCGGTGCGCTGTCCTGGAGCCTTGGGTGGACGCCCGAGCAGTACAAGAACTTCGAGCAGCTGCTTGCGGTGCACGACGAGGACACGCCCGACCGCTTCCATAAGGTGGCGCGTGCCCTCGGCAAGCCCGTCGACGAAGTCAGGATGCAGTACAAGCTGCTCGAGGACGATGTCCGGGGCATCCTCGGGTCCCCAACGTTCCCTCCTTCCTCCATCAGAGGTATATATATATATATATATATATATATATATATATATATATATATATATATATATATATATATATATATATATATCTCGAAAGTGATATTTTGCCCTTTGCCTGCGGTTTATAACTGCGGACGTGACCGCCGGCCGACGTGGCGGCCGGCCATGGCCTCCTCTGCTATCTCCGGATTCCATCCGGACCAGGGACCAATGGTAGGCCGTCACGTCGGCCGATGATCACGTCCGCGGTTACAAACCGCGGTCAACGTAGCAGCTCCGTGTGTATATATATATATATATATATATATATATATATATATATATATATATATATTTATATATATATATATATATAGATTCTACACCATCCGACCATTTCTATGTGTTTATGATATTTGTTGCAGTATTTATAACATCCTTACAGTTTTTAAGGGTTTTTTTGTTAATGCCAAAAATATCATAACACCATTTACAACAATATTTATTTTATTATTTATTTTATGTTTTTTTTCTTCTTACAAACATAAGGTCCCAACACAACAAGTTTCATATTTTAAGCAAAAAAATTACATATCAAAGCTTTGTTATCAAAACCTTCTATATATTTGCAAAAATACTAACAACAACAAATATCTCTACTAATATAAGGGGGCTTCAAAACGGCTCAAGATTGAGCCGTCTAAGCCGTGTGTATTCATCAACCATTTCGTTTTAAAAATATAAGAAAAAAAAATTCCATAACCATAGTTATTTTCTCACGTAGTTTAAAATAAAATTTAAATTTAAAATCCTGCTAACTGCATGAACATGTATAAATACTAAAATATTTAGAATTTAAAGTATATTTAAACTAACTACATGATATTATCTAACTAAACACATATCCAAAACTTTAAAAATATATTTATAATAAATTATAACTAAAATATATTCAAATTACATTTATTAACACCATTTAAATTTTTATATTTCAATTATGTTGTAGATTTTTTTTCCTTCTCTTTTTTAACGTGCAAGCCACGTAAAAGTAACTACTGAAATATAGAAGGGTATTTCGAGTAACCCATCTTGACAAAATTATTATATTTATAACACCACCCATGGTAACAAATATTGAGCTTATCTCATCTTCATATACTCTGCTTCTCCATCGATCAATCTTCGAGTTCATGGCCAATAAGAAATAAAGATGGGATACTTCCAAGTACCAACCATGGTCTGTCCGGCTAATTTTGGTTGTCCCTTGACCCGATCTCTTGTGGGGCGCTTCTTTGTGTCCTTAGGTGTCACTTGCGTATTCCGATCTCTTGCGGGTCACGCTAGGCTTGGAAAGATTGTCCGAACTCTTGCAGGTCACGCTAGGCTTGGAAAGATTGTTCGAAGCAGAAAAAGATTGTCCAAATCGGAAGTGTTGTCGAATTTATCCCTGGGCCGCCCTTGCTTATACTAACTGATGTTTTTTTTCCTGGTCCTTTGGATGTGTTCTTCAGAAGTAATTGTTGTGTAGATATTGATGGGAGTTGTTCATGAATTTTTGCAGGTTGAGGCACCTCTCAGTCTCTACTGAAGAAAAAGTTCAGGAAGCATGCAATTAAGCCATGTGTGTATTTAAGAAGTAGACTCATAGCTAGTAAGCCAGCTCCAGATGGAAATGCATGTGTAGTAATACTTGAAGCCCTTTAATTGTTTTCTTTTTCTTTTTTTCTTTTCTTAATTAGCTCTATTTCTCTGTCCACCTCCTTTGTAAATATGTACATTAACTTTCGTTGGATATTCTACATATCTACTTGATATTCCCCATACCTAATGGCAGGACCTGTCCAGGGGTTTAGGTTGTTCTATCTGAAGCTGTCACGACCCGATCCCAAATAATTGGGTCGAACCGGATCATGTCCAGCCTGTACCGTTGTTGAGACGGCGGCAGTAAGCTGTTCCATTAGCAGGTAACCATAACAACAACATCTATATTTGTCACAACTCAATATTCGAAAATTGAAACTTTATTAAACATTTGAAATAAATACAACTGGAATTTAAAAGTACTAAAATAAATACTGAATTCAAATAAACATAATTTTTCAAATAGACAACAAAAACTGGGAAAAAGAAAATCTAGCTAAACTGTCGGATCATCGGCCTCAGTCCATGCGTCCTCCAAAGGGGACTCTGGCAGCACCATTGGGTACAAAATCGGGTCGTAATAACTGCTGATTAACAGCTCAGCATCCTCAATATCCCCTAAAAATGTATCTCCAGTCATGAGGGAGCAAAGTACAATTCATGCTAATTTAAACAGTTAAAATAATAATAGAATCATGCACTTTTAAACAATTTGAAATAAACAGTTTTATAGCAGTTAAACAGTGTGATTTTGAATAGGCAATGAATATGACCGGCTTGGGTTGTACAGTAGTATCCTATTGATACGATATGGCTTATCTCCGTGTGAGAGAGGGGTAAGCTAATACAGTTCTAAGTTATCAGTTGGATGTGGTCATAAACATTACACTATTCCCCCAGTATCCAACAGTCAATCAGTCAGTGCTCTCAGAAAGAGAGTTTCGTGTTGCATCGTGGTTTAAACCTGCAGTAAAGCGATTATTAAATAACTGTAAACTAACACAAAATGTACTTGCCTCAAATGGACTGGACTTGAAGGGATGAAGACTTCGAGATGGGATTTAGACTCGTCCTCGAAATCCTACATTCGAGAAGTTGACTCAGAATCCAGGGTTACCAAGCTAACTATGCTAGTTGAAATCTCTAATTGTGTCCTAATCAGTTTTAATCTTTATTTATTAAACACGAACAAAATGCGATTATCGGTGCGTTGTAATTAATAACGAGGGAAAGGTCAATTTAACTTGTATTTTGAAAAAACTCGTAGTTACCAAATTATTTGGTTAAAATTTTCGTTGTTAAATATTAAAACTTGTAAATTTTAATGTGAGAAAACTTCATTAATTTTCTATTCAAAATAATATTTTTTTTTTTTATTTACGCGTACGCTAAAAATCAGCAAAAATCGAAAAAGGATAGAAAACCTACGCTACAAAATTACAGGCCACAGAGAAAATAGGAAGCTGGGCTTATGCCCATTACAATTTATTTTACATAAATTGAAATAAGAAAAAACGGTTGTTAGTTCTAAAAATCTTCCTACAATTTAATTATGAATAAACTAAATAATAAAATAAATTAAATATTAATGAGTCTCAGATATTGGTCCAATCGTCATATAGGCTAATGCCTCAACGTCCGGGCGAAGCCGGTTTCGTTTGCACTTAGCCAGGGCCCATTGACCAATACGGTCGTCGCCCAAAAATCCAAAATATTAATATTTTCCGAAAACCATTTTTAAAATCATTTTAAAAAATATAATTAAATTTTATGAAAAATCCGGCAGCATTTTTTCTATTTTCGGTCAACCCAAAAACTGGGAAAGTGTGCCAATTTTTTTCCTGCAAATATCCCAAACCAGGGAATTCCAAAAAATATATAAAAATAACCACAATCATTCCCAATATTAATTCGGAACGACCCGAAACGAATTCGGGAATCCGAAACCAACCCAAAAATATCACAGCAACAATCCGAAAACAAATATCTAGAATTCATTTCCGAAGGTTTCGGAAAAACAAACCAAACTAACAGAAACTTTCCCGAAAGTTTCTCGAAAAATCCCGAAAACAAACGTAATCCCAAAAATCGAATTCCCGAAGGAGATTCGTGGACCAAACTCATCACAGACCCAGGAGGGACGAACTACTATGATTAATCAGAAATTACCCAAAATCGACGGAATCCGAAGGGTTGCCTCGGACTCGGGACGCGCGAATCCGCGAAGACGAACTCGAAATCCCGTGGACAGCGCTGGGCAGGGGCTGGGCGCGCCGAAACAGACGCTGGCCGGGAAACGCGCTGGATGCTGGCCAGGCACGGGGGCAGCCGGCGGAAACAGCACGTGCGCTAGGGCACAGGGAGGCGGGGTGCGGCCGGGTCGCGGGGTCCGGTGGGCGGCCGAAAAATGGGCGCCGGGGAGTCGGGGCCGCGCTGGGAAACGAGCACGGGCGCGCTGGAAGGTCGCGGGCGGCCGGGGGATCGCCGGAGGGAGCGCTGGACGCTCGCGGGGGTCGGGGCGCCGGCTGGAGGCGCGGATGGGGCGAGCTCGGGTCGGCGGGGGCTCGGCAGGGGGAGGGTCGACGTGGAGTTGGGGATGGCTAGGGGTTTTCTTTTGGAGGAATAGAGAGAGAGGGGATAGGGGGTGAAGTAGTGGTGGTTGTTGGGTTCTTAAGTAGAGAGAGAAGAAGAATGGGTTATGTGGTGAAGAGAAAAAAGAGGATGAGTGGTGAACGTGGAAAAGGAAGGGAAAGGAAATAGGAAATAAGGGGAGAGGGGTGCTGGTCCAACAGTGGACCAGCTCTTGGGAAATAAATAAATATTTTTTTTAATAAGTAAAAATCTGAATTCAAAAGAATGGATTAGGACCGGGTCTGGGTTTCGGGTAGCTAGTCCGGGCACGGGTCAGGTCAGCAAATCAAAACCACTTAATTTTTGAAATAATAAATTTTTTTTAAACCACAGATAATAATAATAATAATAATAATAGTAATAATATTATGATATTAATAATTACAAAATTGGGTTTCACAATCTTCCCTCCTTAGAAAATTTTGTCCTCGAAATTAAAGGCAGGGTTAGGGGTTACCTTAAGTCTCAAACAAGTGCGGGTACTGCTCCCGCATCTGGTCTTCTCGCTCCCAGGTCGACTCGCCTGGTGAGTTGTGCCGCCACAAGACTCTGACTATCGGTATCACCGAATTTCTTGTTCTCTTCTCGCCTCTGTCCAAAATGGCCATTGGCTTCTCTGGCACTGTGTGGCTGGGTCTAATTTCCAGCTCCGAATGGTCCAAGATGTGGCTCGGGTCCGGGATGTAGCATCTCAGCTGCAAAACGTGAAAGGCATTGTGGACGCCTTCGAGACTTGGGGGTAGAGCCACCCGATAAGCCGCTTCTCCAATCCTGCTGAGTACTTCAAAAGGACCAATATACCTGGGGCTTAACTTTTCTGCTCTGCCGAAACGGATGGTTCCTCTGGTAGGAGAGATCTTCACAAACACACCGTCGCCTTCTTCAAACTCCAAGGTCGTCGGCTGCTATCAGCCCAATGTTTTTGTCTGTCCTGGGCAATCCTGAGCTTGTCTCTGATCATTCTCACCTTCTCTGCTGCATCGGTCACCATCTCAGGTCCAAGCAATACTCGTTCTCCGACGTCGTCCCAAGCAAGTGGAGTGCGACAACGACGTCCATAGAGGCCTCGAACGGTGTCATACCGATGCTAGCTTGATAGCTGTTGTTGTAAGAGAACTCTACCAAGTGCAAATGGTCTTCCCAAGACCCTCCAAATTCTAAGACGCAGGATCTCAGCATGTCTTCTAGCGTCTGGATTGTTCTCTCTGATTGTCCGTCAGTCTGGGGATGGTAGGCGGTACTGAACTTCAGCTGCGTTTCCAAACTGTCATGCAAACTCTTCCAAAAGTAAGAGGTAAATCTAGTATCTCTGTCAGATACGATACTTACCGGTACTCCATGAATCTGGTAGATGTGCCGCATGTACAGTGCTGCTAACTTCTCGGTGGATAGACCAACCTTGAAGGGGATAAAGTGAGCTGACTTCGTTAGTCGGTCCATGATTACCCAAATGGCATCCTTCCCTCCTTGGGATCGAGGCAGTTCCGACACGAAATCCATTATTATATGCTCCCATTTCTACTCTGGAATGTCAAGCGGCTGCAATAGTCCTGCTGGCCTCTGCCTGCTAGCTTTTACTTGTTGACAAATTAAACATCTAGCCACATACCTGGATACATCCTTCTTCATTCTGTACCACCACACTATTATACGCATATCCCGGTATATTTTGTTGGCTCCAGGATGTATGGAATACTGCGACTGGTGCGCTTCTTGCATCAGCTCGTTCCTCAGTTCGCCAGTTGGTACGCAAAGCCTCGTACCATTCTTCAGTACTCCATCGCTGGCGATTGAGAATCCTTCAAGTGTTCCTGCCAGCACTTGATCTCTGAGTTTGCAAAGCGTCTCGTCTTGGAATTGTGCCTCCTTGATTCTGTCCATAAGACTTGAACGCACTTGCAACTGCATCAATGATGATTCAGCTCCTGGTACGATGGCTTCTCTTCCCAGTTTCTTCATCTCTTCTTCAGGCAGTACAATCTCCAATTCAAGCTTCTCCATGTCCTCCAGCAAATGACGCTCCTTGGTCAAGAACATTGCCATCGGGTATCGACTAAGTGCATCTGCAACAACATTAGCCTTACCCGGATGATATTGCAGGTTGATATCGAAATCCTTCATCAGCTCCAGCCATCGTCTCTGTCTCATGTTCAGCTCCTTCTGAGTGAAAATATATTTCAGACTTTTGTGGTCTGTAAATATTTCCACTCTCTCTCCATAAAGGTAGTGCTTTCATAGCTTCAATGCAAATATCACTGCTGCAAGCTCCAAATCATGTGTGGGATAGTTCTTCTCATGAGTCCGTAATTGCCTAGATGCGTAAGCAGTTACTTTCCCGTGTTGTTGAAGAACGCAGCCCAATCCCTTACCGGAAGCATCACTATAAATTGAGAAATCGCCGGTACCTGCGGGTAGCGCAAGTATCGGCGCTGTTGTAAGCCTCTTCTTCAGTTCCTCAAAAGCTGACTGGCAAGCTTCAGACCAAATGAATTCCTCGTTCTTTCTGGTAAGCTTCGTCATTGGTTCAGCAATCTTGGAGAAATCCTTCACAAACTTCCGGTAGTAGCCAGCTAAACCCAAAAAACTTCTGATCTCTGCAACCGAGCTTGGTGCAGTCTACTTCTCAATAGCAGTTATCTTCTTTGGATCCACCGAAACTCCTTTTCCTGTGACAACATGGCCCAGAAATTCTACTTTGTCTAAAAAGAATTCGCATTTGGATAACTTACCATAGAGCTTCTCCTTCCTCAAGGTGCTCAATACTTTCTTCAGGTGCTCTTCATGCTCTTCCTCAGGCTTCGAGTAGATCAGTATGTCATCGATGAAGACAACAACAAACTGATTCAGGTATTCGTGGAAAACCTTGTTCATGAGGTTCATGAATACCGCGGGAGCATTTGTCAGTCCAAACGGCATGACCAAGAATTCAAATTGCCCATACTTAGTGTTGAACGCCGTCTTGGGAATATCCTCCTTCCTGACCTTGATTTGATGGTAGCCAGATCTGAGATCTATCTTCGAAAATACCTTGGCTCCACTCAGTTGATCAAACAGGTCGTCGATCCGGGGCAGAGGGTACTTGTTCTTAATGGTGATGTTGTTCAGTGTCCGGTAGTCAATGCACATCCGCACGGTTCCATCCTTCTTGGGCACGAACAATACTGGTGCTCCCCAGGGTGAAGCCCCGTCTCTGATAAATCCTTGTGCCTTCAGTTCGTCAATCTGATCCTTCATCTCCTTTGCCTCCTTGGGGTTGACTCTGTAGCATTCTCGAGAAATAGGAGAAGAGTCGGGTACTAGATCGATGGTGAATTTCACATCTCGATCCGGCGGCAATCCTGGAAGACTATCTGGAAAGACGTCCATGAATTCCGCTATGATAGGGTGAGGAGGCCCGGGTTCTTCGGTGATTGAGGAGTAGGTAACACTCTTCATGTCTTCCGGAGCTCGAGAGATTTCAAACTCCGGTTCTTCTGGTGGGCTGAAGATTACACACCCTCTATGACAATCTATCAGCGCATACTGCTCACTTAACCAGTCCATCCCTAGGACCACATCATAGTTGGGCAAGGGCATCACAAGTAAGGGTGTTAAGAATTGATGGCCTGAGATAGTTATGGGACAGTTACTGTAGTGCCCCGTCCCGCTCAGTCAATCGGAGGAATCGAAATGCCGACGGCGTTCGGACTTGGCCTTGCAACGGCCGTTTGAAGACATCGCTCAGGTGGGGTAGTTTCGGTGAACTTACCTCATCTTTACCTTCACATAATAAATCGTGTTTTCAACTTGCACAAGTAGGCTTGAAGATAAAAGATACGAATCCACATAGCTAAAGGGAGTAATCCCGTCGAGTTGAATTGAGTTAGATTATAGAAACGTCCAATGGTCGGCTTAGAATTGATGCACGTCGTGCTTTGAAAATGACACTCGATCCTTCATTCCGTGGCTTGGGAGAAGGAAAGTTGGTCTTTGACACAAAGTTATGAAATAGCCTAAGTCATAGGCGTCGCCTGCGTGAATGCTTGTTAAAGCATGCACGTTTCCATAATGCAAGGCTTGGCATAGCCTTTGCTCGTCCCTTGAGTCAAGTTATAGGCTCGATTAAGTTAGGCAAAGTTACGCCGATCAACCGAAGTCATTTCTAGTGCTGTCCCACTCTTTCTGCGGTTGTCAAGTTAAATAGTTCCACGATCCCAAGGCCCGTCATATGAAGTATGACTTGGGCGATAGCGTCGCGTATATCGGAAGTCGGTTTGAGACACGATGGCACGGTCCTAGAGTTTTAAGGCACGGGCCACTGTTGATTTATTGAGTTTGGAAAGTGTTGTGAATAGTTGTTTTTGAGTTGAGTAAAATGATAGGGCAAGAAAGAAGTATGCTCGCGGCTACATGTCGGCGAGGCGGTCTCATAAGAAAGAAGTATGCTCGCGGCTACATGTCGGCGAGGCCTCGCGGCTACATGTCGGCGAGGCCTCGCGGCTACATGTCGGCGAGGCGGTCTCATAAGAAAGAAGTATGCTCGCAGCTACATGTCGGCGAGGCGGTCGCATAAGAAAGAAATATTGATCTTGGCCCTGAAAAAGATAGTAACACTAGAGGTAGCATGATTGTGTGAGACGTCAGTTTGTGTCGAGTCTTGCATGGTCATTGGACAACTCGTCGACGAAGTGAGAGTTTCCCCGCATGGCAACCCGAGGCCTCGGGACCGCTGCGGGCATTGGGAAACAAACAACTTGTCGACAAGGTGAGAGTTTTCCCGTACGACAACCCGAGGCCACGGGATCGATGCGGGTATTGGGAAACAATTAATTTAGCTGTGCTTTTGGCACGGGTTAGGCGGGGACTTACAGCGGGGCTAGCTACCTTGTGCTGAAAGGGGCGCCCGTCTAACAAAAGCTAAGAGAAGTCCACGATGGCTCTAAGAGTCAGTGACCAAATCATATAGATGAGTCGGCATGGCGGAAATCTGCATGGGTGCCTTTGGATTGAGTTGAGTTGTTGAATGTGGGTACAAGTTAGAATACAAATGTTTGGACTTAAGAATGAATACAACATAGGCGACGTGCTTCGGCACGAGATGTGGCATCGAGTCTTGAGTTGTCGGCGTATAAGTTTGCATAAGTTGGTTGAGTCGTTTGAGTTTAAGTCGGGAAACCGCCGCAAGGCAAAGTTGGTTGAGTGGCACTAACCTTCACAAGTCTTGATTGGGTCAGTTGGTGGTCAAAGTAGCAAGGGCCGCGAGGCGGCGATATGGTTAAGTCTTATTGAATTGCGAGGCATGGCCTCAATATGGATTTCGTAGCACGGTCACATAGAAAAGGAGTCTATCGTGTAGCTGCGTCTCTGATTTTGGCCGTAAGGCAAACACGACTCGATAGGTTAACGTTGTTGGCACGAGAAGTGGTATAGGGACAAAGTACGAGTTAACGTTGACATTGCAAGCACGGGATGGTTTCGATACACAAGTTGCGCTAAGGCGCCGGTCCTAAAACTGATCCTAAGGCAAGAGTAGAAAGACAATCATAAAGGGGACTATGTTGCACAAAAGTAAAGTAAACGTGTTGGTTTTGTATGGGTGGGCGAGGAGCTCATTCCACCAGTACAGTTGAGTACTGACACCCACATAGTTTACATGTGCAGGCACAGATAGAAGCTCGTGGCACAGAGCTCGCTTGGATGCGTCGAGGCACGGAGTTCCTTGGCGATTCGAAGCGTACGGCCGCATGGAGAAAAGACTTATACGGGACATAATGTATGGACATCGCCTTCCGAAGCTTCCGCTGGATCAAGACTTGTAATTGAGAGATGAGAGAGAGCTGAGTGAACTTGTAAAATGTGAGAAGAGTGAGCTTGAGTGATTGTAATATTGGCCTTGCGCCCCCAATGTAACCTTTGTTCAATATCAATAAAGAGCTTCTTTTCAGTAACTTGTGTTTTGTTCTAAAATTCTGCTGCTATAATTCTATGTCTCTACTTGGGACTTCTGTGCGACGACCCCGTCGCAGCCGCTGAAATCGACCGTTATGGAACCCGCCTTGCATGAGCGCAATCTAGGCTCGTGCGGCATCACGCCTTAGTGAGGACGATCGCTCCTACGGGAGCAGGGCGTGACAGTTACAAGCCTCAGTGATGGGTATGGGACCACCACCAGTCATAACTCTACTAATCACCTTGCTAAGTCCCGTATCTAGGTGGTGTGCAGAAATAAACTTTGATGATATGAAACTATGTGATGCACCCGAATCAAATAATGCTATTGCAGGATGTGAAAACACATAAATGGAACCTGTGATGACATCAGCGGTGGGTTCTGTAAGCCCCCTGAATTTCCCGAATTATTTTTCAAATTTTTTAATGAATTATTTTCAATAATTCATTTCTATATAATTAATTTTTTATCATTAATGCTCTTTACCGTGACTTGGATTTCTAGAGCATCAGGGATGCCAGTCTCTGAAAACTTTCTTCTTGAAGTTTGAAGTAGACGAGATTACCTTCACGTTGATACATCATGTCCCATTCCAACTTGTTCCCTTGTACTCTTTTTGCTTCACGCAAGTTCGGGTCAAGTTAGACCATTTTAATTATTAATTGAATTCCCACTCTTTTCCTGGATCCTCATATGCATGTTACCGTGACTTTTAATTTATGAGCACCAGACTAGTCTTTTCCTTGGAACCAACTTGTCATGCCTGATCTACTCGAGACGCTCTTCACCCTTGACCTTCGTGTCCCACTCAGACACTCCATTTTGTGCTCCATTTCCTTCGCGCAACTTTCGGGTCAATTTAGACCAATTTATCGTCTGCCGTAATTCGTGATTTAATTTCCAACTTAATTTCCAGGACCGACATCGGTCCAATCCAGACGACCCAATATATGGCCCTGGCCTATTTTGAGCCTACTATGCACGTGCCACTTGCGTGCCACCGATTTGATCTCCCTTGTGCTCCCATTCCATCCGTGATTTTAAATTAGTTTAATTTATTATTTTAATTAAATCTTGGCCCCAAGCTTGTCCAAACTTGGCCCAACGCCCAACCAGATTCTATGAGATCCCTATCATGACTACCCAACACCTCCATATAATTTCTCTCTTTTTTCTATTTTAAAATATCTCTCTTCCTCTCTCTAATTTACAAATATCTCATTTTTATCTCTCCTATATATATTTATATATATATATAAAACTCTATTTCTCTCTCCTCCTTAAATCACTCCACACTCCCACACACAACACCCCCATCACCCTCACAGCCGACACTACCCACCCCCTCTCTCTAAATATCTCTTTCTCTCTCTCTCTCCCTATTCTATTAATAACTAACTCTCTCTCACTTTCTTTATTAACACTCACACCCACAACTTACTCTCTCTCACCAGTACAAACACTCCCCCTCCAAGCTAGCCGACATCACCACCCTCTCCTCCATTCCTCACTTCTTCAACTCCTCCTCCTCCATTCTTCATCACTATCCCCACCATCAACACCACACACACATCATCATCATCTTCCATTATCATCACCATCTCCAACCTCACCAACACCATCAACAACACCATCCCACCACGACCACCACACTCCACCGCCGTCGTCGACCCCGCCAGACAGTCGCCCTACCGTCGCGCCACCGTGGGTGGCCAGCAAGCAGCAGCGTAGCACAACGCAGTAGCAGCAGACAACGCGGCAGCAGCTGCCACAGCAGCCGTCGCGCGTTGCCGTACGCCCGCCGCCGCCGCGCGCGCCGCCCCCGTCGATGAGCCCCCTCCACGGCCGTGCGCGACCCCGGCGACCTCCCCCAGGCCACCGGCCACTTCCTCGATGCGCCGTATAGTCTATTCGTGCATTTCGCACGAAATCCCGTCGGCGCGACCTCGGCAACGAACTCAGAATTCGCGTTTCGTCGTAGCGACTTTGTGCACGTTTTCCGAGAAATCCGATCGTTGGATCGGTGAACTCCTTGCTCCGTCTCAATATCGGTATATACCCCTTCATCCCTGTCAAATTTCATCCGTTAATTTCGTCGTTTGATACATCAAAACCGTCCACCAAGTTGACGTTTTAATTTGTACTATTTTTGGACAGTTTTGCGATACCAACTTCGCGGATTCGTATCTTCGTCGTCGCAGCTCCGTTTTGTGCGCTACCAGTTCCGATGCACAGCTGGTATAACCCTCTTCCTGCCCCCTGTAGATTTCATTTCAGTTTGAGCTTGTTAGGTCGGTCGAATTCGACGCCAAAGTTGGCCGTTCGAATTCTTAGTGTTGCACTTGTAAAATTCCATTTTTGAACCCGGGACTCCGGATTCAAATTCTGACACCACCAGTAGACTCGTGGCGTCATTCTGGCATGTTTTCATATAAAGTTTGTTAGAATTGGAGAACGTGGGCCCTGGCACGCATTTCGATGCAAAGCGGGTCCAACTTTCTGGGTCAACGGGTCATTTTGAGATCGGCTCATCGGAATCCAATTTCGGATATACCGTTGAGTTCTGTCACTCCCCGATCCTGGAATACGTATTTTAATACGTAAACCGATAAATTGTATTTACTTTGTATTTATACGATATTTGTTATGCTGTATTTCTTCATGCATTTTCCAAAAATATTCGACAAAATATTATTTCGTAATTTATTATCTGCATTTGGGCCTACAGTTTTGGCTCATTTGGGGAACCTATTCTTGGTTCACCTTGGTTCATCATGAACCCATGGGTTCAAGATTCTATATAATAACTCAACTCATTCTCTCTCCTCTCATTTATTTCCTCTCATTTACTTTCCTCCACCAACCAAGGCAAGTACCAACTTGCTCAAGAGATGGATCCATAAATGTTGTTGATATTTTCTTACAAAATTATTTGTCAAAATATGTTCTTCTCCTTATTCTATACCAGTTTAGAACTTGAAGTTTTCTATTTTGAAGCTTTAATCTTTGTAGATCTAGGTTTTAACCAATTTCGGATTTTCTTGGTTTTGATCTAGCAAACTTCATTATTTTTAAGTTTTGATGGTTCCATATTGTAGAGAATTTTGTTCTACCCCATTTTGACCTAAGGAAGTTCCGATTTGGGCTCCGGATGAAGGTTTTGTGTAGTTTGGAAGCCATGGTTGCTTGGCTCCTCTTCTCGGACAAGTGGAGAAGAAGAGCAGTACTTGACCGCATGAATCTTCATGCGGCAAGTCTCTGGCCGCATGGCCTTTCCAGCCGCATGAGACTCGTTCAAGCTCAGCCGCATGGAAAGTCCTTCCTAGCCGCATAAGACTTGCTTGAGTACTTGACCGCCTGAATCTTCATGCGGCAAGTAATTGAGCCGCATAGCCTTGTTCAGACTCAGCCGCATGAGCCCCTGTCGCATGGACTTCATGCGGCTAGCCTTCGCAGCCGCATGAGTTCTTTTGCACCCAGCCGCATATGCGCCACTGTTTTGGGCCGCATAAAGCTCATCCATCATCCAGCCGCATATGTATCGCCCATGCTCAGCCGCATAGGACTTCGTCTGATCGTAGCCGCATATGCTGTTGAACCCCGGCCGCCTGGCGATTGCTCCCTTCGCAGCCGCATACGCTGACACCCCTTCGTCCGCATGAACCCGCCCTTCCAGCCGCATGCGCATTGGGGCTCTCTGAGCCGCTTGAGCGTGTAGTCCCAGCCGCATGGACCAGTATTGACCCGGCCGCATGGACTCACTCCCTTGGGCCACATGGACTTTTGTGCCCTATATTGTTACTTTATTATTATTATTATTATTATTATATATATATATATATTATATGCCCATTTTATATCCTTACGCCTTTTGTCCCGAGCATGATATGAGCACTAATGTGACCCCGGAGAACAAAGTGTTCCTCCTTGATACATGTACCTGAATGTCCCAGTTCTTGTTCATGCTCGACAAATGACTCGTAACTCCACGTGGCGTATTTTGCAATGATGCATTACACTAAGGAGGGTAGAACATGTTGACATACTGATTGACATGGATCCTCTTTGGGGTACTCGTACTAAGGTACGATTTTAGGAGGATAATCATGCAGGCCACAGCATGTGAGTCCAGATTTCACCTAGGGTTAAACTAGGCAACTAAATATACTAGATGCATGGGGAGGGCAAAATCCCGAGATCGTGTTACACCAGCCGCCTTGAGATACTGTCTTGACGCGCCGGCTGGTCTCCACGGATACTGTGTCATCTGCAACGAGTGGATGGCTGTATCCGATTAATTCCTGCTATATATTATATGTTTTAGCAAGGTGGCCTTGCGAGGGACCTGTGCTCGATCATACATGTCTACGCGAACCCCTGGGTTGGCTAGCCTTGCTGGAAAGATACGATCTGAGGATTTTCTAATAACATGATGCGAGGATAACCTCGTCCCACTAGAAACTCATAGACTTGATTGGCCGTGAAAACGACTTGCTTGTATCCTATTACCTTCCGTGAATAACTGAGGGAAGCGGACTATCATAGTACATGATCCAACCCATGTTCTTGTTTGATTGTTGGGTTGGTTATCGCACTATGACAGGCTGTGGACCGAAGTTATGAACGGAAGACTTATTTTGGTTGTGAAGTGCTACTTCTGTGAATGACTGAGGAACATGGTCTATCATAGTACATGATCCAACCCATGTTCTTGTTTGATTGTTGGGTTGGTTATTGTGCTATGATAGGCTATCGACCGAAGTCACGATCAGGAGATTTTATTGCTTATACCCTTTAACTTATGCGAAAGTTATAGAGTACGACGCGTCCCGACTCCATGCGGCACCTTTTGTCCTTGTTTGGTTGTAAGGGTGCCATATGGGTTCGAGGATGTGGCGTTACCCTATAATGGTAGCATAAGTATTACTATTATCAATCATTCTATTAACTGGGTTTTTAGTCTTAACTCTTGTGCCCCTTTGGCGGTACTTGCTATTCGGGGCTGACCCCGCTGGTTTTGTTTGGCCAGATCCCGTAGCAGAGCCTGAGGACACGATCTTCCTCCCTGACATCCATGGTGCATACTAGGAGCATGGCAGTTCGGGGACTCGAGTGGGTTTCTTCTCCACCACTCCTGCTTATACTTTGCGGCGTTTAGCCACCGGCACCTGTTAGCCGGATTACTTGATATTTTGTGTCAGTACATAATTGTAATTAAACAGACTGCAGCTGTGTATAATTTTGTACTCCTGACTCTCCGAGATAGCTAAATTATGAAGCTAGTCTCTCATGATCATTTTGATACAGCGTCGGGGACGCCTTACTGCTTTATCTTTAATGTTCATCTATTTGCTGATGTGATTTGATTGATTGAGACATAGAACTCTGTGGGACCATAGGAGACTTGATTGTAGCATGTACCCCCTAGTCTCTCGACAGCCACGATCGCCGTATGACGTTACGTACCTCATATGGTGTAGCTGGCCTAGTCCGTCTCCGTATTTCGGTACTGGGGCGTGACAAGGTTTTAGTGGTGGCCCATGCAGGTCTGATTTTCAGACTTGTGGGGTATTGCGAATTATGAGGAGTCTCAATCAAAACTTGTTCCCCTTGAAATTCTGTTTCGAATTCTCTGTCCTTGCCTTGATCTCTAACCAAACTTGCATCCTCGAAATCTTCCTCGTCCGGACTTGATAATCTTATATTCTTCTCTATAGGGGTGCTTCATTCTCAGTAGCAGGTGAGGCCCATAAGGAAGAGCAGCAAAAGCATGGCTCGACTGGACAGCAACAAGGGAGAGAACCTTCTCCAGTACAGGCACGAGCAGAAAGGGAACCAGAGGCAGTGCAGCCGCAGGTTATTGAAACTCCTGCAGCACCAGCAGCGACGGCAGTACCAGACGCCGTAGCACTCCTGGAGATCATCCGGGGGTTTCTTGTCACTAACCAACAGCAACAGACTCGGCAGCAGGAGCAGAACGTGTTGCTGAACCAAGGGATTCAGTTAGCTCTTGAGAGGAGTGCCGGGGTTGACTCGGGAGCATCAGGAAGGTTTCGTCGTTTGAACCCGAGGTATTTTAATGGCACGGAGGATGCCATCACTGCGGATGCATGGATTCAAGACATCAAAGCCATTCTTGTGGCAGCCAAGGTTCCAGATGATGAGAAGGTTGATCAGGTCAAACTGGTACTTCAGGATCTTGCCCGCGACTGGTGGGCATCAAAAGAAGTTGGTACAAGACGCCCTGTTCGTTGGACCACCTTCAATGACAGATTCAAGGCCAAGTATTTTGGCGTAGTAGCTCGATATGAGCTCCAGCAGAAGTTCATCAGTCTCAAGCAAGCAGGCAAGACCGTAGATGGGTATGCAGTGGCAACGGAGCCAGAGAAAGCTATGAGGTTCCAGCAGGGACTTTATTTGGAATTATTGCAGCTTGTGGAAGGACACGACTACCAGACGTTTGACGCTGTCTTGACGGCAGCCCGGAGGCACGAGCTTACCCAGCAGAGGTTGGCTTCGAGGGCAGGAGGTCAGAAGAGATCTCATTCCCAGGTTGGAGGAGGAGCAATGCAGCGAACATCGGCACCAGCACCCGGTGTACGTATTCATGATGCAGGAGTGCCGCAAAGGACGGCCGTGTCAACTAATACAGCACCAGTTCGGCATCAGCAGCCGAGAAACCAGCAACAGCGTCAGGGAGCACCCCAGGGCTGTACATTCTGTGGGAAGGCAGGGCACACGAGGGAGGTGTGCCGGTCAGCGAATGGATTATGCTTGAGGTGTGGTAGTTCAGACCATCATATTTCTACTTGTCCTATGATGCAGAGGCCAGGAGGGCCAGCTCAGCAGTTTCCAGCGTTGCCAGCTCCGGTGGCAACCCCGAGTGGAGGGCCAGTATTAGCAGTAAGGCCCCTAGCCCAGCGTCTACCAACGCAGGCTCAGATGTTCCGCCAGGCACAGGAAGCCGAAGGCCCTCAGAGGCAGCAACAGCATGGTCGAGGAAGGCCGCAACAAGGGGCTCCGCGGGGCCAGGCTCTCACATTGACCTTGGGAGAGGCTCTAGCGTCTAGTGACGTGGTGGCAGGTAAAATTCTCGTCACCTCATTTCCCGCTGTAGCATTATTTGATTCAGGCGCTACTCATTCATTCATCTCTGCACAATATGCTACACGGATTGGACTAGTGTTTGAGGCATTGCCGGAGAGGATGGATATACTCACCGGCAATGGGCTCGTAGAAGTGAGCAGAGTACGCTTTTCATGTCCGGTAGAGGTGTGTGGGCATTTATTGCCCGCATCATTAATTGAATTCCCTATGGGGAATTTTGATGTTGTTCTTGGCATGGACTGGTTGAGAGACAGTCATGCGACCATTGATTGTAGAGGAGGTAGGGTCATATTCAACGTTCCTGGGATGGAGCAGTTCATCTTTACTCGAACCTTGAAGAATCAGGCCGGAGGCGTCATCTCAGCAGCAGTGTCAGAGCCAGGACAGATTCCGAGAGTGGTCGAAGATTTTCTCGACGTCTTCCCTGATGAGCTTCCAGGGATACCTCCAGTCAGAGAGGTAGAATTTAACATTGAGTTGAACCCTGGATCGAGGCCTATTGCAGACAGAGTTTACAGAATGTCGCCGTCAGAACAGGATAAGTTGTATCAACATGAGGAAGAGTTGAAGTCTAAGGGATTCATCCGAGACAGTAAATCGCTCTGGGCCGCGCCAGTGATTCTAGTTCCCAAGAAGGATGGGTCGACGAGGATGTGCATCGACTACCGCAAGCTGAATGCAGTAACAGTGAAGAATAAGTACCCGCTACCAAGGATTGATGACCTGTTTGACCAGTTGAGCAAGGCCAGCGTCTTTTCCAAGATCGATCTTCGGTCGGGATACTATCAAGTAAGAGTCCGGGAGCAAGACATACCGAAGACAGCATTCAGATCTAGATATGGGCATTATGAGTTTTTAGTAATGCCCTTTGGACTAACCAACGCCTCCGCAGTATTCATGGATTTAATGAACCGTATCTTTCTGCCGTATTTGGATAAATTTGTGGTGGTGTTCATAGATGACATTCTTGTCTATTCCAGCAGTGAAGAGGAGCATGAGAAACATCTTAGGACTGTCTTACAGACATTGAGGGAGCATCAACTTTATGCGAAGATCGACAAGTGTGAATTCTGGTTAGATCATATTTCGTTCCTGGGGCATGTAATTTCTGGGGCAGGAGTGTCAGTGGATCCGAAGAAGATTGAGGCCGTAGAGCATTGGCCAGTCCCGAGAACGGTTGCAGAAGTACAAAGTTTCTTAGGATTAGCTGGTTACTACAGAAGGTTCATGGCAGACTTTGCCAGGATCTCTGCACCCTTAACGCGTTTGACGCACAAGGATATAGAGTTTGTTTGGTCAGCTAGCTGTCAGGCATCATTTGAAGAATTGAAGAAGAGGTTGATCTCAGCCCCGATCTTGACGCTTCCGGTAGGAGCAGGAGGCTTTACAGTATATTGTGACGCATCAGGGAAGGGTCTTAGATGTGTATTGATGCAGCATGGAAAGGTGATAACATATGCGTCTCGACAGCTTCGAGACCATGAGAAGAATTACCCGACTCATGATTTGGAATTAGCAGCTGTGGTGTTTTCACTCAAGTTGTGGAGGCATTATTTGTACGGGGATCGGGTAGAGATCTATACTGATCATAAGAGTTTGAAATACGTATTCACGCAGCGAGATTTGAACATGAGACAAAGAAGATGGTTAGAACTGCTGAAGGATTTTGATTTAGATCTTTAGTATCATCCAGGCAAGGCGAATATAGTTGCAGATGCACTGAGTAGGAGAAACAGTGCCTTTATCTTGACCTCGCAGAAGCATATTTTAGAAGACCTTCAGAGTATGGGAATCGAAGTAGTTTTGCCAGGGGATATAAGAAGAATGACCAGTATGCAGATTCAGTCAACCTTAGTAGAGAGGATAAGGGCAGCACAAGCAGGAGATCCACAGATTCAGAAGTTGCGATCGGAGTGTGAATCAGGCCGTGGGAAGGAGTTAGTGATTCATGAAGATGGTACGCTCAGGTTTGGAAATAGACTCTGTGTACCGAGTGGAGACCTTCGACAAGAAGTTATGTCCGAAGCTCATAGTTCTATTTACTCCATTCATCCAGGAGGAACGAAGATGTATCGAGATATCAGGCAGTTCTTTTGGTGGAATGGCATGAAAAGAGAGATAGCGAGATTTGTATCCAAGTGTCTGGTCTGTCAGCAGGTGAAAGCCGAGCAGCAGAGACCAGCAGGGTTGCTCCAACCGCTTCCTATCCCAGAATGGAAATGGGAGCACATCACGATGGATTTCGTGACCGGTCTACCTAGATCCCCGGCTGGCAAGAATGCAGTCTGGATAATAGTAGATCGACTCACGAAGGTCGCTCATTTCCTTTCCTTCCGAGTTGGACAGACTACTGAGCAGTTAGCAGAAATGTACATGAAGCAGATAGTAAGGCAGCACGGTGTTCCAGTTAGTATAGTATCAGATCGGGATACGCGGTTTACTTCCCATTTTTGGCGGAGCTTACACCAAAGTTTGGGAACCAAGTTAAGATTCAGTACTGCTTATCATCCACAAACCGACGGACAATCAGAAAGAACCATTCAGACGTTAGAAGATATGCTACGGGCGTGTACCTTGGACTTTGGCGGATCTTGGGAGGATCACCTTCATCTAGTGGAGTTCTTCTATAACAACAGCTATCAGGCTAGCATTCAGATGGCCCCGTTCGAAGCATTGTACGGAAGGAAGTGCAGGTCCCCTTTGGCATGGGACGATGTCGGAGAACGGAAGTTGTTGGGGCCAGAGATGATCACGCAGACTGTGGAGATAGTTAAGTTGGCCAGAGAGCGCCTTCGAGTTGCACAGGACCGACATCGTCATTGGGCAGATCAGCATCGTAGGCCTCTAGAGTTCAGAGTTGGCGACCAAGTGTTTCTGCGGATTTCGCCAACTCGGGGTATCATTAGATTTGGAACCCGAGGAAAGCTTAGTCCAAGATACGTTGGTCCTTTTAAGATTCTCGCTCGGGTAGGCGATGTGGCTTATCGACTTGCCCTTCCGCCTTCGTTAACTGGCATACATGATATGTTTCATGTGTCCCAGTTACGTGGGTATGTCCCGGATCCGAGTCATGTCCTCGATCATTCTGAGTTAGTCGTTGGTACCGACCTAACTTACGAGGAACAACCCGTATCTATTTTAGACCGGCGAGAGAAGGTACTCAAGAATTGGACGATCAGCCTTGTCCGTGTTTCTTGGAACCATCACTCTCCGGAAGAGTCAACCTGGGAGCACGAGGACGAGATCAGATCTCGGTATCCGCATTTGTTTGACTAATAAGGTATATTTTTGTACCTTACTGACACGATTCCATGCTTACCTGCACCTGCTTGTTTTGCACTTTGTGATGTATGATAATAACTGCTATGATAGTTAACTTGTATATGATTGTGCCTTGCTTGTCCTGATTTCACTATCCTGTCTTGGCTGGAATTCCGAGGACGGAATTTTTCTAAGAAGGGTAGAGATGTCACTCCCCGATCCTGGAATACGTATTTTAATACGTAAACCGATAAATTATATTTACTTTGTATTTATACGATATTTATTATGCTGTATTTCTTCATGCATTTTCCAAAAATATTCGACAAAATATTATTTCGTAATTTATTATCTGTATTTGGGCCTACAGTTTTGGCTCATTTGGGGAACCTATTCTTGGTTCACCTTGGTTCATCATGAACCCATGGGTTCAAGATTCTATATAATAACTCAACTCATTCTCTCTCCTCTCATTTATTTCCTCTCATTTACTTTCCTCCACCAACCAAGGCAAGTACCAACTTGCTCAAGAGATGGATCCATAAATGTTGTTGATGTTTTCTTACAAAATTATTTGTCAAAATATGTTCTTCTCCTTATTCTATACCAGTTTAGAACTTGAAGTTTTCTATTTTGAAGCTTTAATCTTTGTAGATCTAGGTTTTAACCAATTTCGGATTTTCTTGGTTTTGATCTAGCAAACTTCATTATTTTCAAGTTTTGATGGTTCCATGTTGTAGAGAATTTTGTTCTACCCCATTTTGACCTAAGGAAATTTCGATTTGGGCTCCGGATGAAGGTTTTGTGTAGTTTGGAAGCCATGGTTGCTTGGCTCCTCTTCTCGGACAAGTGGAGAAGAAGAGCAGTACTTGACCGCATGAATCTTCATGCGGCAAGTCTCTGGCCGCATGGCCTTTCCAGCTGCATGAGACTCGTTCGAGCTCAGCCGCATAGAAAGTCCTTCCTAGCCGCATAAAACTTGCTTGAGTACTTGACCGCCTGAATCTTCATGCGGCAAGTAATTGAGCCGCATAGCCTTGTTCAGACTCAGCCGCATGAGCCCCTGTCGCATGGACTTCATGCGGCTAGCCTTCGCAGCCGCATGAGTTCTTTTGCACCCAGCCGCATATGTGCCACTGTTTTGGGCCGCATAAAGCTCATCCATCATCCAGCCGCATATGTATCGTCCATGCTCAGCCGCATAGGACTTCGTCTGATCGTAGCCGTATATGCTGTTGAACCCCGGCCGCCTGGCGATTGCTCCCTTCGCAGCCGCATACGCTGACACCCCTTCGTCCGCATGAACTCGCCCTTCCAGCCGCATGCGCCTTGGGGCTCTCTGAGCCGCTTGAGCGTGTAGTCCCAGCCGCATGGACCAGTATTGACCCGGCCGCATGGACTCACTCCGTTGGACCGCATGGACTTTTGTGTCCTATATTGTTACTTTATTATTATTATTATTATTATTATTATTATATATATATATATATATTATATGCCCATTTTATATCCTTACGCCTTTTGTCCCGAGCATGATATGAGCACTAATGTGACCCCGGAGAACAAAGTGTTCCTCCTTGATACATGTACCTGAATGTCCCAGTTCTTGTTCATGCTCGACAAATGACTCGTAACTCCATGTGGCGTATTTTGCAATGATGCATTACACTAAGGAGGGTAGAACATGTTGACATACTGATTGACATGGATCCTCTTTGGGGTACTCGTACTAAGGTACGATTTTAGGAGGATAATCATGCAGGCCACAGCATGTGAGTCCAGATTTTACCTAGGGTTAAACTAGGTAACTAAATATACTAGATGCATGGGGAGGGCAAAATCCCGAGATCGTGTTACACCAGCCGCCTTGAGATACTGTCTTGACGCGCCGGCTGGTCTCCACGGATACTGTGTCATCTGCAACGAGTGGATGACTGTATCCGATTAATTCCTGCTATATATTATATATTTTAGCAAGGTGGCCTTGCGAGGGACCTGTGCTCAATCATACCTGTCTACGCGAACCCCTGGGTTGGCTAGCCTTGCTGGAAAGATACGATCTGAGGATTTTCTAATAACATGATGCGAGGATAACCTCGTCCCACTAGAAACTCATAGACTTGATTGGCCGTGAAAACGACTTGCTTGTATCCTATTACCTTCCGTGAATAACTGAGGGAAGCGGACTATCATAGTACATGATCCAACCCATGTTCTTGTTTGATTGTTGGGTTGGTTATCGCACTATGACAGGCTGTGGACCGAAGTTATGAACGGAAGACTTATTTTGGTTGTGAAGTGCTACTTCTGTGAATGACTGAGGAACATGGTCTATTATAGTACATGATCCAACCCATGTTCTTGTTTGATTGTTGGGTTGATTATTGTGCTATGATAGGCTATCGACCGAAGTCACGATCAGGAGATTTTATTGCTTATACCCTTTAACTTATGCGAAAGTTATAGAGTACGACGCGTCCCGACTCCATGCGGCACCTTTTGTCCTTGTTTGGTTGTAAGGGTGCCATATGGGTTCGAGGATGTGGCGTTACCCTATAATGGTAGCATAAGTATTACTATTATCAATCATTCTATTAACTGAGTTTTTAGTCTTAACTCTTGTGCCCCTTTGGCGGTACTTGCTATTCGGGGCTGACCCCGCTGGTTTTGTTTGGCCAGATCCCGTAGCAGAGCCTGAGGACACGATCTTCCTCCCTGACATCCATGGTGCATACTAGGAGCATGGCAGTTCGGGGACTCGAGTGGGTTTCTTCTCCACCACTCCTGCTTATACTTTGCGGCGTTTAGCCACCGGCACCTGTTAGCCGGATTACTTGATATTTTGTGTCAGTACATAATTGTAATTAAACAGACTGCAGCTGTGTATAATTTTGTACTCCTGACTCTCCGAGATAGCTAAATTATGAAGCTAGTCTCTCATGATCATTTTGATACAGCGTCGGGGACGCCTTACTGCTTTATCTTTAATGTTCATCTATTTGCTGATGTGATTTGATTGATTGAGACATAGAACTCTGTGGGACCATAGGAGACTTGATTGTAGCATGTACCCCCTAGTCTCTCGATAGCCACGATCGCCGTATGACGTTACGTACCTCATATGGTGTAGCTGGCCTAGTCCGTCTCCGTATTTCGGTACTGGGGCGTGACAAGTTCGTATCGTCATTCTGGACTCGTTGACATATAATTTGCTAGGTTTTAGTGGACATTTGTTCCGGCACGCATTTCGGTGCAAGTCGGATACCAATATCCGGGTCAACGTGTCATTTTGAGTTCGGCTCATCGGAATCCAATTCCGGATATGCCGTTGAGTTCGTATCATCATTCTGGACTCGTTGATATATAATTTGCTGAGTTTTGAGGACATTAGCTCCGACACGTTTTTCCGTGCAAATCGGTTTCCAATGTCCTGGTCAACGGACCAATTTGAGATCGGATCAACGGAATCCAATTCTGGATATACCGTTGGGTTTGTATCGTCATTCTGGATTCATGGACATATAATTTGTTAGGTTTTATGCACTTTTATTTCGTCACATTTTTCGGTGCAAAGTGTGTCCAACGACGGACATCATTTTGGCCCGAAATTACCATTTTTGCCCCTGTCTCCAAATTGGACTTTTGGACAGGCTATCCTAACTGATTTGACCATTCTGGACACGTTGGTGATATTTATTTTATCATCCGACAGCATCTGTAGGTTTTTATCCTATTATTATAATCCTTCTCCTTTGTGGTATTTTAAGAACCATCGATTCCAGTGATTTCACAACCACTGAAATTGAATGTGTTGACCCTGTAGATGTTTGTAGAGACTAGCTTTGACCCAGTTTGACCATGGTTGACTGCTTTGACTGAACGTCGAAGTAGAGTCAACATTTGACCTAGGTTAGACTAGTTTGACCTTGGTTGACCAGAGTTGACCAGTTGACCAAAAGTCAACTGTTAGTCAAACATTAGCCTAGTTTGACCTAAAGTTGACCATAGTTGACTAGAGTTGACCAGTTGACCAAAAGTCAACTGTAAGTCAACCCTTGATCCAGTTTGACCTAGTTTGACTTAGTTGACTGAGTCTGACCTAGATTGCGTAGTTTATACTATAGAATCAAGCCTAACACTGTTGAGCCCTAATTAGTTTATATATATCTTATCTTTAGGTCTGTGGCATCACTCTGAGCATCGACCCCATTTGACAGCTCAGGACCGCAGGCGAGTACATTCACTGATAGTTTTCATTGTCTTGATATCTGCTATATCCGATTCAGTCGTAGTGTCTTACTTGATTCTCAGTCACGATAGTTCACGGACTAGTATATACCGGATTCCTGTCATGAGATGTCATTCTTGAATTTTCTTGGGATACTGGTACTTGCTCGATCTTGTTCTTGTACTTGTATTGACACCGATTCCTGAGAAGGAGTAGCTACCTTCTTAGGGAATCTCGTGCCATGACGTGTTATGTCCGGATCCGAATACTATTCGAGGAATAGGGAATTTTATAGATAGTGTGATCAATGCCCACCTTGAGTTACTACTTGTATCATAGCTGTACCCTCACCTCACGATGGGTATAGCCTGACCTGTGCTACTACTTGCTCTATAGCTTACCATCCCGGCCGGACCGAGTCCACGTACTTGTAGCCGGTCGGCTGGAAGCCTGATCTTGACCCATACCGATCACATTATGCTATAATATTCGAGGCACATTTTATATTTACTTTATCCTATCATATATCATGTTCTGTTCTACATTCAGTACTTCTCACCATGCTATGATATACAGTTACTCACATGCTCTACATGCCATTACATTGTACCTTGATTGGAGACTAAGTTCTGCTCGGGAGAAGAGTTACAACCTCGGTCCTTGTTTAGTTTAAGGGTTGTAACTCGGCTTCCGAACGGTTCCCAAGTTTTCATATATCTTTGTCTTGTAGTTCATTATACTGTCTCTTATAGAATTTGTCAATTCACATGGAACTGCTGTTAGTGCTTGTACTTGCTCATTTTCCTGACAGGATACCGTTGATAATATTTTAGGAATTGTTATACCATTAGTGGACTTCATGATGTTGCTAGCTGAGGTGGATCTCACTATTCTTCTATGTGAGTTGCCTGGTAGTTATCCTTAGTTAGTCTTGTTGTTCCTTCTTTATTTTTCTGTCTTATGATTCCTTCTAGTAGTTTCTAGTTGTTCTTGTGCTTTAGTTATCTTTCTTGTCTTATCATCCTTAGCTGTTGTGATGTGACTAGAGTATATTTATAGTTATAGGCCTTCTAGACGTAGTGTATATTTATTGGGTACTAGACAGCGTTCTACCGTCGATACTGCGGCGTAGGCTGGGCGTCGTCTACGTATTCGTACCCGTATATCCGGGTGCGGGTCGTGACAGGCTCCTGCTCTGGTTCCTGCTCATCTGCTGCTAGGGCAAAAGCTCGCCCGGTCTTCTGCTGGTGTTGTCTGAACCGTTGTTGCTGAGTGGGTAGGGGAGCTCTTTGCTGAGTTGCTCCGGTCCGGTGGACTGACGAGGGGCAGTCCTTCACTTGGTGGGTGGCAGACCCACAGACTAGGCTGTGTCCTAGCCTCTTCCTGCATATGTTCGACTGATGTCCTGGCCTCTTGCAAAAATCACAGACAGGGATCTGCCTCTGAGGCGATTTTTTATTGGTTCTTGCCTGATGGTGCTGCTGCTGGTGGTGCGAAGGCCTGTTGTTGTTGTTGTTGTTGTTGGGCCTCTTCTGGTTACCCTGGAAGTTGCTAGTACCAGGATACTCCCTCTTGGATCGAGAAGGCTGGCTCTTCTCCACATCCTGAGCTCGTATCAGGATCCTCTCATATGTCTTGGTGCCACCTGCGATCACAGGGGTGCGAATCTCTTCTCTTAGTCCATACCTGAATCGTTCAGCACGATCCTTGGGGTCAGCAACCAAATTCTGGGCAAAGCGGCTAAGTCGACCAAACTCTGCCGCGTATTCTCGGACCGTCATGTTCCCTTGCTTCAGGTCCTGGAACTGTCTTTCCATCTCCCGTATCTCCGATGTTGGAAAGAACTTCCTGCGGAACAGCCTCTTGAAGGTGTCCCAGTCAAGCTGCTTGTCCTGGAGTCGGGGTTCATTTTGATACCAGGTGCTGGCCACATCTTGCAGCTGGAGTCCTACTACTTCGGTCTTGAGGTCCTTTGGAAGTCGAGCGACGCTCAAGAGACGCTCCATGCTATCTAGCCATTCATCGGCGTAGATGATACCTTCGGTTCCTTTGAAAGGTCAAGGGCCTTGCTTCTTAAAGCTCTCTATATCTCCGACCTTCATATAATAATATACCTCTAATCAAAAGAATGGCCTTAATGATGTATAACTTAACTCCTGAATTATGCTTACCTTGGCAGGTCGTGGCTCCAATGAAGTTGTTGCTCCTCTCTCGAGGACAGCCATAGCCACATTGTGGGCATTCTCCATGCCTTCTCTCATAATCGCGGTTTGCTCGCGATGGGCTTCAGCTTGGGCTGCAGTCTGTTCTCGATGAGCTTCTGCTTGGGCTCTCTGTGCTTCAAGCACTCCCCTTAGCATGCCCACTAGATCGGTGGGATCCACGGGCACTGGTGGGGCAGCTGGTGCGGACACTACCGCAGGGGTCTGCGGTTCAGTCCGGGGAAGTGTAGGGTTCGCCGCTTGAGATGTAGTGGCGTAAGCGCCGTGGAGTGCTGGAGATTGATGGGGACGGTCGGTCAGCTGCAACAGTGAAGGGTCTGGACGTGCTGGGGGAGATGGGGTGTGTTCGGGTGATGACACCTCATCGCCAACAGGGGTGGTCTTTTCCTTGGTCATAATCTGGAAGGTTTAGGGTACAAACATAAGCAAGGTATCCTACCCGTCTATAATCAAACAAAAATATTTATTTATATATAATCCGGACCTATGTTATGACAAATCAATGTTCTAGTGTTCTAATGGTTTCTAGGTATGTTTTCCTAAGTTGTTGTATGACCTGCATGGGCTATCACTAAAAACATGTCACGATCCGATCCCAAATAATTGGGTCGAACCGGATCATGCCCAGCCTGCACCGTTGTTGAGACGGCGGCAGTAAGCTGTTCCATTAGCAGGTAACCACAACAACAACATCTATATTTGTCACAACTCAATATTCGGAAATTAAAACTTTATTAAACATTTGAAATAAATACAACTGAAATTTAAAAGTACTGAAATAAATACTGAATTCAAATAAACATAATTTTTCAAATAGACAACAAAAACTGGGGAAAAAAATCTAACTAAACTGTCGGCTCATCGGCCTCAGTCCATGCGTCCTCCAAAGGGGACTCTGGCAGCACCACTAGGTACAGAACCGGGTCGTAATAACTGCTAATTAACAGCTCAGCATCCTCAATATCCCCTAAAAATGTATCTCCAGTCAGGAGGGAGCAAAGTACAATTCATGCTAATTTGAACAGTTAAAATAATAATAGAATCATGCACTTTTAAACAATTTGAAATAAACAGTTTTATAGCAGTTAAACAGTGTGATTCTGAATAGGCAATGAATATGATCGGCTTGGGTTGTACAGTAGTATCCTATTGATACGATATGGCTTATCCCTGTGTGAGAGAGGGGTAAGCTAATACAGTTCTAAGTTATCAGTTGGATGTGGTCATAAACATTACACTATTCCACCAGTACCCAACAGTCAATCAGTCAGTGCTCTCAGAAAGAGAGTTTCGTGTTGCATCGTGGTTTAAACTTACAGTAAAGCGATTATTAAATAACTGTAAACTAACACAAAATGTACTTGTCTCAAATGGACTGGACTTGAAGGGATGAAGACTTCGAGATGGGATTTAGACTCGTCCTCGAAATCCTACATTCGAGAAGTTGACTCAGAATCCAGGGTTACCAAGCTAACTATGCTAGTTGAAATCTCTAATTGTGTCCTAATTAGTTTTAATCTTTATTTATTAAACATGAACAAAACACGATTATCGGTGCGTTGTAATTAATAACGAGGGAATGATCAATTTAACTTGTATTTTAGAAAAACTCGTAGTTACCAATTTATTTGGTTAAAACTTTGTGTTTTCGTAATTATACATATAAAACTAAATTTTTTATTTTAATGAGAAAAACATGATCGTTGTTAAATATTAAAACTTGTAAATTTTAATGTGAGAAAACTTCATTAATTTTCTATTGAAAATAATATTTATTTATTTTTGATTTACGCGTACGCTAAAAATCAGCAAAAATCAGAAAAGGACAGAAAACCTACGCTACAAAATTACAGGCCACAGAGAAAATAGGAAGCTGGGCTTATGCCCATTACAATTTATTTTACATAAATTGAAATAAGAAGAAACAGTTGTTAGTTCTAAAAATCTTCCTACAATTTAATTATGAATAAACTAAATAATAAAATAAATTAAATATTAATGAGTCTCAGATATTGGTCCAATCGTCATATAGGCTAATGCCTCAACGTCCGGGCGAAGCCGGTTTCGTTTGCACTTAGCCAGGGCCCATTGACCAATACGGTCGTCGCCCAAAATCCAAAATATTAATATTTTTCGAAAACCATTTTTAAAATCATTTTAAAAAATATAATTAAATTTTATGGAAAATTCGGCAACATTTTCTCTATTTTCGGTCAACCCAAAAACTGGAAAAGTGTGCCAATTTTTTTCCTACAAATATCCCAAACCAGGGAATTCCAAAATATATATAAAAATAACCACAATCATTCCCAATATTAATTCGGAACGACCCGAAACGAATTCGGGAATCCGAAACCAACCCAAAAACATCACAGCAACAATCCGAAAACAAATATCCAGAATTCATTTCCGAAGGTTTCGGAAAAACAAACCAAACTAACAGAAACTTTCCCGAAAGTTTCTCGAAAAATCCCGGAAACAAACGTAATCCCAAAAATCGAATTCCCGAAGGAGATTCGTGGACCAAACTCATCACAGACCCAGGAGGGACGAACTACTATGATTAATCAGAAATTACCCAAAATCGACGGAATCCGAAGGGTTGCCTCGGACTCGGGACGCGCGAATCCGCGAAGACGAACTCGAAATCCCATGGACAGCGCTGGGCAGGGGTTGGGCGTGCCGAAACAGACGCTGGCCGGGGAACGCGCTGGACGTTGGCCAGGCACGGGGGCGGCCAGCGGAAACAGCACGTGCGCCAGGGCACAGGGAGGCGGGGTGCGGCCGGATCGCGGGGTCCGGCGGGCGGCCGGGAAATGGGCGCCGGGGAGTCGGGGCCGCGCTGGGAAACGAGCGCGGGCGCGCTGGAAGGTCGCGGGCGGCCAGGGGATCGCCAGAGGGAGCGCTGGACGCTCGCGCGGGTCGGGGCGCCGGCTGGAGGCGCGGATGGGGCGAGCTCGGGTCGGCGGGGGCTCGGCAGGGGGAGGGTCGACGTGGAGTTGGGGATGGCTAGGGGTTTTCTTCTGGAGGAATAGAGAGAGAGGGGATAGGGAGTGAAGTAGTGGTGGTTGTTGGGTTCTTAAGTAGAGAGAGGAGAAGAATGGGTTATGTGGTGAAGCGAAAAAAGAGGATGAGTGGTGAACGTGGGAAAGGAAAGGAAAGGAAATAGGAAATAAGGGGAGAGGGGTGCTGGTCCAACAGTGGACCAGCTCTTGGGAAATAAATAATTTTTTTTTAATAAGTAAAAATTTGAATTCAAAAGAATGGATTAGGACCGGGTTTGGGTTTCGGGTAGCTGGTCCGGGCACGGGTCAGGTCAGCAAATCAAAACCACTTAATTTTTGAAATAATAATTTTTTTTAAACCACAGATAATAATAATAATAATAGTAATAATATTATGATATTAATAATTACAAAATTGGGTTTCACAGAAGCTAATTTTGGTTGCCCCTTAACTTTTATTATGGACCGATCCTGGTGGATCACTCGCGATCCCGACCTCTTGTAGAGTCATACTGATCAACCTGGGGGTTGCCCTAAACAGAGGGGTTGTCCAAGTTCGAAGTCTTGTCTGGCTTACCCTGGGCCGGTCCTGCCTAATGGAAGTACATTAGTTTGAGACATTCTATGGTCCTCTCGTCTTCTCCATATCATTTCTGTTTTTATAAATCAAGGATTTCATTTCATTACTCATCAGAATTATATAAAAGAATTCAAGGACTGCCGCAAAATAGCAACCTAGTTGTTAAAACGATAAAAGAAATTAAAAAAAGAAAAAGAAAAACAAACACGGCAAATACAAAATCAATCAAGTTGACCTACTCCACGGACGAAGGTCATCTTCGGATATGATTCTACTAATCTCATAAAAGAAATAACAATGGTCAGTTGTCAATGTCTTATATAGCTTTGGAGGCGGTGGTTTGACATGTTTGGAGGAAACGAAATCGGCACATCTTTGAAAGCATATTTCCTTCCTTCATTTAGCTGTACAAACAGGAACGAAACTATGCTAGGGCCAAAGGGGGCCCTGGCCCCCCTGACTTTGAAAAAAAAGTATTAAAAAAAATATTGATTATTTATTGATGGTATGCACATTGCTTTAGACAAAGTATTATATAATTAACAGTTAAAAGAGTTATTAGTTTCTACAAACAAACAAACTATAAGAGCATCTCCAACCCACTGTGAGTTTGAAAAAAAATGGTTGCCACATAGGAATTACCACTTCTTATTTCAAAATTCCTTCTCCATTGCAAATGTGAAATAAATTGTGTAGTTGACATAGCAATGACATGTCAAAGACAATATGAAGTTGGTTGTCTAGATCTAGACAATAGACTTCACAATGCTTTACTTCCACATCATCAATTATGAATAAAAATATTTATAAAAAAAAGGAAGAAGTGGAAAAGTTGTCTTAGAAGTTGAAAAAAAAAAAATTATTGTCTTCTCAAATTTTTGCATTGGAGAACACTTTTTTTTATCTCATTGTCTTGTGTGAATATTATCTTGCCACATAGGAAAGACATTGTCTTGTGCCTCATGCCATATAGGAATCACAACAAAAAACAAGACAATAGGGTTGGAGATGCTATAAACTATTTTAATTTTGTACATTTAACTTGTATTTTTTATACCAACAGATAATTGAAGAGTTGATATAATTAACAGTTAAATGAGTTATTAGTTTCTACAAACAAACAAACTATAAGAGCATCTCCAACCCACTGTGAGTTTGGAAAAAATGGTTGCCACATAGGAATTACCACTTCTTATTTCAAAATTCCTTCTCCATTGCAAATGTGAAATAAATTGTGAAGTTGACATAGCAATAACATGTCAAACACAATGTGAAGTTGGTTGTCTAGATCTAGACAATAGACTTCACAATGCTTTACTTCCACATCATCAATTATCAATAAAAATATTTATAAAAAAAAGGAAGAAGTGGAAAAGTTATCTTGGAAGTTGGAAAAAAAGTAATTCTATTGTCTTCTCAAACTTTTGCATTGGAGAACACTTTTTTTATCTCATTGTCTTGTGTGAATATTATCTTGCCACATAGGAAAGATATTGTCTTGTGCCTCATGCCACATAGGAATCACAACAAAAAAATAAGGCAATAGGGTTAGAGATGCTCTAAACTATTTTAATTTTGTACATTTAACTTGTATTTTTCCTACCAACAGATAATTGAAGAGTTGCTAGTATCAATATTAAAATGCCATGCATGCACTCAGCTTTTACTTTCATATGATACATACTATTGACCAGGGACGAAACATTTTTTTTACTATAAAAAATTATGTAGTTACCGATTTTTTTTATAACATGGTTCAATAGCTTTCGTGTTCGGTGTTCGGCCCCTGTCCAACTCGAGTCCTGCCTCCGTCTCTGTGTACAAAGGAATATAGAAGCTGACATAGATATACTAGATCCCACATGACCATATTTGTAATCGGTACTAGATCATAGTTAATTATAACCTTCGTGTTTATCTATAAAAATCTATCTTCTTCGAAAAAAGAGAGTTATATCAACTCTTATACTCCATTCCAAAATTGCAACTAATTTCTCTCAATCACCAAACAATAGTCATGAATGGTACATAATAAACAATAGTCATATAGAGGAAATTGATATCCAAACGGACCCACATTTTTTTAAAAAAATAAACAGTGAAAAAGTTATCCTCGGGTTTCATTACTAAAAATTAAATAAAACAAGGAACAACAAGATAATAATAAGAAAATAAATATTATAAGATACAAACTCAAAAAAAACCTAAACGATATGTCGGCTAGCCGAAACTTGTCGTAGCTAGAATTTATCGTTTTTGTTAATCAGTTCCTAGTATATCTTGATCTTTCTCTTGTCTTGAATGCATCGATCACGATCTGCTTTGAAGATCCATACAAAGAGAGAGTGTCAAAAATTCATAAGTTTATGGGCTTAACTTCCAAATAGTGGCTTTATACTCGGAAATGAGGACCCGACTTTCCATAAATGATTCGCCCCCTCCAAATAAATATTTTGCTTTCCTTTTTTAGTCTCATCCTCTTGCAAATGAGTATCAGACTTTCCGTAAGTGACTAGACATATATCGCTATTTGAAAGTCTACAACGGATTCTACACTACAAAAAAACATGATTTCTGTGACATGTAAAGTTGTCACGAAAATTATGAAAGTCGTCACAATACATCTTCTGTGACGAATACAGTGACTACTTATTTTCGTAGCCTATACCTCCGTAGCTAAAAGTATAGGTGACGACCAAAAGTCATTGTCACAAAAAGTTCTCTACTGTGACAAGAGTATGTTGTCAGTGATAGTAAACTTTCCGTGACAACAAAATTCGTCACTAAAAATATTATAAGTGGCGCACGATATTGTCACAAATAACATTTT
Source organism: Iris pallida (assembly GCA_029216955.1). Taxonomy (NCBI): domain Eukaryota; kingdom Viridiplantae; phylum Streptophyta; class Magnoliopsida; order Asparagales; family Iridaceae; genus Iris; species Iris pallida. The sequence continues at coordinate 1,237,359 of JANAVB010041017.1, read as the reverse complement.
ATTGTAAATATATATATATATATATATATATATATATATATATATATATATATATATATATATTTTTGACAAAAAAATAAAATTATTTTCTTGACGACGTTTGCTATCACAAAACAACTTTAGTGACATCTTTATTGTTGTCACAATAAACGTATATGTTTAGTGACAAGTACATGTCATCATTGTAAACACTTGCAGTAACACTTTTATTATTGTCACCATAGTGTACACTTTATATGTTTGATGGAAAATCAATATTGTCACGAGTATTTTTTTTTTTTTTTTGTCATTGTCATTATAAATTAAAACACAAGAACACACAATATCACACAATTCTTGTAGAAGAGGGTATGCATGATTGTGCTCGTCTTCCAAAAACACCCTCATCGACTTTCTCATGTAAACCAAAACTAACCTTCACAAATTCTAAAAGGCCTTTATATAGCCGACTAACTCTAAAGTAGATATAGACAACAACAACATAAAAAGTAATTATACAAATTCTCAAAAAGTAATTATATTGCTCCACAAAATTCAGTACATATAACATGAAGAGAAATAATATTAAGTACTTATAAAATAAAGAGTATCCAAAGTAGCTGGTACATAAAACCTAGAGTAATCTATAAATATAAACTGACGATCAATTGCATATGCAGCTCCTGTCTTGATGATGATCAATCTTTAATGACATGTATAAATTAAAAAGAGATTGTTTAGAATATTACGTAAGCATATATGTATAAGAAAAAATTGTCAAGAATTTCTACAATAAAAGCAATGAGAATAGAGAAAATGACAAAAAAAATTCTACAATACAAGAATTTCTCCTAGCTAGAAATGACGATGCTACATTACCCGCTGGTTTGTGCCACAGTCCTGGCCCGCGGACCATGTGTCATCATGTAATTCCCCTGCTCCCTTCGAATCACACCCCCCCACCCCACCCCACTCCCGGGGTCCACATATCATTTTCCTTCTAGAAAATTCATCTTACTATTTAAAGTTAAAAGGAAAGCTTTACAAAACTACAATGAGATTATTCATGTGCTATATGGTTATTAATTCAGTGTTAGATATTTATTGTACCATGTCGATTCATGAGATGAAGAACATAAATTAAATTGCATAAGCGTACCTGAATCCATTGCTAGGTTTGATGGATCTTGAAGCCGTCTTCCTTTTGTGGGGTTCGATCTTCCAACCCGCTACGGTCCTTAATAACAAAGATGAAATCTTTGTTCCGCTCTTTGTTGATGGGGATACAGAAGAGAACAGAGAAATCCTCTCTTAGGTGGCCGTATGAGTTGGGGACCATAACCCTAATGAATACACATATTATATATGTGTTTGATATTTCTAATTTGGCCCCTCATCAAATTAGAATTATCTCCGGTATCTACACATTAATTCCATGACAATTATACCCTTAAGCCAATTTTCAAATAGGCCACTTTAATTTGGCTTAATTATTTAGATAGCCCAAACACAATTAATTTTACATGTGTGGCCCCATTAATTATTGAATAATTCCAACAATCTCCCACTGGGCCACATATGTAACCTTATAATTGTGTTAACCTTAGTGAGCTCATAAATTGCTATCTTAATCCTTAGGGTATATCCGGACATTCTCGTCCATTAACCATATCAACATAGGATCAAAGCGGCCTTCGTCACATATAGCGTAACTAAACCATATCAATGGTCACATATACCAATATAGCTAAACGACATAGATCAATCATGGATGCGTAGCATAGAAATTACACACAATGTGATCAATACATGTCTATTTCCAACTGGTCCTTCTTAACTTTAGTGAGATCAATACTTTAACATAATGAACTGAATTTCCATATATCTGATCAGATAAATATCCAGAATACTTTAATACACAAATGTGTCCAAAACCAAATAGCACCCAAATACATAAAATACAAACTCCCACTATATTGCCATATTCTTAATTAAGATAACACCCATATGAGCAGTATGCTCATGAAAGATCCTGGGTGATAATACTTTTGTGAGCGGATCCGCTAATCATGGAGTTTGTCCTAATGTGCTATATAGACACTTAAACTATTCTAAATTCTTTCCTTCACAACTAGAAACTTTATGTCAATATCCTTTGACTTATACAAGTTTCTGTTGTTATTGGAATGCAGTATTGCTGATTCATTGTCACACCGTAATTTGAGTGGTCTTTCAACACCCTTTCCTGTAGGCGCAGCCTTGTGATAAAATTTCGCAACCATATTCTCTGAATAGATGCCTAACAACATGTTATAAACCTTGTTGCCATGGTAGAAGAAATTATGAGTGCATGTTTGACACTCATCCAAAATATACCTCCATTAGTCAACATAACCTGATGTGGATCTCCTACTGTATTGGCATCCAACAAAATCAGAGTCGGAATACCTTATGATCTCCAGAATTATCTGATCTCCTACAAAGAGCATATAATTTCTTGTTCTCTATTAATTACTTAAGTAGTTTGGCTGCTATCCAATGATCCATCCGTATTTGCTTAAATATCTGCCTAACATCCTAATACGTACGCAATATCCTGACGCGTACATACTTGAGCATAAATTAGACTCCCTACAACTGATCATGAAGGAAAAATCTATTGTATTTTCTTAATTTTAAGGCTAACCATAGGACACTTGATTGAGACCGAATTTGTCTCCTTTAACGAGAGGTGTCACCTGGTTTGCATTGAATACTTTAATCAATATACAAAACCAGAAAATTATTCCTACTCCCACTGAACTTGTGATACACACAATCTTCAACAGTGTTCATCTCAAAACCAAACGAGATAATCACTTGAAGTACCTTTGACGAGAAGCTTGCTTGAGTTCATAAATAGATTTTGTCAATTTGCAAACCATATTCTTTTGGTCTTTCGACACAAAGTTTTCTGGTTACACCATATAAACTGTTTCATCAATGTTACCATTGAGAAATATCGTTTTGATATCCATTTAATGTAACTTAAGATCAAAATGTGCAACACTGTGCTATAATTGTTTTAAAGGAGTCTTTCAAAGATACCGAAGAGAAAAGTCTCTTTAAAATCAATCCCTAACTTTTGAGTAAAGTCACTAGCTATAAGACGTACTTTATACCTCTCCACTATACTCTTCGAATCATTCTTGGTTCTAAATGTCCATTTGCAACCAATGGACTTCATACCTTTTGGTAATGAGACAAGTTCTTAAACTTTATTGTCTTGCATGGACTTATATACTCCTTATTTATTGTATCAATCCACTTTGAGAACTAGAACTTTCCATGGCCTGACGGAAGATGATTATAGATCATCTTCCAGTATCCACGGTCTTCCTCACGTTCCTAAAGAAATATGACAATATAATCCGAAATTATATTTCTCCTTTCTCTTGTGGACCTTCTTAACATTACCGGTTCTTGAGGTTGTTGAGTTTGTTCCTTATGAATAATTACCTTATCTTGAATGGGGTGCCACTACGTTGTCATTGTTAAGGTATCTCAACAACGACTTATAGAGGTAATTCGACATTGTCTTATTGAGGCTCCGAATTCACTTCTTGATCATGACAGGTATAGAATCCTGCACATCGTCAAAAGTGATAGTAGGAATCGTAATTGATTCCTTCTCAAAGACAATGATCCTGACTTTATTTCTCCCCCAAACTCAACATCCTCAAAAAATATTATACTTCTCGTCTCAAAAAAATTTCTTAGTGTGGGACCGTATAATTATTAACCCCTTGATTTGTCAGCATAGACAATAAAGTAGCTGCTTACAATTGAACTTTGGTCTGTATTTTCCTTTACACATTAATATAGACATTAAAGTCTATAGAGTCAATAAATCCAAATCTCATCAGACACAAGTCGTTCAACTCTATTTCTAGAGATGTGACCTAATCGCTTATGTCATAATGAGGCTGAAAATTATTATTGTTAATTTTGTGTTTAGTACCACATGACTCCACTTGCAATGTTTTATTTAAGCTGCAATAGTTTCAACTGAATATAGGTGATCATAAATCTTAAGGAACCGTTACCAATAATATTTGGATTTAAAGATAGACTAAACTTATTATTTCCAAATGAACAATGATAATCGGATTTGTCCATTAAGGAAACTGAAACTAAATTTCGTCTAAAAGACGGTACAATAAAAGTGTCTATCAAATCCAAATAATAATCGGTTCCTAAAAATAACCTAAAATGTCCTATTGCATTCAACTTCTACCTGATTTGCCTGTCACCCACATAGATGTATCTTTCACCATCAATTGGCTTTCGGTAGCTCAGACAACATTGTCTATAAACACTAATGTGGGTAGTAGCACTAGAATCTAACCACCACGTGTTTTTTTAGGTACTAAATCTAAATTAACCTCAGAACAGACCAAATTTAGAAATGTACTTTTCTTTATACGCCATGCGTGGTATTTTGTACATTTCTTCCTTATGTGTGCTGTCCTATCACAAAAGAACAATCCTTAGTTTTATATTGCTGTTTCTTTTGACCTGGACCCTTAGCAGCTACTTTATTTATTTTCTTTTTCACCCTTAAATATTATCCCATTAAACATGAAAATTAACTTCTTATTGGCAGATATTGTAGCAACATTAACTGTAAAGAGAACAAAAATAAATAGACAAACATGCTCTAATTAATAACCAAAGAGTAAAATATAGTCAAACAAATTCAAATAATGGTGAATCTCATCTCAAGATACCTAGTACATCATTAACATCAAGTCTTTGGACAGTGATATTAACTGCAAGTGGTATTCTTGGTGTAATGATCAAACGTTGACAACAAGTCATGTCAAATAATAAGCCTATCTTTGGATCGGGTTATTCACATGTAAACCGTATAATTGTCACACATTTATCACCACAAGTATGTATATAATTCGGCCAAGTATTAACCTTCCTTTGGGCCGGCTAATACTCGCATGAATTTACACACACAAACATCTAACATTCCTCATAGACTATCTACGCAAGAGAGGTCACTTTGGCGACATCTTGTTTCAATGGGTCTATTTAGAATATTAGACGACTATTGCTAGTCACAAAAGGCACCAAAAAAAATTTAAATGTTTACTAAATTTTACAAAACCGAATCATGTCCAAAATTTTATGTACATGCATAATTAAAATATTACAACTCAAATAAGATAATCATAAGCATGTGAATCTCTTTACATGATTCAAACAAATATTCTTAATTTGACTAAACTGAGCATTGTCAACATAATAAAATTCACGTAATATTTTACTGAAGATATGGACCAATAGATTGCTTTAAATAATCCATAAAGATTATATTAAAATAATCTGCTGAAGAAATGTACGTCAATAAATTACATCAAATATATGACTTAGAACATAAATTTATTGGAAACTAAATTTATGCCAAACATAAAATTGTCTATATTTGATTTCAATTTGTCCTCCAATGATCAACTTAGATTGAAAAACACTCTAAATTGAGTAACACCAAATATCTATCAGCATGAGTAATTGGAATCTAACCGACATTCCATATTATCATATGTCCAGCAATAAGTATATTCATACATATTTAATATAATGGAGAATTTCTACGGTCATTATCACATGCGTCAATATCTAATATTTAAGCATGAACTGAGAGATCATTACTGTACATAAATTAAAATTTCTATCAAGATTCCCTTAAGTATGCCAATCAAATCAATGGAAAATTGGCAGCAAATCAATGTTAACATTTAATATGGCCGTACCTACCAAATAGACAACAAATGTTGTTGCTAATTATGTAGTAAGTTTGCACCAATAATGCTTAATTGAATTCGTATTTTTCAAAGATGAAAAAAAACATAAACGAAAGTAATGCTCGGATTCTTCATACACCAATAATTTTTTTTTTTTATATATGGAAACCAATGTTAATTGACATCTGGAGGACAGCAAACCAATGTTAATTGAATTCTTCATACACCAATAATTCATTTTTTCGTATATATTACTTAATTGAATTATTGGTGTATACGAATTCAATGAACGAAAGTAATGTTCGGATTCTTCCAAATCAATTGCTTCCAGATTCTGATTCAATTATTTTTGCTTCCCTTGAGACAGGATTCTTCATATGTATATGAAAAATGCTCGGTGAATAATAAAAGCTTCCATAGAACAACCAGAATTCTAAATAAAATTAGATCTAACGATCTAGGGTTTCTGAACACCAACAAAAATTTAATCTGAAAATATCAAACTCATGAATCAAACAAGGGTGGCTCTGATACCATTTGTTAGATATTTATTGTACCATGTCGATTCATGAGATGAAGAACATAAATTAAATTACGGAAGCGTACCTGAATCCATTGCTAGGTTTGATGGATCTTGAAGCGGTCGTCCTTTTGTGGGGTTCGATCTTCCAACCCGCTACGGCCCTTAATAACAAAGATGGAATCTTTGTTCCTCTCTTTGTTGATGGGGATACAGAACAGAGAAACCCTCTCTTTGGTGGCCGTATGAGTTGGGGACCATAACCCTAATGAATATACATATATATATACATGTGTGTTTTTGATATTTCTAATTTGGCCCCTCATCAAATTAGAATTATCTCCGGTATCTACACATTAATTCCATGACAATTATACCCTTAAGCCAATTTCCAAATAGACCACTTTAATTTGGCTTAATTATTTAGATAGCCCAAACACAATTAATTTTATATGTGTGGCCTCTTAATTATTGAATAATTCCAACATTCAGAAATAACATGTTGGTAATATGAGCTTGGTTGAACAGGTAACAATAAGGTGGATCAATATAGATGTAGCAAATGTTATGTTGTGCGGTATATTGTCCACATTTGTATTCGTGTCAGTATTGTACCTATTTGAAATTGTCTTTATCATGTGTCTATATTCTATCCTTGTATGTATTCATGTTCCACTACAAAAATACATATAAATAGTAACATTTTTCGTTGCTAAACAATAATAGCGATGGAGCGACATAAAATTTTCGTCGCTATATCATATGCTGTTGTTTAGTTTTCGTTGCTGGATGGACTAATCAACGACGGAAATATCGACTGTCAGCGACTAACATAGCGACAAAAATAATACGATATGACTAATAATATCAAATCCAGGCAGAATGATATTATAAACCTCTGGTCGACCGAAGAACCAAAAGAGAGGAGGGTGGTTTTTGCTTAGAATCGGCACGCCTCAAATTTAGAGGTGGGCATACCATAGGTAGGTTGAGCTTGGTAGGTAGTAATGAGATATCAAAATTGCATACTGCGGCGACTGTTTCTGATACTTTTTGGGTATCAGACAATAACTCAGCGATAATATTTTTTCTAATTTTTTGTCGCAATGCAGTCTCTATTCCATCGCTGACTGAAAATTTTCAATTAATTTTCGTCGTTGATTCATCGCTAGTCTATCGTTGTTCCGTCGCTGACTAAAATTTTACAGTTTTTCGTTGCTACTGCAATGTACTTTTGTAGTGTTCATACTCGTGCAACATATAATAAAGGATAAGATAATACATGAACCTTGAGCATATTTGATAATGTGATGATGCAATGATGATATTGTCTGGCACATCACATAACAATGTAGAGATAATTGGCTTTGTCTCCTACTTCTTGGTTTGGTCATGAAATTTGGATCATATATACTGTTTTTACTTTCTATTTAGATTGAGCTATGCTTTTCCACATTATTTCTCTATAAACCTTATAATTACAATGGTTGCTGGGGACGAGCTTCAATATTTACGAAGATTAGATTAAATTGTAGAAATATGCAAATGTACCATACTATAGCATAATTGCAAACATATAACAACTTTTACGTAAACAAAAATCGGACTTGTCAACCTGGATCCGAATCCGGACCGAACCCGAAACACCAAACAACTCCATGCGCCTTGTTAGCAATTCGGCAAACAAAAAAATTCGGGACGGCAAAAATACGAGTATAAATCGGCTCATGCAAATAAAATACGTTAAAAATTTTAGTCAATTATACGAAAAATAAAAATATTTAGGTTGAAAACTTTATATTGTCAAATTTGATTAATTAAACAGGTTCTCACAATATTTTTTTGTCAAATTTTTTAATAATTTATACGGAATACGTTTAAAATTTCACATGCTTAAAATTTACGTACTGATTCAAAACTTTCAAAAATACACAAGTGTTATACGATTTTTAAAGATTAGAAAAAAAAAATTCGCATATAATACTAGTTTTTTTTTGAGAAACGTATAATACTAGTTTTATTCAGGTGATTGCTAACAAGCTCACGCGTGGGAAAGAGTTGCTGTAATTAATGCCAATAAAAAAAAAAACAATCTAAGCTAAATATGGGTTCGGATCCATAGGACCTATTTGGGAATTGGGTTCGCATGGATTCTGAAGGTAAAACCGTTCCAGAACCCTAATTTTTTTTCCCAAATTAATTATTTTTCGCACTACTCATGCTCTTCGATTTAGGTCAAAGAGGGGGTTCGAATCCCTCGGCCATGCTTACGGCTCTTCTGAGCAAGAGAGAGAAGCTCAACGAGGAGCTCCGAAGCATCGAGAGACAAGTAGGGTTTCCTTTCCTTTCGCGCTTTTTTAGGGTTTATGAATAGTTTGGTGCAATTTGGTTGATTTTTTTTTGTTTGTTTGGTGTAAATGTCGATTTTGATCACTGGGCAAGTCGCAGCGAGTAGAAAAGTGTGATCTTTTTTGCTGGTTCTGTACAAAATTATGTTTTTTTAATTTATTTACCATATGGTTGCACAAATTTACCATACGGGCTTCAAAAAATCACTGGGAGAGTCCTTGAGTTGGTGATATAATGATACTTGGGATTATTTGAACCTCTTTTGCTATTTTATCGCCTCACTTATGAACTTCGGTCATGATATGGATTGCTTTTGACCAACTAGTAATAATCCAACACAGACACCACATTTATTTCGACATTGCTCAACTGTCTATGTCATGTCCAACACGTGTCTGACACGACGTGACACGAGCAGCACCAAATGGTCGGCTCATGTCCTTTAGAGAGGTTTCAAGATGGTAAACCGTAAGTGGACCAAGCCGACACAACAATGTGGTCGCCCGTTCGCAAGCTAGAATCTGTTGCACAAGGTTTTAGATGGCGCATAAAAGGCAGTTCCTATGTCTTTAGACTAGGAAGACAAAACTCGGACAGAGAGAGACACATTATGGTTGTGAAGGGGGAGGGTCTCGTCTTGGGAGAAGAAACATAGATTACACTAGAGTTGGTTTCATTAGAGAAGATTATGGGGAGTTAGCTCTAGGTACCCATCTGATTTAAGGGAAGCAGAATACAAGGTTATTATGGAAAATGGAAGGAAATGAAAAAATGTCTTACTTTGGAGGTGAATGAAGAGGGGTTGAAGGAGGGAAGTTGAGAAGGGGTTTGGTAGTGCATTTTGTTGCACTGACCTGAACTAGACATGGCTACACGGACATGACACCTAATTTTGGCATGTCATACTGTATTTTGGTTGTTTCTCATGAGTTTCTCTAGGATTTTTGTAGTTTTTAAGAGATGGAAGACGCAAGATTTTCTTTTATATTTTTAAAATATTAGAATTTTAATATATGGATTTAATTAGATCATATTTAGTTTGTATTATGGACTAGATAAAAACAAATTAAGTTAGATTTGTCTATGTCCGACTTCTATTTTGAGTGCTATATCGTACCAACCTTTCTGTTTTCGTATGGAGCTGATGCATTTTGAATCATTCTCTGCTTTGTTTTGATAATTCTTGTGTTCCTTTTATGCTTAGGTGTAGTAAAGTATGTATGATGAATGAAAAAGGAAGATGAAATTATACTTGGATACATACTACATATATCAATTGACAATGTGTTCTATTACATTGATCGTAATAGAGATTATGATAATTTATGTATCATGGAATGGGAAAAGAAATGATTGAACAATACTAGGAATTAACTTATTTTCTTTCTTGTGGCATGAGATATTATAAATAGTCTATTTGTGTTAAATGTTCTTTGTTGAACACATCTGATATGCTTTGCTATATTTTGTAAGGTCTATGACATGGAGACTAGTTATTTACAAGACTCAAATCAATGTGGAAGTGTAGTAAAAGGTTTTGAAGGATTCCTGTCATTGTCAAAGAGCACCAAGTAAGTTGTTTGGTTTTGACAGTTATATTTTATATTTTGTAAATTCATTGTCCAAAAATCGGCCTAGGCGTCCGTCTAATACCCACCCAACGTTCGACTATGCAAAATTTTGTGTTTTATGGACAATTGCTGCAATATCAAGTATGTTCTTTTTTGAACCGCCTAGAACTAGGTTGCCTAGGCGGGTTAGGCGCTAGGTACCCACTGTCTGCTAGACTAGCGCCTTGCAACTTTTACAACCTTGGTGGTTTTGCAACTAGTGCTAGAAGAACTGGAGGAATTTATATTATTTCTTTATCACAATAGGCTTGTAATGTCCCATTATGCGTGGTGCATTGTGCCGGCGTGTTGGCTCGAAGTGCCTAGTTAGACTTTGATTTATGGAGAAGAATTATTCAGAAATTTTCGTGGTCGAGACAGTCGATTTGTCAAATGGTAAGTAGTTTTGATCTTTCTCTTATTTACCTTCACACGTTAATAAATGTTTTTTTCTTAGTCTTTGTTTCTATATTCCATAAGATTGTAATGAAGTAAAAGAACAAGATAAAATAGAGTAATATTATTGTTGTTAACTTGCTACATAGAAACATGGAATATTGTATTATTGTTACAGAAACATAGAATATTGTATTGTTGTTATGGACATATGGAATATTGTACTGTTGTTACAGAAAAATGCAATTGTGGAAAAAGTTTGTGACTGTTAATTCACCAATATAGAAATTCCTGGATTGGAAACTAGACTAGTGTGGTAATCCTTGGATTGAGAAGTAAGAAATTACGAGCGATGACTCGAGGAATGCGGAAATACAAAGAAAATGTGTTGTATTGTTATTTCAAGTTTTTGTTATCATGTATGTTATGTTCTAATTTCTATGTTGCATATACATGCATGGTCATAGACTACTTGTGTACAATGTTTAGTTTCTCGAACGTTATTCGTGGCCACGAAATCGTGTCGGCCTAAGAGGAACACGGAGAACTGGTGCTGACGTAAAAGCACATGTAATTCGGGAACATCAGTAAGGTTCGCTACCTGCACTACAAGGATTGCCGTCGTACCATGAATAGTCCAAAATGGTGTAGTAGTGACCGTCATGTAATTAGGCTATATGCTAATGGCAATTGTCATGTAGGCCTGACATAGTATTTGCATTGACAGATTCGTGATACATTTGTATTTTATGAACGCTAACAAATTGATGCAGGGACGAACTCATAATACATTTATGTATTATAATAGTAAATTTTTGTTCTGCAGGGAAGTATGTTGACCTTGTGTAAGATTCACTTTGTCAAGTGACACATTTATATTTTCACATATATGTTTATGAATTGTTAACCGAATCTAGAGAAACTAGAAAGATAACATAATAATTTTACATGTTCTTATATGATTACTGTATTGGTTTTGTGAGTCGGGTCGAGATCGCTCACTAGTGCATCTCCCAATGTGCTGACTCCCTCCTCCATAGGTGTGCGGTGTCGCTTTGACGTTCCGAGGCATTTGAAGTTCTGTTGGCAACTTGAAACTGTTCTAGAAGATAAGATGTTATCTTTTGTTTATAAAGGAATTAATGTATGTAACATTGTTGATTGTATTGGTTTCATAAGTTGTAAATCTCCTGACATCGTTCATTGTAATAAAATTCATTGTTTGTAAATTGAGTTGTTCTTTTGGTCTAAAAGCTATTACAATTATGCTGTAAATTATCAATAAAGAGAATTGTTTTCATATATCCCGTGTGTATTACTTTTTTTTTGCTTATTTTCTGCTGTAATGACTTCGATTTTAAGATTGTTTTAACAAACGTGTTTATTCTTGTCTTATACAAGTACAATTTAAATTTGTATGACATTACGTCCAGTGGCGACTTTTGGTTCTATAGAACCCGGACGTGACTTATTGGTATCATAGTGCTGTTAACGTTCTTGAACCCTCAATTGATTATCTTCAACTCTGAGTTGCTTCCGTGATCAAAAGTCTTTTGACCCCCTTTGAAGTTCTGCTGAAAATTTCATACAATAAGTTTAGATATGTTATGATTCTCATGTAGGTATTTTGTTGATTAGCAATGGCTATAAAGAGTGGCAACAAATAGTTTGAGAAGACTGTAAGACATGATGCTTGGAAAATGGATAATTTGGATATTAGATGATTAACAACGGATAACCTTAGAGGCACTACAGTTAGTTGTGAACATTGTTATAGAGAAAATGTGCCTAAACTTTAGCAAATGGAAACGAGTTAAGTTGTTCAAGTTGAATGATTATAATATGATTTCGAGTGATTGCCAAGTGGCTAGGAAATGGAAGTTGTATTTGTAGTCGTTGAGACCAACGTGGTAAGGATTGTTTGGAAGAGATGCTGACTCGATGTGTGAAGAAGAAATGTTTGTGTGCTAAATGACTTAGTTCCCTGAGTCGTGTATTATTTATCTCTAGTTATATATGCTTGAATTGTGATATTGATATCAACGAGTCTATCATTAAGATGGGGTAGTGAGAGGTCCCAATTGAGAGTTATGCCTATTGCCTTGTTAGATATGACTTTGAATGTTTCTTGTTGAATTGGTTCAGTTGATCAAGATAATTTTTGGGAGATTAAGTGTATTGGATAAGAATTCAGATTTGTGAAATGGATGGCTTGGTTGGAAAATCAATTGTGGAATGTGTATTGTGGCTTGAATATATTGGAATTAATTTTAAGTAGAGCAAATACTTGGTAGTACAATTGAAAGTTTATTTGGAACATATGAGGATGACCCTAAGGATTTAGGAATTTTATCTCGTCGACCTAAGATAATCTATAGCTGATTTGACCGTAAGTGTGGAATAGTTGCTCTTATGCCTAGTTTTGCTGACAATATTGATTGATACAAATTTGAGTTTAGCAAATGGATGTTTCTCCTAGTTATATATATATTTGATGAGACTGAGGTGTATCAAAGATCGACATATGTTGACTCGTGGATATTGTGGCTGGATGAAAGATGATTGTGTAGTATACTGAATCGTTGAATTATATTGTCATGTTGGATTCTAGCTATATAGACGATAGATGGATTAAATGGTAGTATTAGAGTTTCCTATGACTTGGTTAGGTAACCTTGAGTATGACATGAATGGATATTAGTTAAATTCGGATTAGCGAATGCTGAAATTTCTTACGATTAGTTTAATAGATTCAGAGTGGCAAAATTGATGGATTATGAGATTTTTTTTTAGTTGACCTATAACTTGGCTGGAATTGATTTGTAAGTTTGAAACAATTGTTGACTGCAAGAATTGCCTTCGCTTATTGATTAGTTTAAAGTTGATTTTGACTATACAATAAATTTGATGCATAGAGATCGAATACTAGTTAGATTGGAAAGAGGAGTAAGTTGTGATTGATGGATTACGTAATAAGACAGTAAGATTTGTTGGCCCATTCCATGGTCACATCCGATTTTAATAATCGACATAACCTTAAAGTCAATACAAAAATATACGAACTGCTGCTAACCATTTCAGGACGTCTGAAATCAATATCAATGAGCGTCGTATTGCATCATCAAGCATATACATTTCATCAATCTGAAGATTACTTTCATTGGGATCCAGTTCGAGTCATTTTACAATTTATTCTGTATTTTATCTTTATTGAGTCTAGGACTTAAATTGTAAAATTGACTAGGTAATACTGGCTTAGGTTAATTTCAGTCCACATTTCTAAACAGCCTATCTATTCCCATTTCATCTTTACAAAATGTTCAAAATTATTTTTGCAAACAGTTTTTGACAAATATTTCGAAATTCTCCTAGACATAACTCAAAACCGAGTTCGGTCCGAGTTCGGTCCGAACTCTGACCGAGTTTGGTCAGTTTGAATTCAAATGTCAGTTGCCTCCAAATCTGCATGCAACGTATATATGCGAAATATTTGCATCAGAACTCTGCCAGAACTCTGTCCGAGTTCGGTCCCAGAAAACACCTATAAATAGGAGAGTTTTTCATTTCAAATCACTCATTCATTCTTCATCTTCTCTTCTATTCAAAAAGTGTTTTCACCTGATCAAAAGCTTTCAAATAACACCTATACTTCTCTTAGCCAAAAGCCAGTAATATCTACTTCGATCTAGAGTCTTTTGGTATTCAAGAGTTGTAAAGAGGTTGTCCAGTTTACAACAACTATCCTTGTTGTGGAGCCGGTCGTGCGCTCGTCACCAAGCACGGTATTGTGAAGTTGATCGTGCATTTGTCACCAAATACGGTATTGTAAGAGACTACAAGCTCTCATTTAGCTTGTGCCTTAGTGGATTAACATCGAGCAAGAGTACTCGAGACTGGATTAGTCCTCTCAGAGGGATACCAGTATACATCGCTGTGTCACTGAGTTTGATGTCTCTATCTCTTGCTACATTTATTTACTGTCTCTTATGTACTGCCATAATTATAGCTTTAATTTTTAAATTGGTGATTATTTTTCGCTGCACACACACACACTCTATTCACCCTCCCTTTAGAGGTGCTCAACGGTCCTACAATTGGTATCAGAGCAGGTTATATTCTAATATAACAAACCTCAGAGAGTATATATGGCAGCCGTGAAATCAATATTCAACGGTGAAGGACAATCCACAAATAGACCCCCACTATTTGATGGTACAAACTATACCTATTGGAAAACACGGATGACTTTCTTTTTAAAGTCTCTTGACTTTGATCTTTGGTCTATAGTGATTGACGGTTATAAGAAACCGGCACCTACAGTGGTTGACGGCCAGCTTGTAGACAAGTCTCATGATAAATATACTGAAGCTGAAAAAGCTAAGGCTAGTCTAGATGCTCGTGCTATCAATGCACTGTTCTGTGCAATTGACAAAACGGAGTTCAACAGAGTTTTAACCTGTAAAACGTCTCACGAAATTTGGAAACTTCTTGAGGTAACTCATGAAGGTACTTTCCAAATGAAGGAATCCAAAATTAGTAGACTAACACAGGAATATGAATCTTTCAAGATAAAACCCGGTGAGTCAATTACACAGATGTTCACACGTTTCCTTGATATTACTAATCCTTTGCAATCTCTTGGTAAGGATTACAACAATCATGAGAAGATCAGAAAAGTCCTACGGGCTCTAACCAAGAACTGGAACCCGAAGGCAACAACAATCATTGAAGGAAACGATCTCACCACTATGTCCCTGGAAACACTGATGGGCAAGCTCATGACCCATGAGCTTGATCTGCAAGAATTTGAAGAAGCAACTCCAAAAGAAAAATCTATTGCCTTCAAAGCTCAAGCAAGAAAATCAACATGCAATGATTCTGATGAAGAAT
Organism: Iris pallida; assembly: GCA_029216955.1. Lineage (NCBI taxonomy): Eukaryota > Viridiplantae > Streptophyta > Magnoliopsida > Asparagales > Iridaceae > Iris > Iris pallida. Next base: position 1,221,820 of record JANAVB010041017.1, on the reverse strand, counting down.
CATCAAGTGGTGATGAACAAGTCCTACTAGTAAAGAACTTCAGAAAATTCCTAAAGTTTGAGAAATCAAACAGAAGGAAGAGAGATATCCAAGAAAGCAATGAAGATGAAACCATTTGCTTTGGATGCAAGAAGTCAGGGCACATGAAGAAGGACTGTCCAACCTCAAAGAAAAGCAGTCCATATGACAGATCAAGATCAAGCAGAAAAGCTACTACCAGCCGAAAGTACGCTAATACAAGCATCTGGCATGAGAGTGATGCCAATGATACAGAGGAAGAAGACAGACCCTGCGGTAATGCAAATGTCTGTCTTATGGCATTTGATAAGGTATCCTCAAACCCTCTATATGATGATTTTACTTTCGATGAATTAGAGAATGTCTTTAGTGAATTACTTGAAGATCATAGAACTGTGCTTGACAAGTATAAACAATTTCGAAAAGAGATTAAGGCATACACAACCGAGATAGCTAGACTGTCCAATCTTATTGAAGATATTAAAGAGACGTCTACTACCGGTAACACGGAAGAGATAGCCAAACTCAAAGTAGACTATCATGAGGCTATCCTCAAGATTGAAAAGAAAGAAAGAGACTATGTCAAAATGCAAGAGCTATATGACATAGAGAAGAAGAAGCACTTAGTCACAGAACAAAGACTCTCAGATATGACTGCTAGATATGAAGAGTCTGTTGCGATTTCTAAAAAGTTAGAAATCAAGTTAGGCAAACAGGCAATACCTGTGACACAGCCTAAGTTTAGTCCTAATGCCAAGCATACACCTAAGAGGACTAAACATCAGAAAGCACGAAAGAAACACGACTATCATCGTGCTTTCACTTATAGGTTCTCCAAGAAACCAAACAAGCATGTCAACACAGTTTCAACCACCACTGGTTCTAAACTAACTTGCACATATTGTGGTACACATGGACACATATCACAGTATTGCTTAGCAAGGAAACTTGTTGACAATCACACTTTATTCTGGAGACCTAAAACTAATCATAATGGACCCTTCAGTAAATGGGTACCAAAGGATTCATCTACTTGTTTTGTAGGTGGACCCTCAACCCTCTCATGCTAAAAGCAAATGGATCCTCGATAGCGGATGTTCGCGGCACATGACTGGTGATGCATCTTTGTTCGCTATGCTATCGATGAAGAAAGAAGGATACGTCTCCTTCGGAAATAACTTGAGAGGTGATATTATTGGTAATGGCACTGTCGGTATTTCTCCTTATCCAGTAATAAAGGATGTTTGTTTAGTCACAGAATTGAAACATAACCTACTAAGCATAAGTCATTTAACTGATAATGGTTATGATATCAATTTTGTAAAAGACAAATGTACCATAATATGTCATCTGGTGATCCCGTATATAAAGGGATTAGAGAAGACAACATTTATGTTTTCTTTTTGGAGAGTACTAATAATGCAGGTAGATGCCTAGTAGCTAATCTAGATGAAAGCTGGCTATGGCACATGAGACTAGGACATGCAAATATGGACACTATTTCACGACTCAGTACTAAAAAGTTGGTAAAAGGACTCCCCGAGATTCCATTCAAGAGAGATGGTATGTGCTGACTGTGAAAAGAACAAAGCACATAGGTCTACATTTAAATCCATCAACGCTGTAAGCACTTCTAGACCTTTGCAGTTGATTCATATGGATTTATTTGGTCATAGTAGAGTCGCCAGTCTTGGCGGTAAGCTCTACGCTTTTGTTATTGTCGATGATTTCTCTCGATTTACTTGGGTTTACTTTTTATCAAACAAAAGTGATGCTATTTTTGAATTTCAGATATTTTGCAAAAAGGTTCAAAACGAAAAAGGTTTCATGATTACTCGTATCCGAAGTGATCATGGTGGCGAATTTGTAAATTTTGATTTCAAAAAGTTTTGTGATAGTGGATATTACCACGAATTTTCTTGTCCTAGAACTCTCCAACAGAATGGTGTTGTGGAGCGGAAGAACCGTACTCTAAGCGAAATGGCTAGAGTCATGCTGAATCAGCATAATCTTCCTAAGTATTTTGGGCAGAAGTTGTTAGTACAGCCTGTCATGTTTTGAATAAGGTGTTAATTCGACCTATCTCGAAGAAAACACCATATGAACTTTGGTTTGGAAGGATTCCAAACATCTCTTATTTCAAAGTTTTTGGTTGTCGTTGTTTTATCCTGAACACCAAGGATAACTTGGGAAAGTTCGACTCTAAAGCAGATGAAGGGATATTTCTCGGATATGCTGCTAAGAGTAAAGGATATAGAATTTTCAATAAAAGGTCTATGATTGTTGAAGAATCGATTAACGTTACTTTTGATGAGCTCAATAGTCACAGATCCAGCGACAGTGATGATAAAGATGTACAAGCAAGCACCGAAAATAGTCTTGTGGATGATCTGACTCAAAAATTTGATTCACTAAAATTCTTGCCAGATCATCCAGAGAAACTCATCATAGGTGATGTATCAAAAGGTGTAAGTACACGCTCTCTTAGGGATTCTGAAATAGCAGCAAATGTAGCTTTCATTTTTCAAATAGAACCTAAGAACATAGAAGATGCTTTTTCTGATGAGTTTTGGATTGATGTCATGCAAGAGGAACTAAATCAATTTGAGAGAAATCAAGTTTGGGAACTTGTTCCTAAACCTATTGGTCAATCGATAATTGGTACCAAATGAGTGTTCCGAAATAAACTTAGTGAAGATGGACAAGTTCTACGCAACAAAGCACGTCTAGTGGCACACGGTTATAATCAAGAAGAAGGTATTGATTATGATGAGACATATGCTCCTGTTGCTAGACTAGAAGCCATCCGCATGTTTTGTGCATTTGCATGTTTTAATGATTTCAAACTATTTTAAATGGACGTGAAAAGTGCATTTTTAAATGGATTTTTAAAAGAGAAAGTTTTTGTGAAACAACCCCCTTGTTTTGAAGATTTTCAAAAATCTGATCACGTCTTCAAGCTTAAGAAAGCACTCTATGGACTCAAATAGGCACCTCGTGCTTGGTATGAATGCCTAAGTACCTTCTTACTTGATAATGGTTTTTCAAAAGGAAGAATTGATACAACGTTGTCTATCAAATCTTCAAATGATGATATTCTTCTTGTGCAAATATATGTAGATGACATTATTTTCGGTTCTACTAATGAAAAACTTTGTCAAGATTTTGCTAAGTGCATGCAAAGTGAATTTGAGATGAGTATGATGGGAGAGCTAAACTTCTTCCTAGGACTTCAGATTAAACAACACTCAAAGGGAACATTCATCAACCAAGCCAAGTACACGAAGGACATACTGAAAAAGTACGACTTCGATAATGTAAAGCCAATCAGAACCCCAATGGCTACATCCACAAAGCATGATTCTGATGAGAGTGGCAAACCTGTCGACCAGCGTAAGTATCGAGGTATGATTGGTAGTTTATTGTATTTAACTGCTAGTCGTTCAGATATTATGTTCAGTGTTTGCATCTGTGCAAGATACCAGGCAAATCCTAAGGAATCACACCTAAGTGCCGTTAAGCGTATCTTCCGATACCTTAAAGGAACTTCTACAGTCGGCCTGTGGTATCCTAAAACCAAATCCTTTGACCTAATAGGTTACTCGGATGCGGATTTTGCAGGATGCAAGGTAGACCGTAAAAGTACCAGCGGTGCGTGTCATTTCCTAGGAAAGGCCTTAGTCTCTTGGTTTAGCAAGAAGCAAAATTTCGTAGCATTGTCAACTACTGAGGCTGAGTATATCGCCGCAGGACGTTGTTGTGCTCAAATTTTGTGGATGAAGCAAACCTTAGAAGACTACAATCTGCACTACACTAAGATTCCTATCTATTGTGATAACACTAGCACCATTAATCTGACTAAGAACCCTGTCTGTCACTCACACACAAAACACATTGAGATACGTCATCACTTTTTACGTGATCATCAACAACACGGGGATATCTGATTAGAGTTTATTGACACAGATCATCAACTAGCAGACATTTTCACAAAACCATTGGCTGAAGATCGTTTTAACATAATGAGGCGAGAGCTCGGTATACTTGAATTTTCAGATTCATAATGTAGTATGGTAATTAAATTTGATTTTATGACTTGAAACTTTGAAATTTATTTAACGAAAATTATTTTGGATACAAGCCTAAAAAGGGTCTGTCTGTCACCACGACTACGGTCGAAGCGAAGCGGTACTTAAGAGTTCCCCGGTGAACCTCCGTTAGCTGGGATAGTACCCCTACAACTAACCCAAAAATAATACACGTTATTAAATATAGGAGTCAAAAGTCATAAAGTTAAAATTCAAATACCAAAACTGCATTTATTACCTCGGAAATGCAAGTAGCCGAACTCGGACCGAACTCTGACCGAGTTCGGGCCGAGTTCGGTCGGCGCTGTTTCAGCTTCCAGAACCGAACAGCCGGCCCTAAATCCTATTTAAACCCCACTTCTCATTATTTTCACTCAACTATTCGTGAAAACTTCTTCCTCCCAAAAACTCCTTCCTACTTCTTTGCAAGTTTTCTAGGAGATCCGGTGGGCTACTCGACTTCGTTCTTTTCCTCCTCTTTCAAGGTACTTCATTTTCTTTCTTTTTCATCCATGGCTCCCAAACGTCAGCGACGATCGGTTGATCCTTCACAAGCTGGATCTTCCTCGTCTGACTACATTCCTACTAGCCTTTTTAGTCCAGCCAGACCAGTAGGCTCAGATGATTTTGACTCCGGCTTATTTCCTGATAAGGAATATTCTGACCTATGGTTTGACTCATTTTCCGGTCGCAAAATTTGTGCTGGAGCTTTTGTTAACTTCGCTATTTTTAATGAATATGCTCCCACATTCGACCATCTAGACTACCGAGACTTTTTCGAAGTAGCCGAAAACATTTTTGACAATGCTGTCCGAATGTTTTACTGCAACTTGCAGGTAAAACAAAACGGAAACTTTTATTCTTGCGTTGTCGGGCAAGAATTGGAGTTCAGCTCCACTGACATCAGCGAATACTTTCATGTTCCTGATGTAGGTGAAGCTCTTGTTGATATTCACCATATTCAATTTCCAGAGGATGTCACTCTTAACTCTTTTAAGGAGTTGCTTTGCCACCCTCGTCCTGTTCCTAGAAGGGTCTTCTCAAAAGACCTTAACCAAAATTTTTATGAACTCCATCGTTTCATTTTCTCTGTTCTACTTCCAAAGAAAGGATCTTCTGACGAGATTACTTTCTTAGAGCTATCTGCTATGTACCATATCCATTTTGGTATTCCTTTCTCTATCCCCAAGACCATGATGGCCTGGATGCTGAACTGCATAAATGCAGGACGCAACCTGGTCTATCCTATGCACCTAGCCTCCATCTTTCGCAGGTTTGATATTGATCTTCAAACCTGTGCCTACTCCTCCACTCCTATAGAGCTTACCAGATCTCGTAGATATCCTGCTCCACCTCTTCCTGCTGGAGCTCAGCCTGCTCCAGATGCTGATGCTGAGGCTCCTCCTCCTGATGCTGTTCCTGCTCCAGCCCCTGCTCCGGGATTTGATCCAGGATTCTATCAGAGGTTTGATGACTTTGTTGCTTTTTCTGCGCAACGTCATCAAAGCTATCTAGACTCGGAATTCCGTCACATCTACCAGGCTCAGGTGTTGCGGAATGGGATTGCTGATCTTCACTGGAGTCTCTCTCAAGACCCAGCGCATCCAGTTACTATCCTTCCTCACCCAGGCTTCCCAGGTCCTAGGTTCGGAGATGAGGCATCTTTTCCTTACTTCGATCCTACTGCAGCTTACTTCCCTCCGGATGTTCCTGGCGGTGATGACCCCACTATGTGATGCGGACTCAGCTGATGGATAGAGGATAGGATGCTAGATGATCATCTATGCTTTGATGTAGTTGTTTTTTTTTATATGTCTAAACTTATTAGTTAGACATTATTTCTTTAGCACTTTATGATTGTATCTTTTTCATTCAGTACTTTTAGTGAGACATTCCAGTTTATTTCAGTACTTGTTATCCTTTTATGTATCTCTTTAGCTTCATTTTGTCTGTTTGTGTTATAAATTGTTGGCTTCACACATTACGGGGGAGCCAAAGTCATTTCTCTATTGACAAATGGGAAGAAAGAGTACATACCAAAAATCAATAAGCATATAAGCATACAATCCAAAACAAAACAAAACCAACCATGTTTTGTTTAGGTACATTTAATTTGTTTATTCTATTTCTTAGATATATTTTGGTATAGACTCAAGTTTGTCAATTATCAAAATGGAGGAGATTGTTGGCCCATTCCATGGTCACACCCGATTTTAATAATCGACATAACCTTAAAGTCAATACACAAAATATACAAACTGCTGCTGACCATTTCAGGACGTCTGAAATCAATATCAACGAGCGTCGTATTGCATCATCAAGCATATACATTTCATCAATCTGAAGATTACTTTCATTGGGATCCAGTTCGAGTCATTTTACAATTTATTCTGTATTTTATCTTTATTGAGTCTAGGACTTAAATTGTAAAATCGACTAGGTAATACTAGCTTAGGTTAATTTCAGTCCACATTTCTAAAAAGCCTACCTATTCCCATTTCATTTTTACAAAATGTTCAAAATTATTTTTGCAAACAGTTTTTGACAAATATTTCGAAATTCCCCTAGACAGAACTCAAAACCGAGTTCGGCCCGAGTTCGGTCCGAACTCTGACCGAGTTCGGTCAGTTTGAATTTAAATGTCAGTTGCCTCCAAATCTGCATGCAACGTATATATACGAAATATTTGTATCAGAACTCTGCCAGAACTCTGTCCGAGTTCGGTCCCAAAAAACACCTATAAATAGGAGAGAGTTTGTCATTTCAAATCACTCATTCATTCTTCATCTTCTCTTCTATTCAAAAAGTGTTTTCACCTGATCAAAAGCTTTCAAATCATACCTATACTTCTCTTAGCCAAAAGCCAGTAATATCTACTTCGATCTAGAGTCTTTTGGTATTCAAGAGTTGTAAAGAGGTTGTCCAGTTTACAACAACTATCCTTGTTGTGGAGCCGGTCGTGCGCTCGTCACCAAGCACGGTATTGTGAATTTGGTCGTGCACTTGTCACCAAGTACGGTGTTGTAAGAGACTGCAAGCTCTCATTTAGCTTGTGCCTTAGTGGATTAACATCGAGCAAGAGTACTCGAGACTGGATTAGTCATCTCAGAGGGATACCCGTATACATCGCTGTGTCACTGAGTTTGATCTCTCTATCTCTTGCTACATTTATTTACTGTCTCTTATTTACTGCCATAATTATAGCTTTAATTTTTAAATTGGTGATTATTTTCCGCTGCACACACACACTCTATTCACCCTCCCTCTAGAGGTGCTAAACGGTCCTACAAGATTTACGTCTTGGGATTGGTGATTGAGATTTACGACTTGGAATTGGTAGAAAATATTGTACATATTTAGGATTTGGACTATAAGAGTTTTTGGATTGATTTCATCGATTATGTTGTACCCGAGAATAATTGTTGGACGTAGTTACCCCAGGAGATGATTTTGCTAGATAGACTTCGACCATTTGGATCTTTGATTATGATTATGTTAGCGAGCTGGTCTATGTTGGTTCATTAGTTGTTTTGAGTTAGAAGTGTTTTTCCTAAGTTTGTGTTAGAATCCCTTAGATGCTAGGTTAAGTTTGGGCTTAGGACATGGGTAGGTACAATAATTTATAGTTGTCTGTTGGAGATGAGTTATCATGATGCTTAAGTGCAACGTATGAGTTAGCTAGCTTTAGTGGTTAGACAGATGTTCCAATGTCGAGAGTTAGGAATCAATAGGATGACATTAAGAAGAGTTTGTCTAGGTAGATTGGATTAAGAATATAGATAGGATAATGATGGGAGGTAAGCCTAGGAAGTGATTTGGTTCTATGATATTTTGATTGATTGCTTGCAATTTGGAATAACAAATTATATTTGGATTTAGTTGGCTTGATTACTTACTATTGGATTGTCTTAGTTGATTATACTCAAAGTTGAGGTGATGTATAAAATTTTCTTGATAAATTGGATTGTGATTCAAAATCGTACGTTTGGAAAACTGATTGATAGTCGTGTGAGCGTTGGATTAAATTTAGTTTGGTTATAGATTGAACTCCCGTGAGGTAACATTGTTTTGTGCATAAGTTGGAATACTTGGGTTAGTGATCGTATCATCATAAGGAATTTGTTGAAAGGATTGTGTTTTGTCTCATGGAATAGATTGGGTTTGAAATTGTTCAATATTTCTATTATTAGACGAAAGTTAATGAGTGAGATTGGTACATGTTTTTACATGTTGACAAGTTAGCTATGAATTGAGTTTGACCTTGGAATTTACTTGATGGTGATTCTATACTTGGCTGAAAATATGGAAATGTTTGGTGTAAGTATTTTAAGTAGATTAATATTGGCTGAATAGCAGATCTTTTATGTGTTGGTGAGACATTAGTTAAAGAAAATTGACATTCTTTGGTTGGATTATGACATGATTGGAACCAACTTCACTTGTAGATAGATTTTCTACAAATTTGAAACGTAATTAGGATTGAACGATGTTAAGAGAGATGGGATCATGTTTAGAAGAGTACGATTGCTGTATGCATAGTAAGTGATTCAAATTTGGTTAGTTGTTTTCTTGGATTAATATATGTATATTTTTTTTTTGGAGATGGAACGTGGATTGGTTCAGTAGTAATTTTTCAAGATAGTGAGATTCTTCTTCAACTGAGGATTAAACTTATAAGTGATATTGAGACTTTGATGCAGTCAGGTTTGGAAATTTGGTGGATAATTGAATTTGATCTCTCGAGAATAGTTTGGATCATTTAGGGTGCAATAATTGGGATTTGAATGGAGATATTAGTTGGTTTTGGTCTTAAGTGTATTGATATTAGTTGGATAAAATTTAGGCAGTGTAATAGGTTTTTGAATTGTTTATAAGAAAGATGAATTGGTTAGTATTGATGGATAAGTTCCAATATGGATGATTCCATAGAAATTGGATCTAGTTTATTTTGGTAATTTGGTTATGTTCTTTTGGATTTAGAATAAATCAAGTATAATGCTTGAGTATGATTGTCTTAGTCTTCAGTTGTTTCCCCAATGCTTGTTTGTGCAGCTTAGGTTTTGATAGTGATATCTTGTCTAGTGAATTTTAAAAGTTTGGTTCTATGCGAGGCACTCTATTGATGGAGGTAAATAATATTGGTGAAATTTTGCAAATGTTTGGATCGAATTTAGCGGTATAAGTTCGATGTATTTTGTTAAGACATGAGTGAGCTTGTATTTATTGAGAAAGGGTGGAAAATTGTGTTAAGTCACCTTTAAAGTTACACGAGATGTATTCAAAGATGGACAAAACGGAAGAAGCTTTGTGGAGTTTATTGTGTTCATCAATTTGAGTGTTTTGGTGCGGCTGTGGATTGAAAGAGTATGCCTATACGTAAGAGGAGAGAGTTGCTACAAGTGTATTTGTTGTGTACAGAAGAATTTGTTCAAGTATTATCATAAATAAAAGACGTTTCATGATTATTTTGGGTGTTGGGTATTATCTGCGTGCTTTGATGATCATTCACTCACGAAATCGACATAGGAGTTTGAATCATCAGTGAATAAGGAGTTTTCTTCATTTGGTCAATTGATCGGGAGGAGTTTATTCTTTTAAGTTTCAAGAACGAAATTTTTTCTGAGTGGTATATTATATATGTACCGTTCCGTGTAGTGCATTATGCTGGCTTGTTGACTCGAAGGGACTAGTTGGACTTGGAATTATACAAAAAAATTATTTAGAAATTTTCGTGCTTGGAACGAAGTCAATTCATTAAATGGTGGGTGGTATTGATTATTCATTTATTTACCTTCACACTTAATAAAAAGAACGCTTTTTAGTCTTTGTTTCTATATTCTATAAGATTGTTAATGTTAAGTAAAAGAACGAGATAAAAGAGAGTTGTATTATAGTTGTTAACTTTCTATATAGAAACATGGAAAATTGTACTATTGTTATAGAAACATGGAATATTGTATTGTTGTTATAGACATGAAAATTGTACATTTGTTACAGAGAAATGGAATTGTGGAAAAGATTTGGGACCGTTAATTCGCCAATGTAGAAATTCCTGGATTGGAAAGTAAGGAATTACGAGCGATAACTCGAGGAATATGAAAATAAAAAGAGAATGCGTTGCATAGTTATTTCAAGTTTTTGTTATCATGTATGCTATATTTTAATAGCTAAGTTGCATATACATGGTCATGGACAACTTGTTCATAAGGTTTAGTTCCTCAAACGGTATTTGCGACTACGGAACCATTTTGGCCTAAGAGGAACATGGATAACTGGTGCTGACGTAAAATCACAGATAATTCGAAAAATTCAGTAGGACTTGCTACCTGCACTTTAAGGATCGTCGTCTTATCATGAATAGTCAAAAATGATGTGTCACCAGTGACCGTATATAGCTAGGCTGCACGCTAATAACAATTGTTATGTAGGCCTAACATAGTGTTTGCATAGAAGGATTCATGATACATTTATATTTTATGAGCACTAACAAATTGATGCAAGGACGGACTCATAACACATTTATATATATGAATGTAAATCCTTGTTCTGCAAGTAATGCATTCTCTAGTGTGCTGACCTTTTCTCCATAGGCGCGGGGAGTCGCTTGGACGTTCTGAGGCATTTGGAGCTCGGTTGGCAACTTGAAGCTATTCTAGTAGACAAGGTAATCAAAGGCACAAGGCGCACTCGAGGCGCAAAGGGTCTATATCGTCCAAGGCGCACTTAAGGCGCACGCCCGAGTAAGTGAGACGCAAAATAAAAAATAATAAAAATATACATAAATAAATTAGTAATGTTAATCAAATAACATATTAAAGCCAACAAAAACATGTCACATAACCAAGTGAACTAACATAGTAACAATAACACTCAACAAAACTAACAAGAATTAGTATTTTTTCTACCACGCTTTTCGTAAATTTTAGTTTTTCAAGTTCAAATATAGCCAACTTTGGCAACCGTGGAAATGACTACCTCCCTACCACTTGTATGAGGTAAGGGTCATCTTCATTTCTCTTCTTTTTTGTAAAAATACATACGCCTTGCTGAAAGGCGCACCTAAGGCGCGCCTTGGGTGCGCCCGGAGAAATGCGCCTCGCCTAGTGAAGTGCGAGGCACGGATGCTGTCTTGCTCCGAGGCACGCCTTTGACTACAATGCTAGTAGATGTTATCTTTTATTTATAAATAACATAATGTATGGAATATTGTTGATTGTATTAGTTTTATGAGTTGTAAGCCATGTGATATTTTTCATTCTAATAAAATCTATTGTTTGTAAATTGAGTTGTTCTTTTGGCCTAAGAGAGATTGTAATTCCACTGCAAATTATCAACAAAGAGAATTGTTTTTATATATTTGTGTCTCAACTTTTCTGTTTATTTTTCGCTGCAACGACTTTGATTCTAAGATTATTTTATCAACCATGTTTGTTCTTGACTTGTACAAATACAATTCAGACTTACGACATCGCGTCGTGACGACTTTTGGTTCTACGGATCTGGAACGTGACAAGGCTTATATTGAAGTTTCAGCATTAAGTGCATACCTCTGTTCATTAATTATGAAGACTTACTAGTTACTAGGCACATTCTTGAAGAGACTCTTTGGTGCCAAGTATTTACTGGTGATATTGTATTATTGTTATTAATCAATGAGACTAAAGGTTAGTTTCTATGAAATATGGGAGAAACTTTAGAATTGACAATATTTGGTTCGTAGGCCAAAAATTGAGTTATGAAATGCGACTTCAAAAAAACTGCAAGAAAAAACGAGATTGGTTCATGTTGATGGCCAAAAGGAGATCCTTACAGCAATTTCTTGTCTCTTGTATCAATTAGTTATCTTTATGGCAAAATTTAGGAGGATGTTGTTTGGATCTTTGTTCAGTGGTCGACATGAAATGCTTCTCGAGTGATATGTGACTGTACTAAAATTTTACAAGGGCTTTAAATCTGGCATACTTTATGGTTTAGATTGTCCAGCAATATGAAAAAGTATTTAGAAACAAGCTGACATGGGAACGTTGAGATGGATGAGTGGCAACAGAGTTATAGATAGGATACAAAATGAGAGCACTAGTGGAGAGTTAGAGATGTGTTGAATTGAGGATAAAATGTGGGAAAATCATTTGAGATTGGTCGGGCCTGTGCAATGGAGACACTTAGAGATGCACCAGTTAGGAGTGCCGTGATTGTAGTTGGAGTTGTTAGGTGTATAAGCTGACCAACAATTATGAACCGAGACAAAAGGAAATAACTCTTGGTTGCAGAATATATTGTGTTTAATGGAGTTGAATTAAAGAAAAGGATTCATGCAGCCGATCCAAAGAGTATGGAATACATTCTTTTGTTTCCATTCCCTACTTTCATTGTCAAGAACATGGTACAAATAATCATATGAAGTATTTTCCATCTTTCTATGAGGTAACATGATTCTTTGTAATTTCTTGTTTGCCAGACGCCACATTGCAGCATCTCCTTCATTTACATTTGAGATTTTGATGTCAAGATCAAAATAAACCCTAGCTGTAGACTGAACAATTTAAAAGTAAAAAAAAATGGAATAGCTGGATTCGATATAGCAGAAGAGACTCTTGTTTATTTTAGTGAAACTAAAAGACACAAATGACAATGAAGTTGTATGCGCAAAGTGAGCCATGTGTTTGCCTAATGATAACATGTTGTTGTATGGTTAGCTTTCACCATCCAGGTTTGAGATGGTTGGTTGACCATCGCATTGCCTAAAGACAAATTTTAAACTGCTATTCAGAAGGGTATTTGTGAATTGGAGAAGAAATAGAGATGTGGAAGACATCTACTTTTGTTCATATCCTAGTTTAGGTCAAATAGTTAATTTTAATTTTTCTCGTTCTTTTGATAAATTTGAATTGCTGTACCCCATTGGCTCTATCTGAAGGTTGCTCTTTGTTTGTGTGGTCTCATATGACCCAAGATGACCCAAAAAAGGTTTATCCGCTTGCCCATTAACTAGCTAGGTTCTCTCTTCTTCATAATTGCCCTCACTGAACCATTTCTCCATGGGCAGCCCTATTATGGGTGAAGGGCTAAATAATGATGGTTATAGCTTCACCAGGGCCGGCTCCAGCATTTTGGAGGCCCTAGACAAGTCCCATAAATTAGGCCCTCATCCTTCTATATAATTGTTTTTATTAATTCAACAAATCCAATAAATCTAAATTACAATATAATTACTCCTTGACTACACAAATTTTCATCGAGATTCAATAAATTAAGCAACTCCAACCTCCAATTTTTTTTTTTACAAAAGTGAAACCAAATAACACTAAACTAAATCTCAAGCAAGGACCAAGCCGGTCGGCTCTGCTTGCCGCCGCCGAAGTTGCTGGTTGTCGTGAATGTGACCCGTGGCCGTAACTCTTCGGATTTCAGATCCAGTGGCCGTGCCCCAAATGAAATTTTTTTTAGAGAGAGTCGGGTTGTCACTTATTAGATTATAGAATTATTTAGAGAAAGAGAAATATGATATTAGCTATAAAATACTCAAATTTATAGGAGGAAAAAAAAAGTTAGAACTTAGAAATTAAGGAACAGAAATACCTGCTGTTGGAGGGAGAGGACTGTTTCCCTTTCTTTCTTTTTTCCGTTAGCAATTTTTGGGAGAAAAGAACGGAAAGATGGAGGCACATGCATAATGATCGAAGCATGTTTCCTCTTCCTAGGTGGCTAGGTTTTAATTCATTACTTGGCAGTTGGCTTCAAGGCCCAGGCCTTAGTTTTTGTTTTTGTTTTTTCCCCTTGCCATATCCATATGGCAGTGGGCCAACAGCACATTTTGGAGGCCCCTTTGGGGGGAGGAGGCCCTAGGCGCAGGCCTAGCCTGCCTCCCCCTGGAGCCGGGTCTGAGCTTCACCAAAGGACCATATATATATATATATATATTTTTTTTTTCATATATATATATATATATATATATATATATATATATGTTGACATGTTGGGCTCCTCCATTCATTTACTCCTGCAGGCTTGGTGGTATCTCTGTAGTCCTACTATCCATTTCCTGGAGTACTCTTTTTGTTTTTCATTTAGTTAAAGTGGAATTATTTCACATTTACGGGATATACTATAAATGGTAATGCGAATGTGTTTGTTATTCTGCCTCAGCATGAAGCGGTCCAGGAAGTTTCAGCCTGAAGATAGGTTGTTTTCACTGTCATCAGTTACCTCGCCTGCAGTATGTACCTGATACTCCATGCAAATAATGCCTTTCTTCCTTTTTGTCAAGTTGGACACTCTTAACAAGTTCCAGTCTTCCATGAAATTGACCCAAGCCAACCTGCTTACAGTTATGATGTAATATAGCATCTATCTCCAGTGCAGCATTTTTAAATTCTGGCATAGTTGAAAGATGATTTGTAATACTCTCTTTGTTAGGTTGAAGAGCATGGAGTTGGACGTGATGGTGAGCTTGCGCTAATATTTTACTGGAGTAGGAGCTAATTTTAATGAAGAATCCAAAGTCATTTCTTTCCTTTTCTCTTGATTGCAGATGGAAGGGCTGATTATGCTCTGGGTCGTTCGAAGGGTGGAAGCATTTTTGCGAATGGACAGTAAGTGATTCACATGCTACCATTGTTTACAAAAGAATCTGAAAAGCCAAGAGCTATGCACCGAAACAAGTTTGCATATAAAGTAATATTATAGATCTATGTAGACACAGACAGACCTACTACTGCATCCAAATAAAATATATGTCAAGACTTTTCTATTTGAAATATATATTAGACATGTGAAAACAATGAGAGAGCTTTTTTCTAGGATGCATGGCCTCTCTAGAATTGGTGCCATTCAGACTAGTGTTAAACACGATGCGGACGCCATCCCAAATTGGCACCCTTTTTGTACCCATGTCTGTGCAACTTGCCTTTAAAATGCATGTGTTCTAAGTTTTAACTCTTGACAATGATGAGTGGCATGCAAAGAAATAATCATGTCATTTGGAAAAATTCTTATATTTGTAATGTGGTTTGGTTTGTGTACACTTAATTTCACACCATTCTAATTAGAAGATATTAGATATCAGTTGAAGATGGATCATGGATGTTTAGCTAAATTTACTGACAATATCATCTTTGATAAAAAAAACTGAAGGACTTAATAATGGTTTCTTCACAAGCAGATAAAAGAAATTCCTAATTGGTCCTCAATTTACATAGATAACGATGGAAATATCCTTGTGACGAAACCTGCCAAACAAACATGTCCACGCAAAGAACCACTCCTATCAAATCTCCTTTAGTACCAGGGTTACATTCCATTGGAGGGATAAACAAGTGTAATTATCACCCATAGTACTAAAACATATCTGGGAAGTTGCATAAAGATGATCACTTTTTGTTAGAAAAACATTCAACAATGTTCTGCGGAATATGATTAGTTTCAAAGTTTCATAAGATTATATATATATATATATATATATATATATATATATATATATATATATTTTTTAAGGAGATTTTAGATAAGGAAAAAGGGCTCACAAAGAGCAATACTGACAGGGGCGGGATCCCAAAAACACAAAATGGACCCGTTTAACAAGGTAGGAAGTTGAAAATTTTGAAGTTCGAAATTTCGAGGTTTCGGAAGCCCGAAGTTTCGAAATTTCAGAACGCTGAGACAGTATATATATATATACCCTTGTTATAATAAAACCCTAATGGTCCCACCGAACTCAAACAGCCAGGCGCGAGGGGCGGCATGGGACCCGGGCGATCGTGCTCGGAAGGATAGGGAAAGTGGGTGGACCACGGTGACGAGGCGACGGAAAAACCCTAATCGGGGAACCTATCCCCAGGGGGCCAAGGAGTTGGGCAGAGGAGCCAGGTGGCTAGCCGAGCCAAGTCGGAGCCAAGGGACTATGGGGCCCAGCGACGACCCGGAGGGACGGCGGCGAGGAAAACCTACAATGGCGGAGACCAAGAAAGGGACATGCGGACTACTCTCGGCGCTGAGAGGGAGGGCAATCAACCGCAGGCCGTCAGCATGCGAGAGGCGCCGATCATCTCTCGAGCAGGCATAGGCCAGCCTTCGACTCTGGCGGGAGTCTCTCGAGCAAGCATAGTCCAGCCATCGCCACCGATGGGGAAGGGCAAATCGTGGACCGATCTTTGCAAGTCCGCCTCTCGACCGTCGTCAACACCGTGGAGATATGTGGAACCTAAGACACTGGAGGACAACAGAAGGGTTGCGGAGATTACATAAGCCGACCTACTGGAGACGGCAGACTACTGGAAGAACACGTTGATTGTTTACATATTGGGAGATCGGCCATTTTATACTCAATTCAGAGCGTACGCATATCGTACTTGGCTGCCACGTGGAAGCATGGACGTATATACACGGGAGAATGGTTTTTTCTTTGTTAAATTCGGCCTACAAGAAGATTCCGAGCGTATCCTCAATGGGGGGCTGAGGACTTTCGATGGACTACTCGTAATCCTCAATGAATGGCGACTCAACGCCAGATGTGAGAAGGAGCTATTGCATACCGTACCAATCTGGATACGTTTCCCTCATCTCCCGACCCGGTATTGGAGTGAATCCATCATCATGAAGTTAGCTAGCCTAATAGGGACGCCGCTCAAACCTGATGAGGCCACTGCAACCAAAACAAGGCTTACATAGGCTAGAGCTTTTGTAGAGATTAAGGCATCAACTATCCTACCAAGGCACGTGGAGTTCACTTTACCAGATGGGGTTATGCTGACACAGGCTGTTGAATATGAATGGGTTCCTTTTGTGTGCGCTCGGTGCCGTTGTTTCGGGCATACGATTCGCCTATGCCCCCAAGCAGAGGAGAACACCCACACGGTGGAGGATCCCCCGGTACCGACCGCTTCCGCACAAGTTGATGAGCAAGGAGGGACAAGGGACATGATGGAGGATGAAAGCAATCAGTTGCAACCAGGCTTAGACGGCCAACTCCTACATGTTGGTACGTCTACAGAACACGCAGTATCGGAGGAAGCTCCATGTGAAGAGAACAGACTTCAGCTATCCCTAGTCAACGTTGGAGGGGTAGTGGACAGGCGGCCAACTCTGAATTCGTCTACCAGCAGCTTGGGCAAACGGCAAGGGCTGGACGACACCACAGGTAGAGAACACACGGTTGAAGTGTCATTTGAGGGACGAATGGTGCCATTCCAAGGGAAAGACAACCTGGCTGTGCAACATGCTCACAAAGCTATTAACTCAAATAGAGGGGGAAATACTTATATGCCCAGTAAGGCCAGAAAGCGACATCAGTCGGGACACTGCAGGACTCCGGTTGGAGGAAGCAGTTCTATGGAGGAGGAGTCGCTGTGCGAAGACAATCCCACGTGGCAGCTTCTAATCAGGTCTAAGCAGTCAGAGGATAACATGAATCCGAGTACGGAGTTGAGATTCCAGACCGAGCTCACCACTGACCTTCGGGCGAGTTTGGAGGAGGACATAGGTCACGCCAATCGACAACTTTAAGTGACGATCCTCACTTGGAACACGAGAGGTGCATGTTCGATTGGACGTTGGCGGAAAATCAGAGAGGTATCTAGAAAGACTCATAGTTCCATTGTAGCTTTTATGGAAACTAAAATCAAGTCTGCCAAAATGCTAACCAGAAGAACCCCAACTGGATGGAATCACCTCGACAATTTGGAGATATGCGGTGTGGCTAGAATATGGATGATATGGGACACCAAAGTTTGGACTAGCACGCTCATCATGAAGTCCGATCAAATTATTGCATGTCAGTTCACTAACAAAGGTGGCTTCTCCTTCATTTTTGGTGCGGTATATAAGCATAACGATAGACGACTCCGGCAGTCGCTATGGCAGAGCATTACCCTACTAAGCATAAGTGCGGAGGCCCGGTATCAGCTTCCACTTCTTATTATAGGAGACTTCAACGCGCTATTATTCAGGCAGGAAAAGATTGGAGGGCGACAAATTCCAGATAATATCCTCGCGGACTTCCACCAATGTTTAATGCAAACTAATTTTAAATGTTTAGAGCGGGCCGGGCATGTATGGACCTGGAGCGACAGAGCAATCAGTCGTCGCATTGTGAGTCAACTCGATAGGGCGCTCGGCAACAGCAGGTGGTTCGCTACTTACCCGCTGTCAACTGCGGAGGGATTGGCGCCGTCCACGAGCGACCACTCACCCATTTTGGTCCGCCTTGCGCCCCTACTGACGGCTCCGACGTCTCGCGGTAAGCCTTTTCGGTTCAATAATTCTTGGCCAATGATGCTGGGCTACGACGAAGCAGCTCTCGAAGCTCAGTACGAGGGGAACATTCAGTTTCGGCTTACGCGGATGCTGAAGGGGATCGAGCCGGCTCTTCGGGCTTGGCAGGCTAGCCGCCCTCATCCTGATCTGGAGCTGACGCGGGGCCAGCTGCACGACATCCAGGAGATGATGCGGGCATTCCCTCAAGACCCGCTCGCTGCCTCCAAGGAGCGGGAGCTCTTGGAACAAGTCCGCTTGCTACAGCAACAAGAGGAGGTGCACTTGGCGCAGCCAAGTGTGCCTGGCTTAAAGATGGCGATCGGTGTTCTAAAGTTTTCTACGACATTATTCGGACGCGGCATCATCGAAAGTCGAAACAACATCCAAGAAGACTATCTACACCGCATATTCGGACGCGGCATCATTGATGTGGAAGGGCGTGAGGTCAACACCGCATATGACATCCAAGAAGTGGCGCTAGAATATTACAAACAATTGTACAACCAAGAAGACTATCTACAAACTTTTCCGGTAATCACTTACAAGAAGAGGGTCACGCAGAGAGGGAATCGACGCCTCCTCGCTCCAATAAGCCTGGAGGAAGTCGAGTCGGTGGTGAAGCAGGCAGATCCCAACAAGGCACCGGGCCCTGATGGCTTTAATAGTAAGTTTTTTCAAATTCACTGGAATGAAATTAAACTCTCTATTGTAGCTATGGT
The DNA here is from genome assembly GCA_029216955.1 of Iris pallida. Classification (NCBI taxonomy): domain Eukaryota; kingdom Viridiplantae; phylum Streptophyta; class Magnoliopsida; order Asparagales; family Iridaceae; genus Iris; species Iris pallida. Next base: position 1,202,745 of record JANAVB010041017.1, on the reverse strand, counting down.
GCAGGACTTCTTTGATAATGGCAGATAGCTGAAAGAGATGAACCATACATTTCTCACGTTAATTCCCAAAAAAGGAGCTATTGCACTTGTCGATTTCCGCCCAATTGCTTGCTGTAATTATATCTATAAAATAATTACTTCGATAATGTGTCGTAGAATGGAGGACATAATGCAAGATCTAATTTCTCCGAACCAAGCAGCTTTTGTCAAAGGCCGTATGATTGCCGACAATAGTCTTCTGGCTCACGAGATGGTAAGGGACTTCAACAAGCCTGGCAGCAACAAGGCATGTCTGAAGCTGGATTTACGGAAGGCATATGACACAGTAAACCGCAAATTTGTCTGTCACCTTATAAGCGCTATGGGTTTTGACTCCAGATGGGTGGAGCTGGTTAGTGAATGCATAAAGACGCCCTCTTTTTTAGTTCTTATTAAAGGGAAGCCACACGGGTACTTCTTCAGCAACAGAGGCTTACGGCAGGGGGATCCGCTCTCACTATATCTCTTCACAATCGTCATGGAATATTTTACTAGTCTGATGGACATGGCTGTGGAGCGCAGATAGATTGCCCCGCTGTATAAAAATGTTAGTCCCATTGTATCACATCTCATTTATGCTGACGATTTACTGGTTTTTTCTAGTTCCTACTAGCAGAGGTCTATGTCACTTGGTAGCTGACGATTTACTGGTTTTTCTAGTTCCTACTAGCAGGGGTCTATGTCACTTGGTTAGCATTATGGAGGAGTTCGGACGTTATTCAGGGCTTCAGATAAACAAGGAGAAACGCAATGTATACTTCAGCAAGCATTGATGAACCAGGGGAGCTATCCGGCATTTTACAAATGGATAGAGGCACTCTTCCGGTCAAGTACTTGGGTCTGCCACTATCAATTAATTATGGTCAGGCTCAGGAGTGTCAAAGCCTTGTGGAGTATGTACAACGGCGCATCGAAGGATGGCAAGGCAAGTGTCTTTCGGAGGACGCATCGAGTTGGTTCGGTCTGTGATTACGGCGGTCGCATCCTTCTGGCTCCAGGGCATTCTATTACCAACAGCCTCAGTACGCAAGGTAGAGAGATTATGTGTGGATTTCGTCTGGCGAGGAGGCATACATACAATTGCTTGGGGCGATCTATGCCGATCGAAGAATAAAGGAGGGGTGGGGTTGCGATCGCTAGAAGATCTTCGTAAAGTTGCTAGTATGAAAATGATATGGAAATTCCTGACAAGCGGCTCTTTGTGGGCTACATGGATGCACAACCAATATCTTAAGCAGTACAATTTCTGGACTCAAAAGGTTGACAATAATTACTCTGTTGTCTTCAAGAGTATCCTTCGGCAACAGGTTAATGTAAAACCTTGCATCTTTCGTATCATTGCTGATGGGAGGACTACACACCTGCGGTGAGACCCTTGGATCAACCATCACAGCCTCATTGACAAGGCGGGTTGGCATACTTTCTCCATGGATGGAAGAGAAGAATTGGTCAGTAGCATCATTCACAACGGGTGTAATGTTCCGCTCCGCACGGTGCATTATGCTGAGTTGTTGACTCGAAGAGTTTCGTTGACCCAATTAAGTATCGATACAAATCGATACGAGAGTTACGATAACCGAGAAATACATCGAGTAAGTTCGATGCAAGTGTTAAGTTGGCCCAAGGAAAATCATTGAGTCGGTTCGAAGCTTCTAAGAAATTGAATTGATGCAACGCACAAGTGCGATTCGAACGAATTTTGATTTTAGTTGGTTTCGTGTGCAGGTTATACTTTTATGCTGAAATATAAGAGGTTGACATTTTGCTTTATTTACAACGGGGTCCGCAAAACCAAATCACCACCTCGCAACGGACTGAGGCATAGTATCGGTAAGCCAAATCGGTCGTATAATTCAATGAAACATGAAGTGCTCGAATGGCTAAGTCATAAGAGTTGGCCGTGCAACAAAGTTATGAAATCGAGCCGCATCGGCTCGGCGAAATGACAAGGCGTATCGGCTTAAGGTGGGGAAACTGTGACTCTTTTTTCCTACTCCTTCATGCCTAAGTAAAATACATCGTTGTATACTAAGTTAACCTATCGAGACCACGGGTGTGGCTCAATCGAGGGATGAACATAGTGCATGTCGAACACTAGATAAAACAATTGAAATAAAACGTACATCAAATGTACGAGTCGTTATTGAACATTGAATATCGCAAAGACGAGCGCCTCGGTGCGCAAGCCATAAAAACGTGAGATAACTGTATCGACGAGTGCCTCAGTGCACAAGTCATTTCGTGCCTCCGTGCACGAGTTAGAAGGCTAGCACATTGAAAGACAATTGAGACGAGTGCCCTAGTGCACGAGCCATGAACATTGAACACTAAGGCATAGAACATGGAAATACGGTATCGAGACGTGCTTCGCATGCACGACTCGAAAAATAGAGAACAATTGTGTTAAAGCGTGCGTACGTGCACCAGAATCATAAAAGATGGCTTCGTTGCGAAGCGAACAGTTGTGGCATGAATGTGACGGAACTGTCGGATGTGACATGATGTCTCAAAAATGTTCAGAACCTTCGGGTCGTTCGGTTGACAAACATTGAGTTGGGGCATGATGCCATTGAACATTGAAACGAAGTATGGAATGTGAGAACATATAAAGTTAATGTGAGAAATACGAGATTATACGAAGTCTGAGTCGCAGACTCAAGACTATGTTTGGTTGTTTGAATAAGACGCACGTTGCATGGTCTAGACTTGAGAAATGGACTGGAGATAATATCCCGTGTACGGGTGTTCCCTCGAACTGGTTTGCGCAGGGGCACCGGGACCGTTCGGCCTAGGAGGGGATGTTAAACTTTGATGGGCATATATCTCTAAGACGATTAGTGACCGGTTATTGATGTGAAAGCCGTAATGATTGGTATGCAACGGTAAGCCTCCGGTTATTGGGATAGCAACCCATCTCGTGAGGTGCCGGGCTATCCAATTTGAGAAAAGAAAAGAACAGAAAAGAAAAGAGAAACAACTTTAGTTCATTCTGGTGCAGATACGCCAACGACCTTCATATAGTTAAGGAACGGTGGGTCGAAAGTGCATGAATACAGAGATCCTGCACAGTGCACTTCTAACATGACAGGGAAGGAAAGATGCGTATTCACCTTGCGTAGGTGCAAGGGCGAGTGCGTCACTGTTGGTAAGATGTCACGAAATAACACGAGATTGCTATTGGTTGCCTGCTTGCTTATGCGAATCGAAATAACATGCTTGCCATGATAACATGCTTTACTACTTTCGAATATGCCATGAAACCGATCCTAAGGTGAACATAGAAAGATAACTAAATTGTATGATGTATGAATCAATACATTACTTAATGTCGGTTTAGTTAAGTGGGTCTTTGATCAGTACAGTGAGGACGAAAGTACTAATCCCCCACTAGTTAGCTAGCAGGTTCATGGAATGGTCTGCTCGCGACAGAGCTTCGTTTGATCGTGCTGAGGTATGGAATGTCGTAGCGTTTGAAGCGTGCGATCGCATTGACGCTCGGACTTGCAACAAGATTGATGCGACCGAGATATAGAAGGCATGATGTATGGAACAGTGAAATCCTTTGTGGACAAGAGAGAACTTGGGTGATGGAGCCAATCTGACAAATTCAGTTGGGCTATTGAAAGTCTTTGTAATCTCAGTTCATTCATAAATAAAGAGAATTGTTTCGTATACATTGTTTTCATCCGTTGCTAATATCAAATCAAAGATAACCATTTTAGAACTTGTCATCTTGTCTTGTACGAGTGCAACTCCAGACTCGTACGACATCACGTCCCAGCGAGGACGATGATTCAGATAAATCGATGCGAGGACGAGCGAGCGTGACAAATTCATTCTGGCGCGGATACGCCAACGACCTTCATATAGTTAAGGAAATGTGGGCCGAAAGTGCAGGAACACAGAGATCCTGCACAAAGTACTTACAACATGACATGGAAGGAAAGAGGCGTATTCACCATACGTCGGTGCAAGGGCGAGTGCGTCAGTGTTGGTAAGAAGTCACGAAACAACACGAGATTGCTATTGGTTGCCTGCTTGCTTATGCGAATCGAAATAACATGCTTGCCATGGTAACATGCTTTACTACTTTCGAATATGTCATGAAATCGATCCTAAGGAGAACATAGAAAGTTAACTAAATTGTATGTTGTATGAATCAATACATAACTTAATGTCGGTTTAGTTAAGTGAGTCTTTGATCAGTATAGCGAGGACGAAAGTACTAATCTCCCACTAGTTTGCTAGCAGGTTCAGGGAATGGCCTGCTCGCGGCGGAGCTTCGTTTGATCGCGCTGAGACATGGAATGCCGTAGCGTTTGAAGCGTGCGATCGCATTGACGCTCGGACTTGCAACATGATTGATGCGACCGAGATATAGAATGCATGATGTATGGAACGGTGAAATCCTTTGTGGGCAAAAGAGAACTTGAGTGTTGTAACCAATCTGGCAAATTCAGTTGGGCTATTGAAAGTCTTTGTAATCTCAGTTCATTCATCAATAAAGAGAATTGTTTCGTATGCTCTGTTTTCTTCCGTTGCTAATATCAAATCAAATATAACCATTTGAGAACTTGTCATCTTGACTTGTACGAGTGCAACTCCAGACTCGTACGGCATCACGTCCTAGTGAGGACGATGATTCGGATAAATCTATGCGAGGACGAGCGATTTTTCGGATCGGGACGTGACAAATTGGTATCAGAGTTCTAGGCTCAATTTCCTCAGGACGCGTTGCTTCGTTTCAATTCCAAAAAGTTGTCCACCACAATCAAATCACTCTTGACTCTACTCGATGCCGCACTGGATGTTCCATACAATAAGTCTAATACAAATCGTGTAATTTTGCCGCATGTGTTTTGGAAATTATATGATGTTTGCTGAGAAAGAGTAAAACATTACACGAGATGCAACACGAGAGACTGAATTAAAACGTTGCACGAGATGCAACGGAGGAGACTGAATTAAAACGTTGTACGAGATGCAACGGAGGAGACTGAATTAAAACGTTGCACGAGGTGCAACGGTGGAGACTGAATTAAAACGTTGCACGAGATGCAACGGAGGGCGCTGAATTAAAACGTTGCACGAGATGCAACAGATGAAACTTAAATAATACGTTGTACGAGATGCAATGGAGGAAACTAAAAAATCATAAGTTGATGAGAACGAATCATTCGGTTGTGCATCGAGCTTGTGTTGGCAAATGAATACATTGGCCGAGTTGTGTCGGATTTTGATTAATCAAAAGTTACGGTTGTGATCGGTATGATCACTGCGAAAATCGTAAGTCGGAATAGATTGTTGGTTCATACCGAGTATGATGCGAGGGAAATAACTCGATTTCCGAGTGACATGCAATACCACTTGTGCGATGGATTCCATCGACACATTGCGTAATTTGCGGAAGGTTTGTCCGCAATGGACGGAAGAATACCAAGACTCGATTGGAAATTTGTATGACGGTATGTTGATGCAAGTGTTCTTCGACAATCAGGTGGAACGATAGGGCGGAGAGTCGTATCAATGAATGATACGTTGGACGAAAATTTGTAAGTCGGTCGAACGACTGAGACTAACGAAATGATTATGCCTTGAAGCAATAATCGTCATCGACGGGATAAGAAACTTGACCTTATAAACGAGTCGCACGACTTGCGATCTCGATAGAAACGTTGGGCGATGCAAATTGTAATCAGATCGCACGATATGCGACTTCGGTAAAGAGTTGGTTAATGCGGGTAAATAGTGCCTAAGAGATAGTTGGTTACGTTGCGACAAAACTCATTTGAGTACGACTGAAACACGCAAAAACTTAGAGGGCGTGATCGTCTAACTCGAGGGTTCGATGTTGGATAATCGATAACTCGGTTACGCGATTAAAGTATAGCGGGATGCGGCGAATCGGAAAACGAGTTGATGCGTATGGAAAAGTTTGTAGTAAACTTGGAGGTATGCAATACGAACTAAAGTCAACGTTGATACAGATTCAAAGTTGACTCTCGTGCTACCGAAATTGATATTACCTATCAAAATCGATACGCAAGGAAACATAAGCACGATGTGAGGATACAAAATAGAGCAGGCTTACGATATCGTAAATTTTAAGAGTTGCAATACGAGAATGTCGAACTGGTTGATCGTAAACCTTGCAATTAATCAGGCGAGGCCGTAAAGTTATCGACGATTGTTTTGATGCGTATTGTAGAAACCCTAGAGGGGGGGGTGAATAGGGTCAAGCTAACTAATCAAGCACTTAGCACAAGCTAATGGACAATTTAAAAATATAAGTGCAAGAGAAGAAGCAATAACAATACCGACACACGATATATTCTGGTATCCTCCCAAGAGGCACTCCAGTCCCGGAACTCTCTCCGGCTTTAATCCACTATTTGAGCAAATAGTTACACACGAGTTTGGATCCGAAGAACTCGCCAACTTCTTACACGAGAGCTTTAATCCGAAGGCCTCTCCGACTTCCACCGAGAGTTTGGATACGAAGACTCCCCAACTTCAACCGAGAGTTTGGATACGAAGACTCTCCAACTTCAACCGAGAGTTTGGATACGAAGACTCTTCAACTTCAACCTTTCACAATAGGTTTTGATCTCCTTATACAATAAGATTAAGATCTCACTTTTCAACTCAATAACTCTAACACAATTTGTGGATGGCAAATAAAAGCTTTGTACAGTTGTTTATGGATAGGCTTTAGTGGTTTAGAAATTTTTAGGCTCAAAGCATCAACCTTGAATGAAGGGGTTCAAGGCTATTTATAACCAAAGCATTGAAAGGAGCTCAAGGCAACTTTTCAGTCTGCGAACCGGCATACCGTCGGTATGAACCGGCATACCGGCGGTATACCGGTCTGGAATGCAACGGCTAGAAATATAGCCGTTGGGATCATTAATTGCTCGGATTTTCGACCGTTGGAATTTCAACGTTACTAAACCGTTATACCGTCGGTATGAATCGGTATACCGTCAGTATGCCGATTTTGTAGACACAAAACTTTCTGTGAACAAAATCGGTATACCGTCGGTATGCCGGTTTGCATCCGAAAATGATCCTGGGCTAATTTCTACCCTAGCTTTCGATTTTGCTATCCATTTCTTGTATTTACAATTATTCCTAAGACTCATTACAGACTCCAGATATACTGTAGCAGGTGCTGGCTTCTTCAGAGTCTTGAAATAATGATGGTATGGCTTGGCTTCTTCCTTTGATAGGTGCTGGCTTTTTCCCTTGGCGGCAGCTGTCCAAAGATATCCAGTTTGTGAAAACTGAATACCTTTCGGGTCTCCGGAGATGTCGTCGGGTGGTTCAGAGAAATCTTGTGGGATCCGTCGTCTTTGGCCTACCATGATTTCTTCATTGCATATATCCACATAGATCTTGCTTATTGCTTTTCTGCATGTACATGTTAGACAAACAAAGCAATCTACATAGTACTAAGTGTGATAAGTTTAATGCACATTAGGACAATGCTGAGTTTAAGTATAAGTGCTAAGGTGATAGCATAAAAGTTAGTGATATCATAATGATTAAACTTAATTGAATAACCACAATCAAAAACATAGTTTTGATTGGCAACCCGATTAAATTTAAGATAGAAAGCTCATATCACTAATATGGAAACCAATAGGCACATATCACCAAAGGTATAAGTATAAGTAGAAATGCTATAGCGATAGTATAAAGATTAGTGATAATGAAATGCTAAACTTAATAGATTAACCATATTCAAAAATATGATACAATCATTGGGCCAACACGTATAACATCTCGGATGTCGACCGTGGGTAGATAGACTCGAACTCAATACGAGGAGATGTTTCGTGAATTTCGAAATCATCAACGGTAGTGCATGAATTACTCGGAGGATACTTGTGCCTCAGTTGCACAAATAGAAATGGTTTTATCCGGATTTGGGTAGTCGCATAGAAATCGTCAGAACGTGATTTGGCTCCGAAATAATATAGCATGGTTCGTAGTAACTGTCCTTCGTTAATGATCCACAATTATCGAGCGTAGCTTCGGGACAGCTGACCCTAGAAGACTTAACCGCCAAATCAAAGTGAATATTGCAGACTCATAGGAGAACCTATACAATATCGCGTATAGAATTGCGTAGTGCATGTTGATGATAAGTCTAGGCGATTTTGAGAATCGTACTATGCACGAGCGCGAGCAGTAAGAGAATGACTTACGAGTTATGTCATTAGATTTGGATTCACCTTGCAATTGAGCTTGCGTGAATCGAACTTATATTCAATGTTTCGAGACGAGCAAGTTGGGAATTTGGCTAGAAATTTCCTACTCCATAGGAATCGAAAGTAAGACACGTCGTAGAGACTGTGTCGAAGCGATTGTTGCCTTTGAGCACCGTCATCTCGAGTTAAACTTCTGGATCAGAAAGACCGTTGCCTTTGAGCACAGTCGATTTGAGTTGCGTCGGGAGATTTTAAGAACGGTGTCTAAGTAAGTCACCTAGTGGGCGCAACCCTGAGTGTTGATGCATTTGCAAGTCAACAAAGGAAATTGTATCGAGATAAGTTGCCTTTGAGCACAGTCGATTTGAGTTGCGTTGGGAGATTTTAAGAACGGTGTGTAAGTAAGTCACCTAGTGGGCGTAGCCCTGAGTATTGATGCATTTGCAAGTCAACAAAGGAAATCGTATCGAGATAAGTTGCATAGCCAGACTTCGAAAATAGTTGGGCAGCGACTTTGAACGCAAGTCGTTGCGGAGGATCGTTGCGATCGGATGCGCAACGGCTTGACGTAACGCATGGTATTGATGGTCAGTGCGAAAACTTACGAAAATGAGAAATGAGATAATGCGAAAACTTACGAACATGAGAAATGCGGTTTTTGAATCGCGTCGCATGCGACGACTTTGTTGAATGAATCATGTATGTATGGAATATACGTATGTGATAAAATTTTGAGAACAGTTGATAAAGATAAGTCCGATCGAGAGTACGAGATGACAAGCATAGGATTGAAAATTTACCTGTTAGCTTCGTTCCAATTTTCTACCACTGGACTTGGCTGAAATACATATATTTTTGGGACACCTTGGATATATGTAACAATCCAAATCAAGTTGTATACTAAATTCAAATTGAGTTGCAAGAAACACTGAAAGTTAATGAAAGCTTGCACGAATGGTTGAGATGAGACAACCATAGTATGATGCAGTGTTCTAAAAGGCGGTTTTAGTCGGCGCCTAGGCGCTAGGCGCCCATGGCCCGCTTAGGTTTCGACCGGAATCAGGACCTAGGCGGATCCAGAGAAAAATCGGGTTTAGGCAGCCCTAGGCGGTGAGTCGGCCGCCTAGGCGCGAGCGTTCGTCGGCAGAAGAAGCAACTTACCTGGCTGCCCTACCTCAATCTGCAGCCGCACAGAAAGCAGGAGCATCACCAGACCGGAATCCACAGGTAAGTCTTCTTCTTCTTCTTCTTCTTCTTCTGAGTTCTTCTTCTCAGACTTCTTCTGCATCTTCTTCCGAGTTCTTATTCTTCTTCTAACTATTTTTTTCCTTCTGTTTTTTTTGTTCTTTTATTTATTGGAAACACTGCTGCAGCAGAAGCTTGCTAGAGAAGGAGAAGTTGCAAACCAGGGAGGCACACTGCACAAGAAACAGTGCAGTACTATAGTCTACATGTGTATTTTCTATAGGCTAAATTAACTTTAAATTTTTCACACTGCACAAGGAACAGAGAGAACAGCTATGTGTATGTCCAAGTGAGTACTGTCTTTACTCTTCTTCTCTCCACCACCTGCGCTTTCTGGTGATGGGACAGCAGCTATGTATACGTCCAAGAGTCTTGTATGTCTGTGTTACACTGTTATCAATGTGGTCAACAGTCTTGTATATGTTACTGCTACCAAGGTGAGTTTGAAGTGAACACTAAGTTAGGCCATCTCAAAATTTTTTTTTATTTGTCCTTGCCATGGACCGCCTAAATTTAGAAGGACGCCTAGGCGGCGCCTAGGCGGACTAGGCGCTAGGCGGTTGGTGTCCGTCCGCCTAACGCCTAGCGCTTTTTACAACCTTGGTATGACGAGATCGTGAAACGATCTAGAAAACACTTGAATTGAGTGTTGCTTTCGGTTCGAGGACGAACCTTGTTTTGAGTGGTATATTATGTAATGTCCCGCTCCGCACGGTGCATTATGCTGAGTCGTTGACTCGAAGAGTTTCGTTGACCCAATTAAGTATCGATACGAGAGTTACAATGACCGAGAAATGCATCGAGTAAGTTCGATGCAAGTGTTAAGTTGGCCCAAGGGAAAGCATTGAGTCGGATCGAAGATTCTAAGAAATCGAATTGATACAACGCACAAGTGCGATTCGAACGAATATTGATTTTAGTTGGTTTCGTGTGCAGGCTATACGTTTACGCTGAAATATAAGAGGCCGGCATTTTGCCTTATTTACAATGGGGTCCGCAAAACGAAATCATCGTCTCGTAATGGACTGAGGCATAGGCTCGGTAAGCCAAATCGGTCGTATAATTCAATGAAGCATGAAGTACTCGAATAGCTAAGTCAGAAGAGTTGGCCGTGCAACAAAGTTATGAAATCGAACCGCATCGGCTAGGCGAAACGGCAAGGCTTATCGGCTTAAGGTGGGGGAACTTTGATTCTTCTTTCCTACTCCTTCATGCCTAAGTAAAATACATCGTTGTATGCTAAGTTAACCTATCGAGACCACGGACGTGGCTCGATCGAGGGATGAACATAGTGCATGTCGAACACTATTGAAATGAAATGTACATCAAATGTACGAGTCATTATTGAACATTGAATATCGCAAAGGCGAACGCCTCGGTGCGCAAGCCATAAGAACATGAGATAACTGTATCGACGAGTGCCTCATCACACAAGTCATTTCGTGCCTCCGTGCATGAGTTAGAAGGCTAGTACATTGAAAGACAATTGAGGCGAGTGTCCTAGTGCACGAGCCATGAACATTGAACACTAAGATATAGAACATGGAAATACGGTATCGAGGTGTGCTTCGCATGCACGACTCGAAGAATAGAGAACAATTGTGTTAAAGCGTGCGTACGTGCACAAGAATCATAAAAGATGGTTTCGTTGCGAAGAGAACAGTTGTGGCATGAATGTGACGGAACTATCGGATGTGACATGATGTCTCAAAAATGTTCGGGACCTTGGGATCGTTCGGTTGACGAACATTGAGTTGGGAATGATGCCATTGAACATTAAAACAAAGTATGAAATGTGGAACATAGAAAGTTAATGTGAGAAATACGAGAGATGATACGAAGTCTGAGTCGGACTCGAGACTATATTTGGTTGTTTGAATAAGACGCGTGTTGCATGGTCGAATGGACTTGAGAAATAGACTGGAGATAATCTCCTGTGCACGGGTGTTCCCTCGAACTGGTTTGCGCAGGGGTACCGAGGCCGTTCGGCCTAGGAGGGGATGTTAAACTTTGATGGGCACACATCTCTAAGACGACGAGCGATCGGTTATTAATGTAAAAGCCGCAATGATTGGTATGCAACGGTAAGCCTCCGGTTATTGGGATATCAATCCATCCCGTGAGGCGTCGGGCTACCCAATTTGAGAAAAGAACAGAAAAGAAAAGGGAAACAACTTTAGTCTATTCTGGCGCGGATACGCCAATGACCTTCATATAGTTAAGGAACGGTGGGCCGAAAGTGCAGGAATACAGAGATCCTGCACAGAGCACTTATAACATGACATGGAAGGAAAGAGGCGTATTCACCTTGCGTCGGTGCAAGGGCGAGTGCGTCACTGTTGGTAAGAAGTCACAAAACAACACGAGATTGCTATTGGTTGCCTGCTTGCTTATGCGAATGGAAATAACATGCTTGCCATGATAACATAATTTACTACTTTCGAATATGCCATAAAACCGATCCTAAGGAGAACATAGAAAGATAACTAAATTGTATGCTGTATGAATTAATACATTACTTAATGTCGGTTTAGTTAATTGTTTCTTTGATCAATACAGCGAGGACGAAAGTACTAATCTTCCACTAGTTTGCTAGCATGTTCAGGGAATGGTCTGCTCGCAGCGGAGCTTCTCTTGATCGCGCTGATGCATGGACTGCCGTAGCGTTTGAAGCGTGCGATCGCATTGACGCTCGGACTTGCAACAAGATTGATGCGGCCGAGATATAGAAGGCATGATGTATGGAACGGTGAAATCCTTTGTGGGCAAGAGAGAACTTGAGTGTTGTAGCCAATCTGACAAATTTAGTTGGGCTATTGAAAGCCTTTGTAATCTCAGTTTATTCATTAATAAAAAGAATTGTTTTGTATACTCTATTTTCTTCCGTTGCTAATATCAAATCAAAGATAACCATTTGAGAACTTGTCATCTTGCCTTGTATGAGTGCAACTCCAGACTCGTACGATATCACGTCCCAGCGAGGACGATAATTCGGATAAATCGATGTGAGGACGAGCAATTTTTCGGGTCGGGACGTGACAACGGGGAGTGGCGACTAGATGGTTCCTCCACACGCCGATTTTTCGTGGACATAGCTGATATCCCGATAAGTCGGGAGCACACATCAGATGCCTGGGCCTGGGATGGCGCTGCCTCCGGCAGCTTTGAAAGTCGCCTGGCTTACAACCAGTCGCGAGTCCCCCACCCGCCTGTGCCTCATGCCGAATTTTGTTTGGGTGAAGGGTTTGGCTAGCAAGATGCAACTCAACATGTTCAAAGCCACGAAAGGGCGTCTGCTGACTATGGACAGAATGGTGTGGTTGGGAATTCAGAATCAGATGCAAGCATGCATCCTCTGTCAGAAAGAGCCAGAAACCTTCACACATCTATTCTTCATTTGCGAGTTCTCCTGGCATGTATGGTAACACAGTGCTGTATGGGTAACACAGTGCAATTTGATGAATATTGGAAACGCAAGCAACAAAGGGTTCTACGATCAGCTTGAGATGATTGCCGCTAACCGATCCTCCGGAAGAACTTGGTGGCGCACTGCTCGTATTAGATTGGCTGCTAGTGTCTGGCACATATGGCGAGCGCGAAATGCATGTAATTTTGAAGAGACAAGTATATCGTCAGTAGGGGTGATACGTAACATTGAGGCAGATGTTCGAATCATGTTATAAGCTTGTAATATTAGTTTTATGAAATAAAATGAATTACCTTTTTCAATATATATATTATGATTTTTTTTCACATGCAGATAGAAGAAATTCCTAATTGGTCCTCAATTTACATAGATAACGATGGAAATATCCTTGTGACGAAACCTGCCAAACAAACATGTCCACGCAAAGAACCACTCCTATCAAATCTTCTTTGGTACCAGGGTTACATTCCATTGGAGGGATAAACAAGTGTAATTATCACCCATAATACTAAAACATATCTGGGAAGTTACATAAAGATGATCACTTTTTGTTAGAAAAACATTCAACATGTTCTGCGGAATATGATTAGTTTCAAAGTTTCATAAGATTTTATATATATATATATATATATATATATATATATATATAAGCCAATGACCGCTAGGACCCTTGTGGGTGGAGTTCGAATCCCAGTGGGAGCGATTCCGGAAACTAATTACCATTTCCAATATATATATATATATATATATATATATATATATAGATTAAGGTCCAGTCATTTATTGTCCCCCTGGTCCTTGAACCAGGACTTTCCCATACCAAAGGCGTCACCGTTGGCATATTCTATTATACTAATGAAAGATTATTGATGATTTATGTTAGTCCCGGGGGCTTGATCACAGATGAAAACTAATGCAATCGAGATCTGAGATGTCACACAAAACTTTGTGATGATCAAACTCAAGATCTACGAATAAAACTAAATAGCCAAATGCAATATGAAGGAGAAAAATAGCAAAGAGAAGATCTCTTGTTCTTCCTTGCAAACGTGTTGCAATTGGGACAGAACAAGTTACAACAAAACTAGAGAGAGATGAGAAGAAGAACAATGCTGGGGTGTCAAAACACCGATGCTCAAAGCAAGATTCGTCCCACACGATCTGCTTCCAGGAACCAGCAAGTTGAAGAACTTGTGGAACGCTCGAAGTCACCTCTGTTCAGACTCCTCGGATGGACTTGCAATGGCGGCAACAACTCTCTCTCTCTCCTTTTCTGACTTCTAATTTTCGTAGTACTCATAAAGGAGGCCGGAAGAGAGTATTTATAGAGAGAGGGTGGAAACCCTAGCCGCCCCTTCAGTTATGGAAAGATTGAATCAAATCCCAAAAGATAGCAACGAGATTTAATTCAAATCCCACGAAATTAATTCAAATCCCACAAAGATAGGATATGAATAAATTCAAATCCCACAAAGATAGGATCTAATTTAATTACATTAATTCAGCCTTTCCATAACTGATTTGTAATCTGCACAGTCAGCGGATCCCTTCATGCGGCAGCAGCAGCAGCCTGGCCGCATGAGCCTAATGGCCGCATGAGCCGCATGGACCGCATGCGCCGCATGGACCGCGTGGACCGCATGGGCCGCATGAGCCGCATGGACCGCATGTGCCGCATGGACCGCATGGACCGCATGGACCGCATGTGCCGCATGTGCCGCATGAGCCGCATGAGCCGCATGGCCGCATGGCCGCATGAGCCGCATGAGGCCGCATATGAGCCGCATGCCGCATAAGACCGCATGGCCGCATATGAGCCGCATAAAGACCGTATGACTGCTGACGTGCTAAGTGCAAAGTGCGCCAACAAAACTCCACATTACGCCTCATGAGCCCATGAGCCCGAGTCCGAGTCCGAGTCCGAGTCCGAGTCGCTAAGCCCCGTTGGGGCTTAGCTCCAAGTGGAATTTAATCCATGAGAATGACAAAAGCATTAATGCTTAATCCTTGGAGCCTTATACTTACCTCCTTGTAAAATCACCCACATGGTTCCCTCCTTAGGGTCACCACCCCATGTGCATCTCTCAACAATACACCCAAGTATATATGTTGAGATAACTCATGGTGCATTTCCGATGTGGGACTAAAATTCACAAGGCATGTTGAGAGCAAGCTCTCTCCATGTAAAGAAAGCACCAACAATCCTCCACATATCACAACATATATATGTGTCCAGGGTTGAGCGTTCCCCACAGTAACTGTCCATTTTGCATTAGGATAGATGTCGCTGACGACTTGAATCTTCCCGCATGGGTTAAATAACAATGTGATACAAGAATGGACTACGCCTTGAATTCTGCACCACAATTGTAATTCTTCCCACTCACAAAGTGTAGTTACGTGTGCTTCTGGCTGCACATTAAAGGCCCTGTGCCAGCCTGGTTTCAGTGTATAATTTTGGGCGTCTACAAGTTTACCCTCAAGAGACGGCCTGATATCTCTTTCCATACACTATAGGTGAGTTCTTTATTAAAGAGATATGGCATGAAGCCTTGCGCTTCCTTGCGGTGCTACGCCGCTATGACATGGCCTGAAGCCGAGGCATTACCCCTACCTGGGAACCTCATCGTAGTGTCATACTACTGTAGCATGAGGTCACAAGCCTCTTTGTAGTGCCAAACTACCCAGCATGAAGCCTAAGGCTTCCTTGCGGTGTTACGCCGCAACGACATGGCTTGCAATGCCGAGGCTTTACCCCTACCTGGGTACCTCATCGTGGTGTCGTGCCACTGTAACATGGGGCCATCCTCCCCTTTGTAGTGCTGTCTACAACTCTTTAATTACGTCATACAGCATTAGGCTACCTGCCTATTTGCGGTGCTACGCCGCTATGACTTGGCTTGCAAAGCCGAGGCATTACCCCTACCTGGGAACCTCATGGTGGAGTCATCCCACTGTAGCATGGAGTTTCACTCCTTGTAGTGCTGCTCTACCGTGCTTCCTGTAAAGCACACCAGACATTCACTCTGCCTGAGAACTCATTGAGGCGTTTAAGCCAACCTTCCACAGGATTTGTTTTTCCGCAGAAAAATACATAGTAGACAACAGTGGTTATGGGTCCGTATCCCTTCCATGTTCCAGAGAACAAGTACCCACTGTTACCTGATAGTTTTCCAGTCAGTGATCCTCCTTTGAACCAAAAGTTAGATGCCTAGTAGATTTCTCTTTGAACTAATAGCATAAAACTTTATGGTAGGATTACAAAGACACACTATCAGAATGCCTTCAAGCCCATTTTACAAGCTGTGTCATCGACCAACTGGCGCTTGAGGCCCTTTGTGAACGGATCTGCCAGGTTCTCCTGACTCCGAACATCAACCACTGCAATTACCCCTCTTTTGATAAGATCGTGTACTGCCCTGTGCTTCAACCGCACAGTCCTCTTCTTCCCGTTGAAGAGGTCATTTGATGCTACCGCCGCAGTCGCCTGGTTGTCACAGTATATCGGTATCGCCGGTATCTGAGCTCCAACCACTGGAAGATCATACATGAGCTCCCGAAGCCATTCTGCTTCATCTGCTGCAGTTTCGAGTGCATAGAATTCAGATTCCATGGAGGAACGAGAGAGTATTGTCTGCTTCTTCGACTTCCACGATATAGCAGCTCCACCCAAGGAAAAAACATATCCACCTGTGGATCTCTCGCTTTCCGCTTCTGAACACCAGCTAGCATCACTGAAGCCTTCCACTACTGTCGGATACCCGTTGTAGTGCAGTGCATATGTCTGAGTCTTCTTGAGATATCTCATAACCCGTTTCACAGCTTTCCAGTGCTCAATGCCTGGATTGCTCGTGAAACGACTCAGCATTCCCACGGCGAAAGCTATGTCAGGCCTTGTGGCAGTAGTAGCATACATCAAACTCCCGATTACGCTTGCATACTCCAGCTGCCTGACGCTTTCCCTCGAGTCTGGCTTCAGCTTCTGATCACACCTGTATGGCGTATCGATCCCTGGAAGATCCTTATACCCATAGCGTGTGAGCATCTTCTCAATATAGTGAGATTGTGACAGCGCTACTCCAGTGTCTGTCCGGATGATCTTTATGCCCAAGATGACATCTGCATCCCCCAAGTCCTTCATACTGAACTTGGTTGAGAGGAACTTCTTTGTCTCTGTGACACAGCCTATATCCGTACCTAGGATTAGCATGTCGTCCACGTACAGACAAACGATGACTCCTCTTCCATCAGCGAACTTTGTGTAAACACATTTGTCCGTCTCGCTGACTCTGTAGCCGTTTGACCTAATAACTTTGTCAAACTTCTCATGCCACATCTTGGGAGCTTGCTTCAAACCATATAATGATTTCACCAACTTGCAGACTTTGTCTTCAAGACCTTTGACGACAAATCCATCTGGCTGTTGCATGTAAATCTCTTCGGTCAGCTCCCCATTCAGGAACGCTGTCTTTACATCCATCTGATGTATCACCAACTTATGTATAGCTGCTAGAGCGATTAACATCCTGATGGTGGTCATCCGAGCTACTGGAGCGTACGTGTCGAAGTAGTCTATCCCCTGTTTCTGAAAAAATCCCTTGGCGACCAGCCTGGCCTTGAACTTGTCAATAGTTCCATCTGCCTTCATCTTCTTCTTGAAGATCCATTTACATCCAATAGACTTTTCTCCTTCAGGTAGATCTACCAACACCCATGTGTTATTGGAGGTGATAGAGTCAAACTCGTCATTCACTGCCTCCTTCCAGAAGATAGCATCTCTGGTCTTCATCGCCTCATCATAGGTAAGCGGATCTGCTTCCACATGATAGGTGACAAAGTCATCTCCGAAATCTTTCGGTCTCCTCGCTCGTTTAGCTGACGGCTCTGCGAGTTCTGGTACAAGAGTTGTTTCATCAACAACAGCTTCTTCTTGGACTACTGGCTCGTATGAGATTTCAGTCTCATTTGCGCCTACATCATTTTCCGGAATGTCCGAAAGAACAATGTTTTTGTCTTTAGCAAACTTGTCTTCAAAGTATTCAGCATCGCGAGATTCGATGATATGATTTGATTCAATATCAAGAAATCTCCGAGCATCACTCTTCTCGGCATACCCCAAGAAGATCGCCTTCGTAGTCCTTGTCCCCAGCTTCTGAATCTTCAGATCTGGAAGCTTCACATACGCCAGACACCCCCACACTCGAATGACATTCAAGTTTGGTCTGACTTTGAACCAGAGTTCATGAGGAGTTACTTCCGAAGTTGCATATGGCACTCTATTCAGAATGAAAGTGGCCGTTAATGCAGCTTCTCCCCAGTAGCATTTTGGAAGACCTGCAGTGAGCAGCATAGAATTCATCATTTCTGTTAATGTTCGGTTCTTCCTCTCTGCTACTCCGTTGGATTGAGGAGAATATGGAGCAGTAGTCTCGCATATGATTCCATGTTTTTTGCAGAACGATGCGAATTCATGAGACCTGTACTCCCCACCTCGATCACTTCTCAACCTCTTGAGTTGTTGTCCGGTCTGCCGTTCAGCTTCGGCCCTGAATTCTCTGAACTTCTCGAAAGCTTCGTCTTTGGACTTGAGCAAGTAGACGAACGCGTATTTTGAGAAGTCGTCGATGAAGGTTATGAAATACTTCATCCCGGCCTTCGTGGAGAAATGTTTGAAGTCACAGATATCGGAGTGCACCAACTCCAGAAGATCTGTGCTTCGATTGACCCGATGAAAGGGTTTCCTTGTGATCTTCGTCTGAGCACACACTTCACACTTCTCCACCTTACCCCCACATTTGGAGATAAGTCCTAGACTAGACATTTTGTTGATTCTTTTACTATGAACATGTCCTAGTCTCTTATGCCACAACTCAAGAGAATAATCAGAAAATGCAACTGCATTAATGTCATCAAACTGGTTGACAAGCTGAATTTTAAACATTCCTTCGGTTTGATAAGCCTTCCCGAAGTATGTTCCTTTCTTGGACATAACCATCTGACCAGCGTTGATGTCCATCCTCAAGCCTGCGTTGCAGAGCAGGCTCCCAGAGATTAGGTTCTTGGCAATCGCAGGAACATGCTTCACTCCTTGAAGCGTCAGAGTGTTCCCAGAAGTGAGTTTCAGCTCCACAGTCCCAATCCCCAGAACTTCAGCTTGGGCCTGGTTCGCCATGACAACCTTTTCAGATATTGGCTGGTACGTGACGAACCATTCCTTGCCAGAACAGACATGGCAAGTCGTACCAGTGTCTATCCACCAGTCAGAGTCAACCCCCACAGTTGTGACCTGTCCGATCATAGCAACAATGTTAGAAACCAATGAAACCTTATTAGGCTCACCTTTCTCTGATTGTTTAGGCTTAGATCTGCATTCACTCTTGTAGTGGCCTTTCTTGCCACAATTGTAACAAGTCACGTGGGACTTATTCTTCTGTTGCTTGAAAGAAGGACCCTTCACTTTTAGATTAGTGAAGTCCTTCTTCTTAGGATGAGAAGCCGCCTGCTTCCCCTTTGAATTTCTCGTTTGCACAAGATTGGCTTTAGCCAACTGTTTGGACAGAGTGTCCACCTTCTGTTGGGAACGCATCTCGTCCTCAACATGGATCTCTTGCAGTAGATCTCCCAAGCTAATGTCTAGCTTCTTTCTGTGCATCCTTGCATAGAAGGTACTCCATCCAGCAGGAAGTTTTGAGACGATCCCTCCGACGACAAACTTGTCGGGAAGGGGCATCTCTTCGTCTTCCAGTTTCTGACGCAGCTTCAGAAATTCTTTCACCTGTGGCAGCATGAACTTTTCGTCCTCAAAGAGCAATTTGTGATATTTTTCAACCACAAACATTTTGCTCCTGTTCTTGTCTTCTTCATACAGATTTTCCACACTCCCATATGTCTCTGGCAAGTTCCTTCTTGGAGTAGGATTCTGCCAGGGAGTCCTCCATAGCATTCAGGATGATAAGCCTGCAGATGCTATTTTCCCTTCTCCATTTGGCCTGGAGTTTGGTAGCCGCGTTGATGGCGGCAGTAGATCCAGTGTCTGGAACAGAGGGTTCTTCCTCCAACAGAACATGATCAACGTCTTTCAGTTGAAGAGTTAGGTACACCTTTCTCTTCCAGACTTGATAGTGCTCTCCATCGAACTTTTCCAACTTGCAGAAGTCCGATTGGAGGAGCGAAGCATTAATGTTTTCCATCTATACGGATCTTGCTTTGAGATTGTTAGTCCCGGGGGCTTGATCACAGATGAAAACTAATGCAATCGAGATCTGAGATGTCACACAAAACTTTGTGATGATCAAACTCAAGATCTACGAATAAAACTAAATAGCCAAATGCAATATGAAGGAGAAAAATAGCAAAGAGAAGATCTCTTGTTCTTCCTTGCAAACGTGTTGCAATTGGGACAGAACAAGTTACAACAAAACTAGAGAGAGATGAGAAGAAGAACAATGCTGGGGTGTCAAAACACCGATGCTCAAAGCAAGATTCGCCCCACACGATCTGCTTCCAGGAACCAGCAAGTTGAAGAACTTGTGGAACGCTCGAAGTCACCTCTGTTCAGACTCCTCGGATGGACTTGCAATGGCGGCAGCAACTCTCTCTCTCTTTCTCCTTTTCTGACTTCTAATTTTCGTAGTACTCATAAAGGAGGCCGGAAGAGAGTATTTATAGAGAGAGGGTGGAAACCCTAGCCGCCCCTTCAGTTATGGAAAGATTGAATCAAATCCCAAAAGATAGCAACGAGATTTAATTCAAATCCCACGAAATTAATTCAAATCCCACAAAGATAGGATCTGAATAAATTCAAATCCCACAAAGATAGGATCTGATTTAATTACATTAATTCAGCCTTTCCATAACTGATTTGTAATCTGCACAGTCAGCGGATCCCTTCATGCGGCAGCAGCAGCAGCCTGGCCGCATGAGCCTAATGGCCGCATGAGCCGCATGAGCCGCATGGACCGCATGGGCCGCATGAGCCGCATGGACCGCATGTGCCGCATGGACCGCATGGACCGCATGGACCGCATGGACCGCATGTGCCGCATGTGCCGCATGAGCCGCATGGCCGCATGAGCCGCATAAAGACCGCATGACTGCTGACGTGCTAAGTGCAAAGTGCGCCAACAAAACGCCACATTACGCCTCATGAGCCCATGAGCCCGAGTCCGAGTCCGAGTCGCTAAGCCCCGTTGGGGCTTAGCTCCAAGTGGAATTTAATCCATGAGAATGACAAAAGCATTAATGCTTAATCCTTGGAGCCTTATACTTACCTCCTTGTAAAATCACCCACATGGTTCCCTCCTTAGGGTCACCACCCCATGTGCATCTCTCAACAATACACCCAAGTATATATGTTGAGATAACTCATGGTGCATTTCCGATGTGGGACTAAAATTCACAAGGCATGTTGAGAGCAAGCTCTCTCCATGTAAAGAAAGCACCAACAATTTATGTTCTAAATTATTATCTTAGAGACGATTCGTGGAGGATAGTTTCTGTTGGGAAAGATATCTTTCCTTGGACGTAGTTGTTTGGTACTTTTCTTTTATCGATACTTTAATTGAACGCATGCTGATATCCCCACTAACCCACACAGCAGCATTTCCTGATACCCCCACTATCCCACCCAGCAGCATTTTCATAATGCCACTCGTTCCTTTCGGACAAATAAAACCCTCCTTACTCAATAGGAACTATAACTTGCATTACATATAAGAAATACAAGTCAACATTGCCGTCTCCTTACTTTTTACTGAACAGTACTTGTGTTCGGTAATTACAAAATGATTTATGGTATAATGTATGAGGATATGAAATTATGAATCCTGATATGACATAGCAAGAATTTCTGCTATGATTGGACACGTCGCATTTTCAATTAATCTAACACATGGACCACTTGGGGTCAGATCTTAGTAGGAAATTTCTAATATTTGTACCGTGTGCTCGTATACTTCTAGGAAACAAGAAAATGTAACCTGTTGTCCATTTTGCACTTGTAGTAGTTATTTTAATGCTATAGACCCTTAATGATGCTAATTGTTAAAATAACTGTGGTTACTTTGTGTAGAGGAAAGCCAAAGAAAGGAGGAAGAATTGCTACGAGGGAGGGGAGGAAAATGAGGCCGTCTATTGATCAGGATTTGGAGGATGACGATGATCTTGATCTGGGTAGCAGATAGATTATGCATATGGGTTATGTATGTATTGGTTTTGGTTGGTAATCTGTAGCAATGTGTTCAGCTTACTCTGTAGATATTCCAACTTGCAGTATCTGCCCAGTCTTGTATAAAGAATTTTATTTGCTCCAGTCATTCCAACGGTCTCGTGTATGTCACATGATGCAAAACACGAGATTTGCCAGGCTGTTCCCGAGTTATTTCATTGAAGAGAGACCATGTTCAGGTGAAGCTCATGTATTATCTCCTGCTATTATCAAGTTGTTCAATTGTCATTCCTCCTGTGCCTATGTATCAGAACATGCCGTCTTCTTTTTATATTCTTAAACTTCCAGAATGAAGCTTGAAATTCCACATCTTTGTAGGGTGGTTGTCCATCTGCTCGACTCGCCACTTCAAATTTTTGAAGAGTGTTGTTCTATGTGATGATGACCGCGACGCGAAATGTGGCTTCTGGCTTGTTGTTTGATACCACTTTTTTTTCCTGGAGATTTGTAAACATTATGAGCAAGAGAGCTGCTAACTGTCAACTTCAAAGATACATGCAGGTTTATATGTTCTGGAAAAAAAAAAAAAATTCATTTGCAAATGCTTGCTTTTCATGATCTCGTCGATTAAGAATACACCCGAATGGGATTCTGCAAATTCTGGTAAATCCTTCAGTATCTTTAGTTCCTGGATTTACAATGTGGTGGATAATTTGCTTGTACATAGTTGAATTTATTTCATTGGAAACTCGGTTTGATTTAAGGAACCAAGAAAGGAAAGGTGTTCCTTTCCTTTGTTTGGTAGCGACAAACTTGGGAATCAATTTCCTGACAAGGGAGAAAATTGGTGGGAATATGGTTCCACTCAAGACCCATGGGATTGATTTTTCCTCCTCCTTTCCCAACATTTATTACAAAAGTTATGACAAAAGTAACCATGTGTTATTGCTTATTTTACCATTAATGTTATTTTTAATAATCTTATTTTTATTTTAAAAGGTAAGGATATTATTGGAACATTGTTATATTTTGCTTTCCTTTTCTAGGTAGTTTTCTTGTTTTACCAAACAACGGAAAGAAAATGTGACAGAAATCCTACTTTCCCATTTCCCATTTCTATGGAAAATAGAAGGGAATTTATTTCCTTTCCGTGAACCAAACGAGGCCTTAATGTCAGCATTCAAATGGTGAAGTTCATCTGTAAGGAGGCTGGTTGCAGACCGCCCCCCAATTTTTTTTTTTTTCCGTTTGTTTTTTGTTCGTTTCGTATGATACTAGTCCATCCAAGTTCGAATTTTTGGTTCCGTCTTTGCTTGCAGCGACTAGAATTCAAACACTGGAACAATAGAAAGGTTGTAACAAAGGCCTAAGGGGTGTTTGCTTCTCTATATGTTGGTGGATCTTGTGTTTTCTGTGTGTTGTATGCTAAGCTTCTCTATACACATTCCGACACTATTTGGATGCCAACAAATGGGTAGGTATTTACTTCCAACCCATGAATATAGGATTTTTTTTTTGCGATATCCGATGTAACGTATGGGACTTTGTGCACACTGCGGTACATGCCATTTGGGTCCACTATCTGCAATTTCTACACACACCCGCCTCCTCTGCAGTTCAATTCCGTGACCGTCCGCTTAGCCAAAGAGGTCATACCTCACCTCACTTACCATAAGAGCCAGTTGAGTTCGGTCATGAATATAGGACTTGGGAACAAAATTTTAAATTCTTCCTTTAATAGTGAATCTAAAAATTAGCCAACAAAATCACAAAAATATGTCAATGATATTTGGGAATGAAGTTAAATATTTAGCAATTTGTCAGCATAATTACATGAAATTTAAAGATATTAGAAAGTTTAGACATAAAACTTTCAAGAAATTTATACTTCGTATATCGCTAGTGGAATTGGAATCCAATGTCATATATTTTATTAACATGATATTTTGCGTGACACTTGGTGTATGAAATAAAAATATATTGAGTAATTATAATTTTTACAGTCCTAAAAAATGACAACATAGCATGTTAGCTTAGAGAAAAAGTAAAGGAAATTATTAAGGGCACAACCAAAAGTGATATGGGCTATCACATGATAAAAAACATTGTTCTTAAATTGTAAAAGTGTTAAGAACATCACATCATCTGTTAGGAAACACCACTATTCCAAATGCCTGAATTCCTCTTTTCTTCCTCTCAATCTCATACAATTGTTTCTTCATCTTGCAATCTCTTTCTCTCGCAACCCTAATCGAATATGACAAGTTAAATCTTACTCTTCTTCTTCGTCTCTTCATTTCAATATATATTATGTAGGTTTTTTCAAATAAAATTAAATACAACTTTTAGTTTTTTTTAAAAAAAATTAAATTTTAATATATGTTGGCTGGTTTTGAACACCACTTTTAGGATTTGGAAACTTTAGAAATCGGCTAAGTTAGGGACGACGAAGGACTGTCAGAATTCTAGCAGTTCTAACACATAAAAATTGTGATAGTTCCCCTCATATTTTTTCAAAGATATTTTGGATATCAAAATAAATAATAATAATAATAAATAAATAAATAATATGTGATGGCCGTATCATTCTGTGTGCTGTGCTTAGTAATTTCCAAATGTAAAAAATATAAAATGACAAGGTCCAAGTACAAAATACCCACAAAATCAAGGGGCAATCCGCAAAAAGAAAAAACAGTCAGAAGAGAAACCCAAGCCCACGGCACCCCGTCCCCTCCTTTTCTAAAACCCTACTTCAAATTCCCCTCCACCAAACCCTAACCGCCGATGCGCCGCCTCCTTGTCGGCGGCTACTCCGCCGCCGCCGCGGCGGCCTTACTCTCCATCCGCGCCTACGCCGACTCCGGGAACCCCAGCTCCGCCGCCTCCGGCGGCTTCGACGCCGAGTCGCTGGAGAGGGGGGCCAAGGCCCTGAGGGAGATCAACAGCTCTCCCCACGCCAAGCAGGTGTTCGATCCTTCGCCGAGCTCCGGAATTTTCGTACTTTGTTTTGTTTTGTTGCTGCTGCTGTATAAATTTGGGTTCCTTTTAGGTGTTTGAAGTGATGAGGAAGCAGGAGGAGGTGCGGTTGGCGGAGGCCGCGGCGGAGAAGGCTCAGTACCGGGCCTTGCTCGCTCAGAATGACATCGTAAGCATCTTCTTCTTCATTTGCTTCCTATGGGAATCATGAGCACCCCAAAAATTGGAGGAATCGTGACGTGCGCAGAAGGAATTATTCGAAAGAAATTTGTAGGTTGAGTTTTCTTGAGGTTTGTAGGCCGCTGTGATTGAAGAGCTTATTTGTTGATAGTATGTTGACCAAGTTTGCCGCGTAATGTGTGTCAAATTTTGACCTACGTTCACAATGTCAATAATTTCTTTTATAGATACGAGGAATCATATTTTTGTCACCGAATGCTCGTGCCATTCGAACGTAATGTTGGCCAGTATAGCTGATAGCTGGAGTACTGCCTGTAATGTTGATATCTAGCAAGTAATCCGTTAAAATCAGTGAATATGACTCTCATTGACGTTTAAATGAGAAAAAAAGGGTACCACTTAGTTTACTATATTGGGGGAAGAGATCTATGTTTACTAGGAATTCATTAGAATACCATTTCAAGCATGATTTGTACTCGGATTTTAGTCCTAGAGCTTGACGACCGGAAAAACAGAACCGTAAGAAACACTCAGTAAATGCCTGTAGTTCTCGAGGAGGCATTCAAATTGTGTAGTAGGATGGTAGCTCGACCTGCTAGGCTATATGGGATTTGGATGGTTTCCGGATGTCGGGTCATATTTTGTCATTGAGTGCTCATGCCATTCGAACAAAATGTTGGTCAGTATAGTTGGTAGCTGGAGTACTGCCTGTAATGTTAATATCTAGCAAGTAATCCAATAAAATCAGTGAATACGACTCTCATAGACACTTAAATGAGAAAAAACGGTACCACTTAGTTTACTATATTGGGGGAAGAGTTCTATGTTTACTAGGAATTCATTAGAATATCATTTCAAGCATGATTTGTACTTGGATTTTAATCCAAGAACTTGACGACAGGAAAAGCAGAATCATAAGAAACACTCAGTAAATGCTTGTAGTTTTCGAGCAGGCATTCAAATTGTGTAGTAGGATGGTAGCTCGACCTGCTAGGTTATAAGGGATTTGGATGGTTGCCAGATGTTGGGTCATATTTTTAGTGAACTGGATTGGATATTGTTCCCTTGTAGTAGTGAATCTATTATCAGAACACTTGTACAGCCATTGGAACTAACATCAATTATCAATAGAGACCGTTCAATTTGGAAGCAGGGTGATATAGAGGTACAATCATGAAACATTTATTTTGGCAAATTATAAGGGCACTTCATTCTTTACTCAGGGCTAGACCATTTTTTTAATTTACAAGTTTGTCACTAGAAAAATTACTCGGGACTAGTCTAAATGTTAGTATATAAGTCAAAAAAATTCTTTCTTCTTCCCTTCTCCCTTCCAAAGTACTAAACATTTTCTCTTCCAAATATCTCTCAATTCGTGTTCATGCCTAAATTTCATCTTCTAGTATTCATTCTAGACGGATTTCCGAAGTTTTGAACCCATTTTAGGGTTACAAACTTCAAAAATTTGTTTACAGCCGCAATGGGGACGATGATGGACTGTCAAAAATGTTGACAGTCCTACCAATTGGAAGGACTGTCAAAAACTTTGGCAGTCCTGCAAAAAATATTGAACATCATGCAAGTTCCTTTTAGGACTGTCAAATTTTTTGACAGTCCTACCAATAGGAATGACTGTCAAAATTTTGACAGTCCTAAAACATACATATGTAGAAATGCTTATGTTAGTATTCTTTAAACTGAAGATCCATTGTGCCGAAGAGTTGGATTCTCTTTGATATATTCTGTTGCTAGTTGAAGCAACTGGATTTCCTATATATCCCTCTTAAAAAATTCTAAATGTGTTTTGATACATGGCTTCTGCAAGGGGTAGGTAGGTTATGAATTGCTGCTGTTGTCAAATATGAATTGTTGTTGCTGTCTCTTCTTCTTGCTCTCTATTGCTTTGAGGTTATGATGATGATGATGCTACTCATTTTTTTAATATGAAAGGCTGGCTATCCAGTGAAGCATTCTCTTATTTTAGGACTGTCAAAAATTTTAACAGTCCTAAATGTTGTTAGGACTGTCAATTTTTTTTACAATCCTAAATAAAACATGCTGTAACAAGTTTTATTTAGGACTGTCAATAATTTTGAGTCCTAAATGTTGCCAGGACTGTCAATTTTTGACAGTCCTAAATGAGACTTGATGTAACAGCAAGTTTTATTTAGGACTGTCAAATTTTTTGACAATCCTAAAGTATGAAGAATATAGTTTGTTTCCTTCAGTAAAAGGAATGACTTCATTCATGTTACTATATGTTTTGAGTTCAGGTAGATAGAGGAAGCATTATGGTTTGTATCTTGTCTGTGATGAGCCTTTGGATACCATCTCTGAATTTGGGAACAAGATTGGGAAGAAATCTAGGGTTTGGGTGAAGATGGAGGTGGTGGAGAAGAAGTGAGGGTTTGAGAAGAGAGAGAGTGAAAACTTCAAATGACTGTGAAAATTGGATTCTTTGGGGGATTGGGTTGGGGGGGGGGGGGGGGGGGGGGGGGGGCAGCCCTAAGTAAAAAATGGACTGTCCTAAGTAATTTTTCCTCAAACCTGGACTGGCCCCAATCCTGAGCTAGTCCCGAGTAAGAAATGAAGTGCCCTTATAATTTGCCTTTATTTTATATATCCAATGGATCAGTAAAAATCCAAGAATTGTCACTTTGATGTAAGGCATGGCAGGTTGAACCTCAAATTCCTGTTTACTTTAACTTCACTTGCTAGGTTTTAAAGAAAAATGAATTGGGGAGTAGGTGAATGACGAGAGTCGATCAGTAAAAGTAAGAGAACTAGTGAAAGGACAACATATCAAAAAGCAAATAATTATTAATAAATTATTTAAAAAATAATACTTTTAGGCATAATTTTAAGTGTTTTCTCTGTTGTTTCATGAAAATAATAGACCCCTTGCTAATTGGTTTACATGTGATAAATAAGTTTTCTTCATTTACATGCCTTTACTATTTTACTATGCTTTTATACCCTTGCTAATTGGCCTTTTTAGTTCAATTTTCTCCGCTGAATTGATTGGGAAAGACCCCCAACGTCGGTGTAGGGTAGCAGTCATTATCGGATCGGAACATGCTAGATTGTATAGATATCAGCCGATATATATATTTGTGCAAATGACTGGTCTCATACATAAAGACACCTAAAGTTTTGGTAACCAATTAGCTGAATTACTACAAGAGCTACCAGTTAATGTACTATTTCAAGAATTCTAATATACCCAGTATCTATCGGATCCTAATTTGACTTGTATAATGTTTGAGATATCGGAGGTATTGACCGGTCGATATATCATTTTGAAGCCAAAGCGCCATATATCGGCCACATATCGTTTTGGCAAATATCGACCGAGATTTAAAGTGATATTTGCATAGAGCTGTTTTGAATAGGTTTTCGGGTCAGGTCGGATTGGGTTGGATATCAATTTTAGTAAAAACCCAATAACCAACTTAAAATCCTAACACTCTCAGTCCCTCCCGATCTCGTCCGTTTTTTTTATTTTGATTGATCTTTTTTTAGGTGAAGGAGGAGGAGAAGAGAGCTCGCATCATCACCAGCTGCTGTTTTAAATCTGCTGTTGCTTTTTTTTTTTTAATATTTAGCTGCTGCTTTTTTTTTTCCTTCTTTTTTTTCTGCTGTTTTTTCTCTTTTTATGATTTTTTTTTTTAAATTGCTGCTACCTTAACTTGATCATCACTCATCAGAAAGAGTTCCTACATCTAACAGAACATCAGTGATAGGAATTGAGTTTCTTCTGATTTCTTATGTTTTTTTAATTGCTGCGACAGTTGAGCTAATAAAAGCTCAAGTGTATACTATACAAGTGTGTGTGTGTGTATAATTCGGAGAAAGAGGCATTCGCTACCTCCGAATTATATATATATATATATATATATATATATATATATATATATATATATATAATTCGGAGGTAGTGAATGCCTCTTTCTCCCATAACTTGTGAGTGCTGACCCCTTGTTAAAGGAAATCGACCAGACACTCCACACGGTTCCTTTGAAAGATTATGGTTCTCAGGTATCCAACCAATCCATCCTCCAAACCAACTAAAGCGTGGAAGCTGAAGCGGAAATGTGTGTGTGTGTGTGTGTGTGTGTCGCCCAATATTTTTCTGATATCTCGAGCCTTGGTCTCGAACACCTTTGAATCACATTTTCAGACTTCAACGAAGTCTTTTTTTGTACCATGATAGAACCAGACTACATTAAACTCTCAAAAGAAATTCATAGATGTCAAATAGGACCTTTAAAACAAGTAGAACTTATTTTAAACTTGCTCAGATAACTCATGTTAATTTCTTGGGCACTGCTAGCTTTTTATCTGAAAATTTAAATTTGTTACCCAAAGTTTTATCCTTCAAGTGTGAAAACCCTTTTTGTTTAAGGGTAGATAGGATCTGCAAGATGTCAGTGCTTTCCCTTCTCCCTATCTAGAGGCAGATTCTATTGACTTGTTCAATATCCCTCTCCTTTTTTCATAGAGGGACCCTTGCTATTTTTAGAAATTCCTATAGCGTGGGGAAGATGGAATCCAATAGGGAAGGAGGGTTATCTTTAGTTCAAATAAGATTGCTGGCTTATAGTTGCAAACACCCTTAGTTGTCCTAATGTGAGTTTATTACATATTTCTCCTATAAACATTACATACAGGAAATAGAATGAAGATTCTTATGAAATCATATGTTCTTGATTTTGATGTTACTATTGTTTGCAAGAAGTATGTCATTATAGGAAGTATATATCTCCTTGGTAGGTCACTATGAGTTAATATTATTTTATCTTTGGAAATAATGCTGCTGAATTAAGTTTTATTTGGACAGTACCAAGAAGTAGCTCTATTTTTGTTCTCAGGAAACACAACGAAAAATGGCCGAGGAACAAAGGAACCTTGTCCAGCAACAAGCACAAGCGAAGGCGCAAATGGCACGCTATGAAGATGAATTGGCAAGAAAAAGAATGCAGGTAGTTGGAGTGACCTGTGATCTTCTGTCAAATATATGGATGATGAAGAATGATAACAAAATTAGTTTGTATAGAATAGTCTGCTGATTGGCTCCAAGTTGATTTTTGTGACTGTCTCATGCCAAGTTTCCGATTTAAGTTTCCTCACTTAAATTCTTTCCAGACAGAACACGAGGCACATAGGAGACAAAATGCTGAGCTTGTAAAGATGCAGGAGGAGTCCTCCATAAGAAAAGAACAAGCTAGGCGTGCTACAGAAGAACAAATGCAGGCACAAGTGCGCCAAACTGAGAAAGAGAGAGCAGAGATAGAACGTGAAACAATAAGAGTAAAAGCTATGGCAGAGGCTGAAGGTAGAGCTCACGAGGCAAAACTTACTGAAGAACACAACAGAAGAATGCTTTTAGAGCGCATGAGTGGTGAAAGGGACAAGTGGATTGCTGCAATTAATGCAACTTTTAGCCATATTGAAGGTAGTTTAGCTAATATAAACATAAGTTGCCTTGGCTTTTCTATTTTATGTGGATCACGAATGAAAGATTTATGTTTTGTTTGGTCAAGTAGATTAGCTTTATCCCAAATAATCACTAAAACTCTTGGGCTTTACCCACCCTGCTTTTTCTGTTTTAATTCTAATGGGGAAAGCCAAAACTTAAAAAAAAGAAAACTCACCCAAGTCATTACCTAGCAAAATCTTTTAGCAATACTTTAAGTTGCTACTCTGATGCTAAATGTAAAATGATTAACAGTGGTCAGCAGTCACTTGCCGAATCGGGTTTAAACTCCTACCTTAGTTCCTACAAAGGACCACATTGAACTTATTGAAATTATGATATGGCAACAACAACAATCTTTATTCCAAATCTTTGCAGTCAGTTGCATGAACGTTTCTTGTTCATTTTTCTCTGCTAAGGGCTCTTATCCTTTGTCACAATCTCAGTTTTTACTGTAGTTCCAGCATTTCCTTGTAATTAGATCAAATCATTCTTGACTCGTAAGTGGTACATCTATTGCTTTTCTTTGCAAATGTTCAAACCATCTTAAGATGATTTTTCATTCCTCTTATCCTCATTTAATACTGCCTTGAGTTTCCTATGAATACACTCATTTCTTATATGTCCACTCATCTATATGGCATCATCATTTCATCCACGTACATTTTTTCAATATGTTTCTTGATTGCCTAACATTCCAACAGTTAATTGTCTTATAGAATCTTCCTTTCAACTTTCAACTTCAAGGCTATCCTATGATCACAATACACTCTACTTTAACCATCATGTTTTGTATTTAACGCAGATTGCATGGAATCCCTTACAGTTTTCACATTTACATCGAAACCTCTCAAACTTTTTGGAGTTAGGTCAGTGACGTTTCACCGAATCCCCAAAACTGTTAGGGCCATGTCTAGCTGTAACCTAAATGTACTCCTGTAACCTAACATGGTTCGTTTTATGTAATTTTTATGTTACAAAAAACATTTTTTTAAATGCCTCCCTGCCTCCACTGTGTCTGATACGCGTCTGACATGGCACGGCCCAGATTTCTGGATTTTTCTTACTTTGTAGTCTTTTACTAATACTTTTGGTCTTCACTCTTACTACAATTAAGATACCCAGGTTCTTACTCTTGCTTACCTACTCTTATCAAGTCAATAAGGGGCTGATTGGTTGGTTGTAAATGGAAATACCATGCAACACATGTTACATGTAGCATTTGTTGTTGTAAGTGGTGTTGCAAATCCATTCTTTGATTGCGTGTAAATGATGTTGTGGGATTTACGAATCCATTGTTTGGAATGATGTAATTGGCATGTATGTTGTTGATGCAGTAAATGGAAATCCGTTGTTTCGTTGTGACTTTATGATAATGAATGATGAGAAATGATCTAAATGGTGTTGCAAATGTCGTCGTAATTGGTTTTCCGGGGATTTTGGCCTTAACAAATGTTAGATTTGTTACAGTAGTTGGAGGAAATGGTGCAACATTTGTTGCATGAACTCCACCATTTACATCAAACCAAACATTGTAAATGATGTAAATTTGCAACAATTGTTTCATGCATTTCCATTTACAACCAACCAAACTCCCCCTAAATGACTTCTATCTCCTTTTTAGTTGTAAAAAATAAACATATTAATTACATTTGACTTCACTAATTGCATACTTAGCTTTGATCTGCTAATTTATATATAAATGTTTCAATAATTCTGCATTTGACCAATCTTTTAGGAGGTATTTAAAATGTGGAGTTTCTTGTCGATTCACCAACTTTCTGTGTCAATCCATTGCCTTTAGAAAATCTAATTCTCCTACTTTCTTGATGCAATTATACATATAGTATACAACATAATATTGCTTCTTTATGTAGTTTCTATCTTCTTTTATCACCTCATCTTGAGACAGTGTTGAGTTCTCCTTCAAAGTTTCACCATCTAGTTCACGATATCTTGTTTATCTTAATTTTCTCCTCCATCTCTTGATACTTATGTCTAATATAACTGATCTATGTTGTGTGGTCAAGCTCTCCTAATATAAATTTACAATTTGTATATATCAATTATTTCTTGAAGTAGTTACTATATACTACCCCCGTTCAATCATGAATTTTTCGGTCGTCGTATTTGGTTGAAGTAACTAGTTAACCATAATCATGGAACTTTGTTATGCTCCATAGCCGATCTCGTTCTGATGGGAGAAGGCTATGATGATGATGATGATGAATAGTTGCTCATAATCAATGCATTCTCTTCCTAACATAGTTTTTAGTTTTCGTTTTCATCAAAGCATCTTTGACTTCAGAATCTTAATTTCACGATTACAGCAGAAGTTCCCAATTCAAGCTAACTCATTATTTTTATATTAGAAGTCTTCTATGTCATTCTGTTAAGTAAATTGATTACAACATCTTTCTTATTTTATCTTGTTTGTACTTTTTGGTTTTCACTCTTAATGCAATTAACATCACTCGGATTTCTTTTTTCCTTTCCCTTCTTTTGTCAAGCTTATAACCATTTTTTTCTCATCTTATTATATAACTTGATATATAATCATCGTAAGTTGCAGATTTAGCTTGGCTGGTTGCTTTGAGCTTCCTTCTTTCGTAGTTCCTCTCTCTCAAGGGATTTTCAATGTCCCTGCATTTTTGTCAGACTCAGTAGATACACTTTTTGCATCAATTATTTTCTCAACTTTCTCATTCGAGCACCAACTGTTTTTAATTACTATCCATCATCACTCACAACTCATATACAATCTTTCTTTCTTTTTTCTTTTCCTTTTTTGTGCTATTTGTTTACATACTAAACATTATTCCACATAATATTTTCTTTTCTTTCTTTGTTCCATTTAGTGGCATATTAACCAGAATTTTGTATGCACCTGTCCAAGGTCTGTTACCGAATAATTAACTAGTTAATCGTAATTATGTTTTTTCCTCAGTCAGATTATTCGTTTGATTGCTCGGCCTATTGATTGCTGCTTATCTGAGTTTTAAAACAGTAGTTCCATCTCCCATATTTTTTCTCTTGTTAAAGAGTATTGATTTGTGTCCTTTCAAGTTATACCATCTAGTTTTTATACCCTACTTTTATCTTCCATTTCTTAGTACCGAAGTTTAATACCATCATGTGTGGTCAAGATCCCTCCTGTTATAACTTCACAATCTTTGCATGCTACTTTATCTTCCTAGTAAGAAGAAAATCTACTTGGCTAGTATTTAATCCTATTAAATGAAATTGCATAGTCGACTTTCTTCCTAAAACGAGTATGTGCTATTATAAGCTCATTTGATAATGCAAAATCGAGTATTTTATCTCCCCATACATTTCTACTTCCATATTCATATCCATATGCTCATCTTCTCTTCATGATGAGTACTAAAGTGAGGTTTTACATTGACCCTGTTTCAAAAGGGTTGCGATCTGTAGACCTATTTCAAATATTATGGCTCTAGGTGATATCCCTTTGATCTTGGTATTGTGGCAATTTATAGGTGGTTTCCGGATTTTACTGACTGATCATAGTAAAATGGTCATGGCTGTTGGTGGAGTTACCGCTCTAGCAGCTGGTGTTTACACCACAAGGTTAGCTCACATTTCTTTTAGTTGATAACAGTTTCTGGAATGTGTTTTCTGTTTCCATTTCTTTGATATTGATTTCCGCATTTGCAGAGAAGGTGCTAGGGTCATGTGGGGCTATGTAAATAGAATATTGGGTCAGCCTTCACTGATTCGTGAATCTTCCATAGCGAAGTTTCCCTGGTCAGGAGTTGTTTCGAAGTTCTCAAAGAAGTTATCAAACTCTAGCTCAACAGCAGGAAAGATGACATCCAGTGTTGGTGGAAGCAGTTTCGATAACATTATTCTTCACCCGTCACTACATAAGAGGATTGAGCATCTTGCTCGAGCTACCGCAAATACCAAATCTCATCAGGCACCTTTCCGTAATATGCTCTTCTATGGGCCTCCTGGTACTGGAAAAACTTTGGTTGCGAGAGAGATGGCTCGAAAGTCGGTAGGTTGTTGCAGTCATTTTCACCTATTGTCTATAAAGAAAAGTGTTTTTACGCGACCGAAAGATGATATATCTAACATCAAAGGCAATAGCTGATGCTAAAAAATATTAAAATTTCACATTTTAGAATTGCAATTCACCTTCAACGAATTTGGAGTTCTTAGTTCTTACATGTTATAGGGATGATAAGCAATTTTCTTAGTTGTTTTATATTTATATGCCAGAAAGTCTTTAAATTCTTGTCTTTCTGTATCAAATTTTAGGGCTTGGATTATGCAATGATGACTGGGGGGGATGTTGCGCCGCTGGGTTCACAGGCTGTTACCAAGATTCATCAGATATTTGATTGGGCTAAAAAGTCAAAGAAAGGTTTATTGCTTTTTATTGATGAGGCAGATGCTTTTCTATGCCAGTAAGTTATTCATGTTATCAAAAAGTTATTTATGTTATCATGGTTAACGTGATATTTCTCATGGTCGGGTTTTAACCATATTTAGATAAATCGATCCCACCAACTACGCAAGGTTGGGGACTTGTTGGTTCACATTGCACATGAACCACCATTACGAAGTAACCATGATGTAGATGTCCAATTGTATGTAAATTTTGCATGAGGGTATTTTGAGCTAGTCTTTTCACAATATAACCATGTTTCAATTCTTTCACGTGTTTGAAAAACTAAATTCCTGTTAACATGTTTATTTGTTGATTATAGCAATAGGGTCCAATGACAAAGGGAAGGCCAGGAGAAATCCAAACCTTCAAAGTTTTCGTAAAAGTAGTAAAGCTACTGCAAGTGTAATTTCGACATGAAACAAGCTTTTTTCTTCTTGTGACATGTTTTTATTAGAAAATTGAGGGAAACTCCACACTTAGTAAGCCTATTAAGTTTTAGATCAGGAAAAGAAGAAATAATGTTACGAGCATCATGTAATGCTTGGTTTTGTGAATTGCTTTAGCTATGGCATTGTGGTGCACACTCACTAATTGGCTGAAATAATGTTACATTTCCTGTACAGTCTGTCTTCATAACATCAAAAACGTTGTTGCTATATCCTTAATGCTGTAGTTACCTCATAGGGAGAAAGGGAGAGGAAGGTGGCATTATGTTGAGCCTTAGCTACGACAAAATGCTCCTTTAGCAGGCCTTTTTTCTTTTCTTTTTTCCATTGTCTATCATTGGCTGGTCATACTGCTATATGTGATATTAAACGTGCGCTTGTTGATTCAGTGATTCTTGTTTCTGAAACTTATCCAACAATGGTTTTACCTTTTATAATACATTACCTCGTGAGATAATTCACCTGGATCACTAGTTCTCTGGCCTGATCATGTTAAAACATGCAATATACATGATAATCTAATCATTGCTATGTTTATAGGCGTAACAGCAAGCACATGAGCGAAGCTCAACGTAGTGCTCTGAATGCACTTCTCTTCCGGACTGGAGATCAATCGAGAGATATAGTCCTTGTTCTTGCGACCAACAGACCCGGTGATCTTGATGCGGCTATCACGGATCGCATTGATGAAGTCATCGAGTTCCCACTCCCAGGGGAGGAAGAACGCTTCAAGCTGCTTAAACTTTACCTGAACCAATATATTTCCTCCCATGAGGACAGTACTGAATCCTTGTGGAGATCTCTGTTCAAGAGGAAGCAGCAGGAGATAGTTATCAAGGACATAAATGATGACTTGATTCGTGAAGCTGCAAGGAAGACGGATGGGTTTTCTGGAAGAGAGATCGCGAAGCTCATGGCAAGCGTCCAGGCTGCAGTCTATGGGCGTCCAGATTGTTTGTTGGACTCGCAGCTGTTCATGGAAATAGTGGATTATAAGGTTGCAGAGCACCATCAACGGATAAAGCTTGCTGGCAATAGTAAATGAAACATGTCTGCTTCCAAGTTCCTCGGATATTTTCTTGAGAACAGTGTGGTGAGAAAGATGCTGAGCAAAGTTCCTAAATTTTGTTCGATGAACACTTGTAAGATGGGTTGAGAAAATGGATCCTTGCAGGCATTATACATTTTGGTAAGTAGGTGCTATCTTTTACCCGCCAAAACGTGATAGTTTCTAGACTTGGAGAGAAATCGAGAAATGACTAATTTGATGGCAAAATTGTACCTATACATAAATGCTTATTTCTTTGATATCTTTTAACTCTCGAGCAATTGTTCATGTCCTGAGTTAAACTGGGATTTGTTGAAGGAAAATAAGTACCCCTGATTACCAAATGATGCTGATAAACTTTCAAGAAGTTGATTGTCGTTGAGAACATATCTGTAGACATCAATAAGTTTTTATTATTTTTTTTATATCAAGAACCTCCAGCATTATTTACATCAAGTTTTATATGAAGAACCTCAAGCATTTTC
The DNA here is from genome assembly GCA_029216955.1 of Iris pallida. Taxonomy (NCBI): domain Eukaryota; kingdom Viridiplantae; phylum Streptophyta; class Magnoliopsida; order Asparagales; family Iridaceae; genus Iris; species Iris pallida. The sequence continues at coordinate 1,165,627 of JANAVB010041017.1, read as the reverse complement.
AACACATTCATTGCCTTTGTATAGTGTCCAGTTTCCTACTGTTGTGCTCATGGGGATCTTTTTGGCCAATTAGTCCACTGCTCACATGGACAATCCACCACACCCCTCTTATTTGGCTCTTATGTAATCATATGCTAGCAATCTGCATTTTGTGCTCTACTATGTTGCCATGAGGGGTCTCCACTCATTTCTGTGGAGCAGGTACTCACGAAGCATTTCTTTCGTAGACAGATTTGGTTGTCCTTGCTGAACAGGAGATACATGAGGCAATTAACTGACGGAAAGTGATTACCTTTTGTTGTTCATCGTTATCTTGAGCATCGATGGTTTAATGTCTTCGCAATGGATCTGGAGCGCCCATCAACCCGAGTGTTGCTCATAGGGCGAACAGAGGATGAAGGGGTGAGATCTGAACATGTTTGCAATGGGTGTTGGAGACTGGATTCTGTATATATGTTGAAACCAGTTGAGGCTAGTCACATTTTGTTTCTTTAGTTTACCAAATCGAAGGTGTGCAAAGTTAACTGCAGCAGTTGGGAGATCAGAAGGCAAAGGTCAGCCAACTGTGACCACGACTAGGGACCTCATCCCTAACAATTTTGATATTTAGATGCAGCAGTCAGTCATGGTTACGAAGATGTTTCAGGATTAACAGTTCATACAACTAGTGAGCCAAGCTCAAAGCTTGTTAGAAATCACCTCTTTTTGGGGACAGACAACTGTGCTGTTTCACTTGCTAATAATGCTGGTTGAATCATCCAGGGTTATCACTTTTTAATCATTGCAAAAGAAGAAGTGTTACTATAGTAAGAGCATCTCCAACCCTATTGTGACTTTGGAAAAAAGTTAATGCCACATAGGAATGACAAAATTTTATTCAAAAGTTCTTCTCCAATGCAATTGTCAAGTCAATTGTGAAGCTTATGTGGCAAAAATTAAAGAAGACATTGTGAAGTTGATTGTCTTGTTCTAGACAATGCACTTGACAATGTCTTCTCTTTCATGTCATCAATTATGAATAAAAAATATTAGAAAAAAGAAAGAAGATGAGTAGCTGTCTTAAAAGTTGCCTTGAAAGTTGGAAAAAATACTTTTTATTGTCTTCTCAATACTTTTGCATTGGAGAGAGTTTTTCTATCTCATTGTCTTTTGAGATATAATTTTGCCACATAAACAAGACATTGTCTTGTGGCTCATGCCACATAGGAGCCACCTAAGACTCACAACACTTAACAAGACAATAGGGTTGGAGATGCTCTAAGTAACCAGTCATTCCAAAACCACTGATCCCACTAAGTCAGCCTGGACTTTTCATAATCTACTCTTCCCTCTATCATCCATGTCAAGTGTCAACTGTCAACCTGGGTTTGCCCTAATGTCAACTGTCAACCTGGGTTTGCTGCTCATCCACTATAGTTGACAGCAAAATAGAGCCAAACTTGTCGAGGAAGAGAGATTTCTTGATATATACTCATCCTCTGTCATCTGTGTCTATCTCAATTTACTGCACATATACAAAAATGGAAGAGAGATTGTCATAAACAAATAACTAGGCATAGGAAGGAGGAAACTTTGATACAGAAGGAGGTATCAAAGTTTTGATACCTCCTTTGTATGACAAGTAGGCCCTCCTCTTACTCCGTAAAACGTGTGGACATAAAGTTCGTGGATGGGCCCACTTGTCATACAAAGAAGGTATCAAAAATTTGATTTGATACATCCTTCTGTATCAAAGTTTTACTCGCATAGGAAACACAAATTTACAATTGGAATGAAACATGAAGAGATGAAATGCCGAAGGAAGTTTCTAAATTAACATCTTCAGTCAGGTTTCAACCATTGTACATCAAAAGGGATATGAAATAATTAATACCCCTCCAGACCCAAAATACACACAACGAGAAGAAAAGGTCAATGAAACTCGATCCCGAATAATTTTGCACCAAGTTCCATATGTTGCTCAAGGAAATTATGTTACACCATGGGATACAAAACGGAAGGAATAATGGATTGGGAAGCACTAAATCTGTAGAGAGAACACTATTGGAATCCACTGAACGACCTTGAAACCACAAGCAAAACTGGAATCCACTAGAACGCCGAGTAAAAACTGCAAGGAAATTTTATTAATCAAATGTCAATCCCGCAAGTTACATAACCTCGATAACATTTTTACTTGTAGAAGGGACAGAACTCTAAAAAAAGCAGCAGGGTGGTTTCATAGTATGGAACCAACTTATATTACAACCGTTGGATTGGATTGAAAGGCTATGAAAACACCCGTATCTTATAGGTAGATACTCTCACCTTTTAATCTCAGTCATTCAATCCAATCCAACGGTTGTAACATAGGTTTGTTCCATACTATGAAATCATACGGCTGTTTTTTTGAGCATATATATATTTATATATATATATATATATATATATATATATATATATATATATATAGTTTCACCATAGAAAAATAATAATATTTATAGTTTCACCATACTATTTTCTACTTGATTTACAGCAAGAACATCATATATTTTCACATTGCCACCAGCATTCTAAATTTACTCTATAATACATTTGTCAAATGTGATCATAAAACTATATTAAAGCAAGAACAATATTTTTCCTCATATATTAGCTATAAAGGATTTGTGGGATACTAAAATGAAAGTATTTTTGCTGACCTTTTCTTTTTGATTTGCTTTATGCCGGACTCTTCTCTAGTTCTCGTTGATAGGTGAATTTGTTTTAAAGAATAGGTTTATTCTCTTTGATATATATTAGCTTAGATTTGTTCTGGACATGGATAGAGAAGGCTCAGAAGGGAAAATTTGCAACCGTGCTACACTTTCGTCTATATTGTCGTCTCTTTAAGAGAAAATTTCTTTGATAGGCATCCACCTGCTAGTATGGCGAATGGGTTGTTGTGCTAGTGTATTACGCTGTTCTTTCTCTTTGATAAGCATCCATCTACTAGAATAGGGAATGGACTACTGTGCAGCTGTGCTACATTGTTGCTACATTAGTATAGACATTCACCAACGTAAGCAGTCCATGGGATATTGTGCTGCACTAGAATGCGGCTGATGTACTACACTAGTATGTGCTACATTGTTGCTACACATAGGACTTTAAAAAATAAAATTGAATGGGGTCAGTTGACCCCACTTGCCCCTACATGCGTCCGCCCCTGTTTGTATAGAATTACCTATGGCCAGTGTTCTAAATGGCGCCCGTCTAGGCGGCGCCTAGGCGGTCCGTCTCTGCACCGCTTTTAGGCGGTGAAGTAGGCGGCCAACGGAGGTTGGCGGCATAGGCGGAGGTGAGGAGGCGTAGGCGGGCGCCTAGGCAGAGCAATATTTAACAAAATATTTTGACCAAATTTTTTTTTAAGCATTATGGACCTATGGTTCACTTTTACAAAACTAAAAGTTTATAAATCTTCGTTCTACAACTTAGTTATGCATAGAACACCCTTAAAATATGCATATTATGCAAAAAAACAGTGGTAGAATAGTTTAAAAATGTTCAAAATGTATCGACCGTCTAGGCGGTAGGCGGACTCTCTCCGCCGCGCAACCGCCTACCACCATTTAGAACCTTGCCTATGGCTTCTCCTTGACTACAAATAATCACCACAATAAAAGTTTAGTGGACTTATGTAAGCCATTTTACCGGTATTTGTATATTATATTAGTATTTGTGCTATTGTATTGTAGTGTTCTTAATAGACTATTTTTTTCGTAGTTTCTGATATGTTTGTGACTTAGTGACCACCCTAAACCTAGGTGCATGCCTAAATATCATGTAGGAGACAGTTTGATTAACTTGTAGGCAGGGCCGGCCCTGGCCCAGGGCGGCCAGGATGACCGTCCAGGGTCCCCGGATCATGAGGGACCCAAAAAAAATAGTTTAAAGATAAATATGTTAATAATTTTGTATCTCAAAATAGAACTAGTATATACCAAGGACCCTTTTAGACACAAAGTTATTGTGGTGTAGTTGTTAGAACTTTCGACTCCTTACTAAAAGGTCCCAAGTTCAATCCTTGGTTGTAACTATTTATTTTTTAAAGTTTTTTTCTTAATATTTTTTACATTATGTATGGGGGCCTTATTTTGAAAGTTCATCCTGGCCCCCCATGAGCTCAGGACCGGCCCTGATTGTAGGACTTTGGTTAATTAGTATTAATAATAATCTAGTTAAGTGATTGATTAATAATTTGTACGAATAATAATTTATTAGCTTAATCTTAACCCATGACCTTAACCCTAGTCCAAGACCACTTAGGAACTTGCCCTAAGTATCACTTGTTCCCCCAAACGTAGCATTACAACCTTCCACTTCATCTTCCTCCTCCACACTTCTCATGACCACCGACTCCATATTCCTAAGCTCTTCTCTATCTAGAATCCTAGATCTAGCCCTAGAAACTTTTCCAAATTCTTCCCCAAGCTCCCCTAGTCCTTGCCCTAATTTCTAATTTTCTTCCAATATTTTCCCATTTCCTTTTATTTTCTTCTCAATTCTCTCTTTATTTGTTCCACTTGATTTTACTGTCGTTGTAAGCAGTAGCAATCCCCAACCGACTCATTGTTGGTCCGAACCCGTGCATTACTGGACCCGCAACCCACAGCTCTCCTCTCCTTCCTCCTGCAAGCAAACCCTAACCCTAGCTAATCTGAGCCACCACCTTTAGCTTCCCGATATCCCTGGCATCACCCTCACACTCCCCCGACCCCTCTTTCCTCACCACAATTCTTCCTGGACCCAGGCCCCTCGACTTCCTCTCTTACCACTTGCAATCGCACACGCACGCCCGCCCGCCCGCCCGCCCGCCCGCACAGTCTCATCCTTCCTAGTTTACCAAATGTATACCTAATCATGCTCCTCCATAATACTTGCATCTTCTTTACCAGCAGCCCTTCTAGTTGAAAACAACTGAGCCATAAAACATTGTTATATTAAGACTACAAGAGGTTTTCCCCTCAGGCTCAGGTTGGCAACAAAAAGTCTTATTGCAACACATATCTTTCTTATTTTATTCTTTTGTACAATAGAGCAAAGGACAAAATCATTTCACATAATTGTATACAAAGCAAGATTAGTGACTTACAAATAATGACCTAAATTTACAGGCTAACTACATTCATTTGAGCACTCTAGGTTTAAGGGTTTGGGTTTGTGAATTAGTTGTTCTTCCAAGCATAGGTTAAAGGGTTCATGTTTGTTGAGTGCAAAAACTGATGCAAAATTAGTTGTTTACACCCTAATCAACCAAAATACCAAGTACTTGTATAAAATAGCTACAAGTAAACTAATCATGTACCTTCCAAGGTGGATCTCTCTTCAAACTTTACGGAAAAATAAAGGTAAAGTGTAAAAGGTAAAAGATTAGACGTTTGGTCCAGATGCATAGATATTGCTTACACTTCTCCAATTACTGGGTGAACCCAAGTCTTCCATCTTATTTTGCCGATATGGTGGACATACTCATCCAAAACATGGTGTGTCCCCAATTAACATCATCTGTGTTATTTATGGGCGATAGTTGAATTGTTAAACTTCAAAAGACCCATCATGTTAACACATTTCAATAATGCTACACAACATGACTTTCTATCCCGATCTTCCATCATGAATCCTATGTGACATGCGCTCACAAGTGTGTTAGGAACATTGTGTGACCGGAACATGAGTTAATCCATGATATATGATATTGGACTCACTATTCTAAAAGGGGCCTAGGCATAGGGGGCCTAGGCGTCTTGGTGCTCGCTCAATGCCCGCCTAGACACCTACTCCCTCCCCCATGTCCGACTATACATCTTGGGATTTTATGTACTTTTTCTGCAATTTTTAGTATGTTTTTTAAAAAATTTGTTGAACCGTCGACATCTAGACTGCTGCCTAGGCGCTAGACGGCAAATGCCCACACAACTAGCGTCTAGCGCTTTTCCCCACCTTGACTGGACTAAGGAAAATCCCTTGTTAAGGCCTGGACAAATCCCAATTATCTGTACCTCATGCTCCCATTTTCTATCCGATGTGAGACTAAGGGTCCGTTTGGATATACTTTCTGAAATTTTTTTCTGAAAACAATTTTTTGAAATTAAGTTATAAAGTTATTTTCTGAGTGTAAAAATTCTGACTTTGCGTTTGGTTACTTTCATCTGGAAAATAGTTTTATGAAATGAAAGTTCAAAATTCTGTTTGGTAATTTATTTTTTTACAAACATTGTTTGGTAAAATATTTTGTGAAAATAGTTTTTATTAAAATTTTATAAAATATTTATATTAAAATTAATGTGTTTGTGTCCAATTTGTGTCCCCACATTTTTTTCGTATCCGTGTCCAGATCTGCCTGCGGGGGATGAGTTGAATCTCGAGCTCGTCCTCCTCCCGACGCCGAGCACGGCCTCGCCATAGACCAAGACGAAGAGGAGGTACCTCGACCTCAGTTCGAACCACTTCACCGGCGGAGTCTGGAGGGAGATGCAAAGGCTGCAAGAACTATCAGTTTCGCAGAACAATCTCACCGGAGCTGTCACTCCAGAGACGTTCACATCAGAGTGCAACCTCCAAATCCTGGACTTGTCAGGGAACGGGCTGACAGGAGCGTTTCCGAACTCGATATCGCACTGTTCGAAACTCAACGAGCTCAACTTGTGGGGGAACTACTTCTCCGGTGCGATCCCTTCCACCGTCGGGTTGCTCCCAGAGCTCACCACACTCTTCCTGGGCAACAACAGCTTCGACCGGGCCGAAGTTCGTCGTGTCGGAGGGGGATGTCGTCGAAGTTCGTCGTGGCGGCAGCGGGTTCTAGGGTTTGGGTCGGGGACGTTTGGGAAATAGATGGAGAGGGCTGAGAAGGAGGGGGAGAGGGAGAGGGGGAGGGCTGAGAAGGAGGGGGAGAGGGGGAGGGCTGAGAAGGAGGGGGAGATGGCTGAGAAGGAGGGGAGGGCTGAGAAGGAGAAGGAGGGGGAGCGGGTGAGGAAGGGGAGGGTTGAGAGAATGTGGGAGGAGAGAGAATCGAGAGAGAGTGTTGGGGGGGGGGGGGGGGGGGGCCCACTTCTTTTCTCCGCTGGAGCAAGAAATTTTTTTGGGAAAACAGAATTTTTCTGCTCTCTGAAAGCAGAGTTATAACTCTGATTTCTTAAAAAAATTTGGGAAAGCAAATTTTGAATAGCGGGCTGCCAAACACGATTTTCGGTGGGTTTTGAATTAAAAAGCAGAAAACTGCTTTTAAACATGTAACCAAACGGGCCCTAAGCTACTAGCTCTCTAGTCACACCACCTTGGGCGCTCAACCGGATCCGAGATATAACTCTAACAAGGTGCATGCTCCAAGCTGTCTTGCACCTCCGTCTATTTGTGCACGCCGTGATAAAAAAATCGGAAAAGAAAATCATGTAGCACAGCGTTACTCTTCATGTCTTGGGCAGCCACACCCACCAAATCTACAAAATCCTAATCAAACTAGAAGCTCTTGACCATACATTCCATTAGAATCGAAGAAACCGTAAATAACAACAAAGGAGATGTTACCACCAAAATGCAGAAGGAAGAAAACCCTTTCTCCCTTCACAGGGCTCTGATGACATCATCGAACCCTCCGGCGCCGTGGGCGAACAGCGCCTTCACCGCCCCGTCCTCCGCGACCAGGCAGAACCCCTCCGACCGCACCCCGACGAGCCCCTCGGGGCCTCCCGTGAAGTCCGCCGCCATCCCGACCGCCCGCGCGAGCGCGGCGTCCGGGTCGGAGAGCATCGCCACCCCTCCCTCCGCCGCCCCCAGGGCCTCCCCCCACGCCCTCATCACGAACACGTCGTTGGCCGACACGATCCCCACCGCCCCCGCGCCCCTCCGCCGCAGGTCGCCGGCTCTCCTGACGAGGGACTCGGCGGAGAAGGGGCGGGGGCGGCGGCGGGGGGAGAGGAAGGCGCCGGGGACGGAGAGGAGGACGGATCTTCGTCCGGGAGGGGAGAGGGACGAGAGGGAGACGGAGCGGGGCGTGTCGGTGTCGTCGAGGCAGAATAGGGTGATGTTGGGGAGGCGGGGGGAGTGGCGGCGGCGGAGGAGGGGGCGGCGGAGGGGGCCGGGGGGTCCGTAGAGGGAGAGGAGGGAGGAGCAGGAGGAGAGGGGGAGGGAGGAGTGGGGGTTCCACGAGGCGAAGATGGGGCGGACGGAGGCGGCGGCGGTGGCGGAGGAGGAGACGATGGAGAGCGCTGATGATGTCGCCGGAGAGTGGTGGTGTTCGGAGGAGGAGAGGGCGGAGGCGAAGGTGGCGGCGATGTTGTTGACGGAGGCTGCCATTGATGTGTTTGATTGGTGGCTCTTGAGAGAGAGTGAGATTGGGGTTTACTATTTATAGGGGGGAGGAGAAGGGGTTTAAGGCTCTGGGTACTTTTGGATAAAAGTCCTTCGAATACTCAATTTTATTGATTGGGAATAGAGACAAAGAAGTCAGTACTCAATTTTATTGAGTTGTCTCCGTCCATCACGGACGAATGGTATATTATAATGTTAAAATATATATTTTAAATGAAGAGAGAGAATTTGTGTAGCTTGAGGCTGAAGAAACCAAAATAAGCAAATAATGTGAGAGTGACGCAGGTCATTGGTGTTGAGTGGACCGGACAGTGCAAAGATTGGTCGGCGTCCGGTCAGAGTAGAGTTGGCTCGGTCCAGAATCGATCAAAGTCTAGGTCAGGCTTGGTCCGATCAAATTTGCATCTTTTTGTACGGAATTTCGGATCAGCACACGACCTATGTCGTTGGATCTGCTAGGGTCGAATCGAACCGAACCGAATAAGATTAGATTTGGTTATAAAAAAAAAAGTTCGATTTTGGGTTTCAAAGTACTAAATTATTTTATTCGGTTTTGATTTTGAATTTCAGTCAAAAACCGAAAACTGAATAATAAATTTTAGTTTATATATATATATATATATATATATATATATATATATATATATATATATATATATGTGTGTGTGTGTGATAAATTTTAGTTTATATATATATATATATATATATATATATATATATATATGTGTGTGTGTGTGTGTGTGTGTGTGTGTGTAAATATATATATGCATATGCTATAGGTATATACTAAATATATTAGTTACTATATATATTAAAAAAATTACAAATAAACCAAAAAATTAAATAAACCAAATAAATCGAAAATCGAACCGATTTAATTCGATTCGGTTTGATTCGGTTATGGACCAATTCGGTTCGATTTTGGTCTTGCTTATTTGGTTTTCGGTTATTCGGTTCGATTTAAACCGAATTATCCGAATGCTCACCCCTAGGATCTGCATCATCGAACTACCAGTGCGAATATTTTTTGGAGTGCACTTCCAAACCCCATAGATGAGGTCCTGAAAAAGTGTCACATAACTCGCTAAAAATATCCTAATTAGTTTAGTAAAAAAATACAATTCGAACTGCGGATCCAACCGCATGACTCTCGTCGTGCTCCGAGTCGATACGAAAAGATGTAAGTCTGTATTCGTACGGTCAAATTAAAAATAAATATACAAATTATTAAAATATAAATGACGCAAATTAGAAAAAAAAAAACTATTCAAGCCCGATATTCCTTCTTTTAGTTTTTTTTTTGCATATAAATCATTTATATTTTTATTAATTTACAAATAAGTATATTTTTAATTGACCCCACCAATATGGACTTGCATTTTTTGTGCGGACATCGTTTGATCCATCATCAAACTACCCATATGAGGATTCTGGGATACTTTTCCGAAACGTCTCGGACCATACTTTTCCGAAATATCACTCGCAGACAACACCGTTGATGCATCAAAAAAGTGTTGCAAAAGTCGCTGAAAACATTCCCACATAAATAGTTCAATGTTGCAGATCTAACGACGCAACTTTCAGTCATAATTCAAGATCCACACGGAAAAAGAAGAAGACAGTTAAATTGAAATTCATGGCATAACTAGGAACTCTTAACCTTAGACGACAGCATTAACACCATGAATGCATGGCATATATGACTTCTGAAAACAGAGACGATTGATAAGACGAGAACCCATGAACTGAAAATTGTAAAGGATAAAGCACAAGGTGGAACGCAAGAATAAATTCGAGGACGCAACCAAATGTACAAAATGAAACACCCTCAATTCATAAAATCTTCCAGATGCATATCCCCCAATTGAAATGCATACGCCAAAGAATGCCCCTACCTATTCTTCAACTCACCACCATCATTTAGGTTCTTTCAGATCTCTTCCCCTTTCCCTGCTCTTCGACGCATATTTAGAGTGCAACTCATCAAACTATGTTCAGTCACACATCCATAAAATACACTTTTAACACTACAATGGTCTCTCCTTTTGTAGAACATAGATCAAGAGAGCACACCTGCCACAAACAAATTCAAACAAGTCCAAAGGCAATGGCATTTATCACCGTAACATAGCAAAAAACAAAAGCGACAAAATGACCTATTGTCCCTAAAATTTCCTTCCAGCTCTTGAGGGTGCCACCTTCGAATCCCTAATAGTATGTTCATCTAATAGTACATAAATTAGTCTAAACATCCGCTTACAACCAACAGGAGAAAAAATGTCCACCTTCACCTTCACCTTCATCGAAAAATCACCAGGCAAAGCAGTATCTACACTACAGCCTCACCTTAATGCACACCTGCCAATTTGAGATGCTGGGCAGGACAGAATAAGGTGCTAGTAATTAATGTTGGTTGGGGACGATGAATCTTGGAGTTCTGCTACATTTTGAATACCTTGCAGCCGTACATCATCTCATTTACTGTTCCACCTGTTTGCCAACCAAGAAAAAAAAATCAATTGTAAGATTAAAATAATTCAAAATAGAACTAAAAAGAGGTCTTCTCGCCATTTTTGCTAATAGAAGTACTTTGCAGTACAAAATCACAAGCAAGAACAGGGATATCTAATATTATGTGACACCAGATTATCAAGTGGTTGCAGGCATTTCTAATCTCCATCAAAAGAGCTTTAATCTTTACATCTGACATTACAAATCCTCACATACCAATAACAATATGATTCGAGATCATGTATAACCCTGAAGCAAGATTTCCCAAATTACCATGTACAATAGTGATGCTGGACCAAGATGGGAATGTTTGGCAGTACAAGTTTGATGGAAATGAAACTCAAGGACAGATTTTTGGAAGATAACAAGACGAAACCCTTCCTTGATTTAACTCAAAAAACATAAGATGCGTATTACAATTGTCTTTCACAGATTTAAATAATTTTAAGAAGAAAAATAGATCCTCAATTAAGCAGAGGAAAACTGCAAATGGTATGTTGTTGAAAACAGCTGAGATAAGAGGACAACCAACTACTTGAATGTAACTCTCACAGGTCATTGCAGGTCACACCTCTGTGTAGGCTTTCGACTGATCGACTGTACTATGAGGTGGAGTAACCACTACTACATGACATGGGGGACTTCAATGACTTGACTTTGATACGGATAGATCTAAGTATAGACCAATTAGAGATGGCACGAGACGCACATGGAAATAAAATCGAGCAATCACAAACACAAAAGATTTGAGGAAAAATCCTGAACGGAGAAAACCACCAATAGATCAGAGAATTCACTATTATGGAGAAGATTACATATGAGAATTGCCCTCTACATATGAGATGTGGGCTATTTATAACCTCACAATTACATAGAAAAAGGAAACAAGGATTCCTAATACTGATAAGAAATAATGATTCCTAATTCTAATAAGAAACAAGGAATCCCAATCCTAATAAGGTAGCAAGGACTCATAATCCTAATATCGACTGGATTCAAGACATCCCAACAAATCTCCACCTAGGGCTAGGATTGAAGCATTGACGTGAATATTAATTGCACCTGTCCAGATGCCCGTTAAGGGCTAGTTCCAAATGTCAACATCGAACAAATGCAAACATAGTTTGAATTTGAGAGTGCGTGCCGACTCTGTGAGCATATCAACTAGATTGTCCTTTGTGCCAACCTTCTTCATCTTGATCTTCTTCTCTAAACGGATGAAGTGGTATTCTATGTCAATATTTTTCGTCCGATCGTGAAACACCCAATCCTTCGCCAAGTAAATCGCACTCTAACTATCGCAATACAGAACGGGCTACTTCTAATGAATGATATCCCTTACCAACCCTTTTAACCAGATGTCTTCCTTCAGTGCTTCTGTCATTGCTATTTACTCTGCTTCAATAGTAGACAAGAAAAGTGAAGACTCTATTGTAGCCTTCCAACTGACGACAAAATCCACCAAAAGTAAAGATGTAGTTGGTAATTGATCTATTTCCATCATGATCGTCCGCATAATCCGAGTTGGAGTATCTAGCTACTTCGAAAGAAGTATTTCCACCTCCATGAAGAAGTCCCACATTTGTTGTTCCCTTCAGATAGCGAAAAATCCACTTGATCGTAAACCTCATGACTGTGTTGATTGCATGTGTTATATTAGGACCAAGGTTATAAACGGCGGTAGACGGGTGCGCGGCAGAGAGAGTCCGCCTACCGTCTACGCGGTGCCTAGGCGGTTGATACATTTTGAACATTTTTTACTATTTTACCACTGTTTTTTGCATAATATGCATATTTTAAGGGTGTTCCATGCATAACTAAGTTGTAGAACGAAGATTTATAAAGTTTTAGTGTTGTTAGGCCCATAATGTTAAAAAAAAAACCTTTTTGGCCAAAATATTTTGTAAAGTATTTACCGCCTAGGCACTCGCCTGCGCTGCCTCACCTCCGCCTATGCCGCCAATCTCCATTGGCCGCCTATTCCACCGCCTACAGCAAAGCGGTGCGGAGAGGGACCGCCTACCGCCTAGGCGGGCGCCATTTAGAACACTATTTAGGACCGAGTGCACATCATAATGTACGTCAAGATTTTTATTGCACTAGCATATGGGAGTCGAGAGATGTGATCCTCTTCGGCTTCTAACTAAGGTTCGTCAGTTGAAAGACGAAAGTGTCCGGCTAGTGCAGTTCTCGTAGGCTTTGCAACTAATATACTAGATCTCTTCAAAATCTTTACTGATGTAGCTCTCTTGTGACAAATAGTATCTATATTGCTTGTGATTCCTTGCTCTCTGTACCAAGAATCTTCCAAGTTGCTCCGAGGTCTTTTGTATCAAAACTCACTACTGAGTAGTACCTTTAACTTCTAAATTTCTGACTTGTCTCGTGCTGTGATGTCGTCATGTGAAGGAGCAAATATATATATGAACCATCATTAATCATCCCGTGGTAAACATAATTGTCATATAGACTGCTTACATTGTCATGCTCCGTCATAAATTAATCAAAATGCTTGTACTTTTGTCTGTATAAGGACTTTCACAATCTACAAAAATGATCCTATTTAACGTGAACTGCGAACCCCTATGGCTAGCTCAACAGAATGTCCTCTTCCAACTCTCTATGAAGAAACATCGTCTTCACATGAAGTTGTTCAAGCTCCAAATCCAGATGTGCTACCATAGCTAGTAGCACCCGAATTGAAGTGTCTTACAACAGGAGAGAATATATCATTATAATCCATGCATTCTCTCTGACTGTAGCCTTTAGCTAGCAAACGAGCCTTGTATCTTATCACTTTTTCACTTGAGAACACTAAATTTTCAATGTAAACCCATTTTCAACCTACTATTTTCCTTCTTGTTAGCGGTAGTACGAGTTCCCAAGTTTGATTCTTGTGAAGAGACTCCATCTCATCACCCTTTGCCGCAATCCACTGTTTAGATTCTGCACATGAAATAGCATCCTAATATATAAAAGGCTCGGAAGACTCCACCCCTTCCGCTATGTTGAGTGTGCATGCTAAAAATCTTCACAACCATTTTCCTAAGAAGCACAAATTTTTTATGGACGGTCCATAGCGATGTTGTATGTCTGTTACGGCTGCTATTGTTGTGGTTGCAACGACTATGGATATGTGCTATATGGCTCCACCCGAATCAACCGTAATGGAGTCATACCAAACTCCATATGCTTGCTAGTGTGCTCTCCTGACACCTCGTACTCATCAAATGTCACAATCCTACTAAGTACCACATTACAATTTGTGTTCCAAATTCTAGCCTTTGTAGCTTCTTCGCAACCAAAAAAATATCCTTCTTTGCCCTTCTTCCAACGTTTCTTCACTAACATAAAAATATGCAGGACAACCAAATATACAAAGAGAGCTATAATCAACGAGTTTTCTGGAACATACCTCGATAGGAGTTTTGCAATCAATGGTTGTTGCTGGAGAACGATTCACCAGGTAATACGCATGCATGTTGACAACCTCAGTCAAACATTTTCTGACAAGCCAACATTGGCGAGCATGCATCGAGCCATCTCCAATAAAGTACGGTTCAAGTCATTCAACTATGGCCGCTTTTGTAGTATGGCGACGTGTGATGCCTTCATCCTTGCATAACTCGTTGAACTCGTTAGAATAAAATAAGTACGAAGGCACCTGATCTTCTTTTCAGTCTAATTCTCTAACGATGTCTTATATTGTTTGAAGGTCTTGAATATTGCTATTTTGCTTCAATATGAATACCAAAACTATCCTTGAGTAGTCATCGATCAATGAGAGAGTATCTTACCCCCCCCCCCAATGGAATAGACGAAGGACACAAACATCCAAGTAGATGTAGTCAAGTGTCGACTTGGTCTGATGCACCGCCTTGGTAAACTAAGTTTGACACAACTTAGAATATACAATGCTCACAAAAAGGTCGATCGCCGCAGTCTTGTTGCCATCGAGCAAAGGCTTGCTAAGTATAGTCATGCCTTCTTTTGACATGTGACCAAGTCTTATATGCCACAACTTGGTCGACTCCATTTCAAATTTGTCGGTGGATGATACAGCTATTGATCTTGTAAGCATGTACAAGTTCTATCTTTGACACCCTTTGACAACACTAAAGCGTCCCTCGAGACTCGTAGAACTCCACCTTCAATGTCGCACCGGTAATCTCGAGAATCTAAATGCCTAAGGGATAATATTTTTCTCTAGGTCGAGGACGTGTCCAACAACTGTAAGGATCATAACGTTGCCATCATACATCCTGATACAAACTGTGCAAATTTTGATCGTCTTACATGACATGTTATTACACATCAAGACGTTTTCGTCGCCCCTTATCATACCCCTTATCATACGTAGTGAACCAATCACAATTCAGACGCATATGATAAGAGCACCCTGAATCCAACACCCATTCATCATATATTGTTTTATTGTCTACAACTCATATCCAGATCGACATCGTCGGAAGACTCGATCTTTGCCACACCGACAATAGATAAACTACTTATGCCCTTTGCTTTATTCTCTTTCTTCTTCTCCTTCTTGATGCAAGTATATTTTATGTCTTCCTCGGCAATAACGACAATAGATCTTGTAGTCCATGCCTTTGAATTTTGATCCAAAATTCTCCTTTTGGTTCTGGCTACTACGCTTCTCTTTGCGGCCTCGCCTCTAATATTTTGCCACCAAATCATTACTAATGACTATTGACATTAGTTCCAGACAACTTATGATGGAATTCCCTAGTATGTAGGGTTGGTTTGACGTCTTCTGGACATATAGTATCCTTTCTGATAATGTATGAATTTGCAAAGTGTTCGAAAGATGGAGGTAAAGAACATTGTAAAATTAGGGTAACATTACCGTTTTCAATAATTACCTCCAGATCCTTGAGTTCCATCAGGATAGTAATCAGATCGTCCAAATACTCCTTGAGAATGCATATCCCTTTGTTCATAGGAAAAATAAACGTTGCTTCAGATGGAGCTTGTTGGTTAGAGAATTTGTAATCGTCCAAATACTCCTTGAGAATGCATATCCCTTTGTTTATAGGAAAAATAAACGTTGCTTCAGATGGAGCTTGTTGGTTAGAGAATTTGTCATATACAAATTCTCTAACTTCAACCAGAGAACTGATGTCGTTCCTCGTCGACGATTTCGCATATTATCTTGTTTGCTAGACAACTTAATAGTTGCATGACCCTTCACCTCATGCTCGTCAAAATCCTCTTGAGACTTCGTTGTATGCTTCTTGCCAGATAGAGGCGTCTAGAGTCCTTGTTTACTTCAACAATATGTCGTCTTGATGCACTAAAGACTAAAGCTATTATTCCTTGTGAACTTCTCGATTTTCAGATTGTGCGATATCATCTTCAAAGCTTGATCTAAAACAGAATCCGAACCTATGATACCAATTTGTTACCGAGAGAGCAAGTATAGAACAGTTTGATGACATACACATACACGGAAATAAAATCGAGCATCCGCAAACACACAAGATTTGAAATAGAAACTTTAAAACGGAAGAAAGCCTATGACAAAGTAGAAATTTTCAATATTGTAAATAAGAGTACATATGAGGATTGTCATCTACAGATCAGATGGGGGTTCTTCATAACCTCCAAGTTACATAGAATAAGAAAACAAAGATTCCTAATAATAAAAAGAAACAAGGAATCCTAATTCTAATAGGAAGCAAGGATTCCCAATCCTAATAACAAATTAAGGATTCCTAATCTTAATACCGACGGGATTAAGACAAGAGGAACTAATTCTTAATCTTCCGCCACGTTATTTTTCAGCCGATGGTCTTGGGCTTTCCTTGTATCTTGCGGACTCGCCAAACTTGTTCCCACTATGTCGAGGACCGACAATGAAACTTGATCAACCCGAGCTTGACCTCCTAGTCTTCTGGTGTCTTTGTACTCAAAGATGTGCTCCATGGTGTGAAACCAAATCAAGAGAGGCTTCCGGTTGGTCGCTTCTTTGGTAATCGTGTAGATCTAGCGATCCACCTTGTTGTACTATCCTAGAACTAGGTCAGGCATGATCCGGTCCCCTCTAACATCGTTTGGAAAAACGTTCTCTCTAATTGCTTCCCCAAGAATTCGAATTGCAATTCCGTATTGGAAAACATGTGAACTCGAGGGTCAACTTGACCTGCCATTTCTCATTCTCCAATTCGTATAATGCTTGTTCGTGTTGGGACGCATTGTTGTTGTGTACACCTCCTTGCCCTCAGGTACAGTGTTCTAAATGGCGCCCGCCTAGACCGCCTAGGCGGCGCCTAGACGGTAGGCGGTCCCTCTCCGCACCGCTTTTCTGTAGGCGGTGGAGTAGGCGGCCAACGGAGGTTGGTGGCATAGGCGGAGGTGAGGCAGCGTAGGCGGGCACATAGGCGGAGAAATACTTTACAAAATATTTTGGCCAAAAAAGTTTTTAAAATATTATGGGCCTATGGTTCACTTTTACAAAACTAAAACTTTATAAATCTTCTTTCTACAACGTAGTTATGCATGGAACACCGTTAAAATATGCATATTATGCAAAAAAACTGTGGTAAAATAGTTAAAAGTGTTCAAAATGTATTGACCGCCTAGGCGGCGCCTAGGCACCGCCTAGGCGGTAGGCGGACTCTCTCCGCCGCGCACCCCCGCCTACCACCGTTTATAACCTTGCTCAGGCACCACGTGTTACTGGGCAGGGTGCCATTGGATCTCTCTTGAACAGAAGCTTGAATGAATCCAACTCTGATACCACTTATTAATGCAGGCCCAAAGCTAGGACTACTCGGTAATGCAAGCTTGGTAGGAAGGAAATTGAAGAACAGATTTTGGGAAAGATAACTAGGCAAGATGTTCTTCGATTCAATTCAAAACAACATAACATACTTATTAAACTGATCTTTTCATAGGCTTAATAGTTCTACGAAAAACATATACCCTAATTTATAGCAAACAACAAAGAAAATTGCAAATGCTTTAAACGACTACACAAATTATTCAAAACATAAAAAAATTGGGAAGAATCCCAGTACACGTGGTAATTGATTTCGACACACCTTGGGAATATCTTAAAACAAATTCTTTCTAAAACAGCCTAGATTCCTAAACAATCTAGATTTTCCATAATTTTTGGTAATGTAGGTAGAACGGTTCCTAGTTGCACACTAGTGTGATCTATACTCCTGGACTGCATCAAATATGTACAGACTTGCATATATCAGAAGGGTCATTGCAAACCTATCTGGCCGTTGTTAACTTTTTACAAGGTTAGCAAAGAAATGTGTCACATTCGTCTGGGTTGATGTGTGCCAAAAAAAGCTTTTGAGGACATTAAAGTATTATCTAACTAAGCTCCTGATTCTGGTAGCTCCTGTTATAGGAAAACCATTCTTGCTCTACGTAAGAGATGGATCACGCCTTGGACGTCTTGTTTGCGTAAAAGAACGACGAAGGTCACGAACATGCTATCTATTACTTGAGTCGAACCTTAATCAGAGTTGAGCACTCTTACACTTCGGTTGAGAAGTAATGACTAGCCCTATTCTTCGCGATTCAGACGATGCGTCATTACGTGTTTGCGCAAGAGATTCACATCATTTTTAGAGTTAACCCTCTTCGGGTTTTCTTGACAAGACAAACCCTGGATCGTTGAATTTCAGTCTGGCAAATTGGGTTATCATACTGTCACAGTAAGACATAATTTTTATACCTCATAAAGCTATAAAAGGTCAGACCCTAGCGGATTTTCTGGCAGATCATTCTATTCCAGAGACTTTAAAGCTATACGAGGATATTCTGGACGAAGTCATCGAGGCCAACATGACTTCAACTAATATGTGTGGCTTCGACGATACGTCAAGAATGGACCCCAATTCACTACACTTTCTTATTGACGGAACATGTTCCAACAATGTGGCAAAGTATAACGTTTTGCTCATCGGCCTTCAGCTCTCTCGACAAATGGGCATAGAGCACATTGAAACCTACGGTAACTACAAGCTGATCGCTAACCAAGTCGGAAGAATATCAGGTGCATAGACTTGACACCTTATCAACAAGCCACCATGGAGCGAAAGTCTTTTTTTCCATCAGTCATATAGCTCGCCTTCAGAATACGATAACAAATGTCTTTGTCGCGCTCGCATCTTCTTTGGCTTTACCCGATGGACCTAACTAACCCATCAGACTGGCTACTCATCAAGTTTTCTGTGCGAAGCATAATTTAGACATCAATAAAGTCCACGCTACTTCAATAGATTTCGAACCTAGAGATTGGCAATTCCTTCTCATCGATTATGCTCTGCATAGCATATTACCAAATGATCCCAAAGAGGAAGACCATGTGCGAAGGCAGTCTCTTCGTTTTTACTACGACATGGATACAAGAATGTTATATCGTCGCTCGTATAATGGAGTTTTAATCCGTTGTGAAATACAAAGGCATAATATGCTTTCAAGGAAGCCCATAATGGCACTTGTAACGCCCATTTCAGGACTGACTGAGACGAGTTGCTACTATTGGCCAACAATGGTAACCAACGCAGTAGCATATGTAAACCGTGTCTGGTTCACGTGGATTTCATGAACCAACCCCCATAACAACTTCATCCCACGGTTGCATCGTGGCTGTCGGAAGCATTAATAATGGATATCATAGGGCCCATCAGCCCTCCATCGACGAGAGATCACGGTTCATCCTTGCAATAATTGACTACTTTTTCAGATGGACGAAAACTATACCATTGCCAAAAGTTAAGACCATTAATATGGTTAACTTCATCAAATACCGTGTCATCTATTGATTTGGTGTCCCCAGAAGAATCATCCACGATAATTGTCCTCAATTTGTGAACCAATTATTTTTTTGGTTCTGTGACAAATACCGGATACATAATGTAGCTTCCTCGGCATACAATCATGTTGCCAATGAATTAGCAGACGCGTTTAACAAAACAATCATCAAGCTACTTAAGAATTTGCATATTCGAATAAACAAGATTTGAACGAAAAGCTTGGTAAACGTCTATGGGCATATCGTACGATTGTCAAAATGTACGCCATATTAATTGGTCTATGGTGTGAAGCAGTTATACCCCTACATATACAAATATCGTCACTACGCACCGCCTTGGCAACCAGGATGACGGTAGGAAATAACAATCGATCATATCTTGCAGAATTAAAAGCATTTGATGAAAGGCGCCCAACAACGCATTGAGCCCCTAGAGATACACTCATGATGCCAATTAACAGTAAATCTCTGGAAAAAAAATATTATCCATGATCATGTTAACATTGTACTTATGATCAAGCCGCATCCCTAGTGAAGGTGCCTACCAGGATGAGAATTTTACTCCTCGGCAAAAACATTGTCAAAGTCATAAGTCCCAGTTCGAGCTCAAACTATCGACTCTCCAACGGAATGGTTTCAATTCGCTTAACCGAGACTACCGTCGTCACATTACTGATTACCTCTAACGATCTCTCTCTAGTAGAGATTTCACAAACTAATAAAGTTTCCAAACTTGTTACGTTAACGGTTACCTCTGACAAGTCATCTCTTCCCGAGGGATTTCCTAGCTATCAAATTTTATAGGCACTTGGCCTACTCTTCTTTATGAAGGTTATGAATTTCTACTATCTATATCTTCCCCGAGTCTTTACTCATTTTCAACTATCCCGTTAATAATTACCTCCAATGGTCGCATCCCCATTTGGGATCCTCCTACAACGTTGTCATTTTTTGCAACGACATAGAGGCAATCATCTTGGATAAGCGAAGCTAATAGCTTTGCTGCACAAATTGCCTTGCGGTTCGGAGACGTGAGGGGCCTCCTATTCATGATTGCGACTTCGTTACATAAGGAGTTGCCTCATCATTTGTCGAAGTTTGTCAAGGGCTTCATTTTGTACCCTTGCGGCTTGTTCTTGAGCCTCCATACGTCGTAGGAGATCTTGAGAACCACCCTCTGCCATATACGCAGAAACTATCTTGATGATATAATTCATAGCGGAAATAATTGTATGCTCCATCATCTGACCAAGAAGTTGATGAGGAGGAACTCCTAGTCGGAGAATAACATTCGTATCTGCAGTGCAATGCTCCCCTAAATCTGCTACCTTGGAAGGGACCATCTTCTCTAACCAGGAGTCTTGATATATCGACAGTGGAGGATTGGCAAGTCTCCTATCTTTGCCTCCGAGACCGGCTTGTTTCTCGACTTGTCATGTTTAGAGAAGTCGCTAGGAGATCTTGGTCTCGCGCCGAATTCCTCTTTAGATACTTGAACCTCTTAGAGGATTTAGCCGTAGCAGAAGATGCTTAGTAGTAGCATACAATTCACTGAAAGCAAACCATCTCGGCAGTATGCAGTTGCAGGAACAACTTATACAGATTAACCCAGAACAGCAACAGTAGACAAAGTGAACTGTCACATGATGGCAACAAACTTGTCCACATTTGGGTGGAGGAGGTTCATTGGCTTCAACAAAGCGACGCCTTCGCTTTTCACTCATCTGATCCCTCAGGTCCTGTTGGAATTGATTGATGATTACATTGATAGTCTCATATGCTTTATATAGCCTTTACATAATGGAATATCTTGTGGCATATTCTGGCATCCCAAATATGTCTTCAGGATATTTCCATGTGCCTTTACAATATATTAAATATACCAATACTAAATATACCAATACTCCCCCTCAAGATGGACGAAAGATATTCACAAGTCCATCTTGTCACATCCTCTAATCATGCTCACAGAACTAAGTCCCTTGGTCAGTTCGTCTGCTACCTGATCCTTGGTTGGAACGTGACCTAGCTCCAGTAGTCCACTAACCAACTTCTCCTTGATGAAGAACCTATCGATCTCGATGTGTTTGGTCCTGTCATGATGTACTGGATTGTTGGCAATACTAATAGCTGACTGGTTGTCACACCGCAGCTTCATCTTGGCTCATTGATCCAGCTTCAGCTCCACCAGCATATTCTTCAACCAAAGCAGCTCTGCAACTCCCAAGGCCATAGCTCTGTACTCCGCTTTAGCTGTCGATCTGGCTACCACTGACTGCTTCTTACTCCTCCAAGAGACCAACTTGTCTCCTAAAAATATGCAGTATCCCGATGTAGACCTCCTGTCGTCCGCACAACTAGTCCAATCAGAATCACAGTAGCCCTCGATGCCCACGTGATTATTCTTCCTGAATATCAGTCCATTTTCGGGAGCACTCTTCAAATATCTCAGAATCTGGTACACTGCGTCCATATGACCCTTCCGTGGGTCATGCATGTAGCGGCTCACCACACTAACCGTAAAGCAGATATCAGGATGTGTGTGGCTCAAATAGATCAACTTGTCCACCAGTCTCTGGTATCTGTCCCGGTCAACTGGTTCTCCAGTCTCAGCGTTCAGCTTGAACCTCTGATCGATCGGCGTCGCTGCAGGTTTGCACCCCAGCATCCCTATTTCTGTGAGAAGGTCCAGTGCATACTTCCTCTGAGAGAGAACCCCCTCTACGTCTTGAGTGATCTCAATCCCAAGGAAGTAGCGAAAAATACCAAGGTCCTTCACCTCAAACTCCTTGCCAAGCTTCCCTTTGAGTCGGGCGATCTCCTGCTCATCATCTCCCGTGATAATCATGTCGTCGACATACACCGCAAGTATGATGATGTGGCCTCCACTCCTTCTGAAGAATACAGTATGATCAGCATTGATCTGCTGATTTTCATCCCTATCATAGCTTTTCTGAATCTGTCAAACCACGCTCGAGGAGACTGCTTCAGTCCATAGAAGGACTTCTTCAGTCTGCAGACCTTGCCTGCTGTCTGTTTGATGCCAAATCCTGGTGGTATTTCCATGTATACCTCCTCCACTAGATCTCCATGAAAAAAATACATTCTTCACGTCCAGTTGGTGTAGCTTCCATCCACCATTCGCTGCCAAAGATATCAGGGCCCTGACAGTGCTCATCTTTGCAACTGGTGCAAAAGTCTCGTCATAGTTAATGCCGTATGTATGACTGTATCCTTTCGCCACTAGTCGAGCTTTGTAGCGCTCAACCTGCCCATCTGAATTTTGCTTCACGG
The DNA here is from genome assembly GCA_029216955.1 of Iris pallida. Classification (NCBI taxonomy): domain Eukaryota; kingdom Viridiplantae; phylum Streptophyta; class Magnoliopsida; order Asparagales; family Iridaceae; genus Iris; species Iris pallida. The sequence continues at coordinate 1,142,694 of JANAVB010041017.1, read as the reverse complement.
TAAAGACACACTTACATCCGACTGCTCTCTTCCCCTCAGACAGTCTCACCAGCTCCCAAGTGTGATTCTTCTCAAGAGCTCCCAACTACTCGTGCATTGCCGCTTTTCATTTTGGATCGTTCTTGGCAACCTGCCAATTGTTAGATACAGTAATACTATCCAAAGATGCTATAAATGCTCCATGAGAAGAAGAGATATGGACATAAGAAACAAACTGAGCAAGATCCCAACCATATCTGTCCGGAAGATTTTCTGCATTGCTGCTAGTGGTCCTCCGTACAGATAGTGGTGTGAGAGGAGTAGGAGGAATGATATCACCTAAAGGGGGTGGTGGAGTAAGTGTCTCAGGAGTAGGGACGAACACAGGCAAGGGACTTGGTAGGTACTGGTCATGCAGCTTGCTTCTCTCTCCTGCTGTAGGTAAGTAACTCCCCATGAGCCGTAGGCGGTAGGCCTAACACTTCTAATCTCCTCCCCCTGTTCCGCTTCACCTTCATGTTCCTTCTTAACCATGCCTCCATGCCAAACTTCTAAATCGATCACCACCAAGTTCTCCATCTCCCCCTCTCGCCTCATACTGGTAGTATTAGACATGTTGTGTGAAGTTCTCTCCTGGCGGTAGTATGGCTCATGCTCCCGGAAGTGGACATCCATACTGACGAACTTCTTATTTACTGGACTCTAGCACACAAACCCCTTCTGAGTCGCTGAGTAGCCCACGAAGATGCACTTGACCGCTCTAGGGTCAAGTTTCCCAACTGAAGGCATGTTGTCCTTCACAAAACACACACACCCGAACATCTTTAATGGGAGTATCCCACTATTATTGCCTTGTAATACTTCACATGAAGATTTCCATTCCAGGACTTTCGAAGGCATTCTGTTGATGAGTTGAGCTGCTGTCAACACTGCATGCCCCCACAGACTTTGTGGGACATTCATGTCGATCATCATACTTCTTGCGGTCTCCAGAAGGTGTCTATTTTTCCTTTCTGCTACTCCATTTTGTGCTGGTGTGTATGCACAGATAGTCTGATGTTGTATCCCGTATGCTGATAAGTATTCTGTAAGTGTCCTGTTGGTATACTCAGTTCCATTGTCAGACCTCAGTACCTTCACAACTGCGTTGTACTGAGTCTGAACATGCTTATGAAAATCCCGAAAACAAGCAGGTACATCACTCTTATTTTTCATCAAATATAGCCAGGTGACACGAGAGGCACAATCAATAAAGGAAACAAAGTACTTATACCCATTCATAGTATTAATAGCATATAGACCACAAACATCAGAATGTACTACATCAAAAAGCAAAAGAGCTCCTATGACCCGTACCAACATACGAGCTCCTAGTAAGTTTTCCTAACTCGCACACATCACATACTAATTTCTTTTTATTTGCTTTTGCATAAACCTCTGGATAAAACTTACTTATAGTATCAAAGGAAGAATGTCCTATCCTCCTATGATGGAGTATCAAAGTATCTTCAGTCATCTGCTGTAGTCCTCCCATTTCAGCCTTCTCTGCCATAGATATCAATGTTGAGTCCAGTCCTTCTCGATCTAGGTACCACAATCCCTCATGCCAAGTGTCAGTCCCAAGTCTTTGTCCCGTCCCTTTCTCCTGGAAGGTCACCTTAGGATTATCAAAAGAAACAATGCATTTAAGTTGGAGAATTATAGAACTAATGGACAAAAAACTGACTGAAAATGATGGAGCATGTAAAACATTGGATAATCTTACTGAACTTGTACAATTAACAGTACCCTTACCGACCACTGGCTGGACACTGCCATCCTGTCTGAATGGTGTCTGCTGATGCTAGGTGAGTGTAAGAAGAAAACTCACTAGCATTTTCTGTCACATGTCGAGATGCTCCCGAGTCGATAATCCAGTCTGATGATTTAAGGAAAAAGATAGATGCAAGAGCAAGTGACTCGTCAGTACCTTCTAATGGATGGACATACATAGCGGCGTTGCCCCCAGCGAAGAATGAGGTGGATGCCGCCTCTGTTTCACTCCTCTTGTCTCCTTCGATTGACTCTCTCTGCTTCCTCACCAATATGTCCATCAGTGCCTGATCCTCCTCAGTAAAGATGCCACCAGCTCCTCCATTCCCTTCTGCTACCAGCAAGTTTGTCCGATAACCTCTTCGGCCGCCTCGTCGACCCCCTCGACCACGACCACGTCCTCCAATATATCCTCGTCCACCGAACTGTCCACGTCCACCACCTAAGTTTTCCTTCATAGGAGGTTTGATACAAGCATACCGATGATGGCCCGTCTCTCCGCAGTTGTAGCACTGCCGGTTGTGCTGCCAGGGTCTCCCTTGGACCCTGTGTCGCCCGAGCTGATAACCGCTAGTGCTGACTTTGCTTCGTAGGGACCACATGTCCCCGCCTGCAGTCTGATGCGCGTCTCTTCCTGGATCATGGCTGAGATAGCCTCCTCAAGACTAAGAATCTTTGGTTAGGCGAGAAGTAAGGCCGTCCTCTGTGCGAATGCTGCAGTCACCTTTAAGAAATTTTATCGTCCTCTCCTGCAGGCACACATGTCTCTCCTTACACTTCGGGTCCCCGCAGCTCGTCCGATTTGAGTGGTGATCATAGTCCAACCACAGACGCTCCAACTCCGTGGCATACTCCTGCACCGTCTTCTCTCCCTGTACGGTGTCGTCGATCTTCCCCTTTATCTGGAAGATTCGTAAGTTGTTTCCCACACCATCATAGGTCCTCCTCAACTTCTCCCACACATCCTTCATCATCTCAATGCCATCTACTGTGGCGGCAATAGACTGGACTAAGGAGTTGAGAAGCCATGTGTAAATCACCATATGAGTGGACTTCCACTCGTCGCGTTCTGCCGAGCCCTCGTCCGGCTCTGTCTTCTCGTCCGACAGGAACCCCTCCAAGTTCTTTCCTGCGAGGGTTCTTCTCACCCGCCGTGACCAACTCAGATAGGTGGCTGGTCCATCCAGCTTCAGATCGATGGAAGGAAGTTCCAACTTTGGCGACGTTCGTGTCGTGCTCTCACCAGCCAACATCTTCATCAACTTCATCAACGTCGCAACCTCTGCAGGATCCAGCTTCTTGAGAATCTCCTCCATCGATGCTTCTCCTCTACGATCATGTCGCGTTCGCTCCACGACTCACGTTCGTCCTCGTCGTCCGCTCCTAGATCCGAACATGTCTGTTTTCGTCAGATCTAGGCATCGGTGTCCTCTTTCGGAATGATCCGAACAACAGCAACAAAGGCTCCGTTGCGTGCGGCAGGGGGGAAGGCGGCGCGCACGTGGGGGGGGGGGGGGGGCGGTGCACGCACCACAGCGGCGGCGGCAGTCGCCGCAGCAGCAACAGTAGCATGCGCACGGGAAAGGGGGTGGCTGCTATGCGCGGGTTAGGGTTTGGTGGCGGAGAGAGAGGGAGAAGAAGGGAAAGGTTAGGATTTGGTGGCGGGTAGGGTTAGGGTATGTGAAAATGTGGCTCTGATACCATGTTGGAATTGATTGATGATTTCATTGATAGTCTCATAGGCTTTATATAGCCTTTACATAATGGAATATCCTGTGGCATATTCTGGCACCCCAAATATGTCTTCAGGATATTCTCATGTGCCTTTACAATATACTAAATATACCAATAGGTCCGATGAAGGACAGCTGGCGTCGACATCATGGCTAGTTGGGCCTAGAAGATCCAAAATATTGAACTGATGGGGGAACATTTTTGCCTTTACTTGCTTATTAGCTTCCCAAGAAACTTTGAGATCATCCTTTGTGGAAGAGGATTGTAATTTATCCATGTGAAGGACCAAACTGTTAGTTTCTGAGAAAGCTAAAGCAGCCCCGCTGCAAGCTAAGGCTTTAGCGTCATTATTGTAAGCGTTGGTTCTAGCCATGTTGTGGGCAATAGCCTCAATCGCGTTGTAAACTTTGGAAGAGTTGTTGTTGCCGCCAGAACAGCAGGACAAGTTTTGTCCGCTGGGCGTTGTGGTGATGCTTACGCTCGAGCATTAATCCTGTTGTGGGCTTGAGGACCGGTCCTGCTGTGGGCTTTGGTTTTAGTTGAGATTGTTGGCTCTGACTTTGCCAGAAGAGCAACTTCGATGCGGGCTTTAGCCTTGTAGACTAGTCTAATAGACTTAGTCTTACCAGCAGCTACATGCGCTTCATCAGAAGACGTAATGATGACCTCGCTGTCAGCCGACATTTTAGCATGTTGGAGGCTCTGTACTTAGCTCCAAAGGAGTTGGCTTTGGCTTTAAAGCCAAGAAAGGTAGCTCCGTTGGATCTAGCCTCCGTTGTAGGCAGATCCAAAGCTATTAACTTCAACGGAAGCTTTCATAGCCTTGCGGGACGCTTCTACAGCTTCGCGGAATGCTATTGCAGTCACAGAAATAACTAAGACTGGAGCATGAGGAGTCTTAAATAAGACTTTCCTATGCTCGTGCACTGAGGTGGGGCTTGGATTACCCTGAGAGAGTGTTTGCTTGAATTTGTGTTGGTAAAACTCGATGACTAACGGTTAGACACTAGACACGAGGGTCTCGATGTCGGATTGCGATATAATCTTTTCATCGGTAGAGAAAGAAGTCCTAGCAAAGTCGTCATTTGTTTTCCGTACAGATTCGCTGAAAAGAAAAACTTGTATTGATTTGTAGACTAATTACAACTCTTCAACAAGAGCTTACAAATGGATCTCTAAAATTTTGGAAATTCTGGAAAAGTATGCCAATGAGAAAGTCTGATTAGTGCACGATCACTTTGTTCCATTGACGATCCCAACTTAAGACTCAATTTTTCTTCTTTGTTGCAATAATCTCTGGATTCTTCTCGGATGCTTCTGAACCATTGAGATTACACGGCCTCTTTAGGAGAACTCTCTGTAAGACGTTCAAATAATCTTTTAGTTGTTGGACTTCGTTCTCGTACGAATAACTAGTAGCTTGAGAACAAACTGACAAGTTTAGAACAAATTAATTGCTAGATTGCTTGAAGAAACAAAGGAGAATCTCTCTCTCTCTCTCTCTCTCTCTCTCTCTCTCTCTCTCTCTCTCTCTCTCTCTCTCTCTCTCGTCAATAGAGTCTCCTCCCTCCCTACTCAACCCAGGGGACTATTCATAGAGTTCTAGGGGTATTAAAGCCCCTAAGCCTGAAGCGAGACTAAAAAGCCTTCAAAGCTCGTAGCGAAGACAGTGCGGCTAACTCGTTAGAACACGAGGCTGAGGCTAACTTGCTAGAACGCGAGGCTCAACGGCCTGCATAGTGCCCCAATTCCATGCAGAAGTTATGGGCATAATAGTCAATTATTTAGGCCAGTTACTTCCTAAATTCTCGCTTGGATAGGTCAAATGACCTTTAGTTGATATTCGTGCAACGGATTTAGTGTCATGCAACGCTAGATAGTCGTATAGCGAGGTTGGGCTAACAACGAAGCCAACTCGCTGGCTAAAAGCCTAGCGCAGTCACGCAGGAGTTAGCAAGAATTTACTAACAACTCGTAGAGGAGCTAATTCAGAAGCTCGCTTGGATAACGAAGCTAGCTCATTGGATCGTTTTTACTTTGGGGATAACAAAGTTAACCTACCTTTATCAAGATTTAGCTCATGTTGGACTTGGAAAGGTTCAATGAGTACAAATGTCCATTTTGCCCTCTATGTATTTGTACGAGCCTGGGTTATCAGGATTTTGACTTTTTGAGTATGAGGGATAAGAAACATTTAGAATTTGGAAGCTGGTATTGATTGAGAATAAGACTAAGCTGTGTTTGACTGATCTTTTTTTTTCGTGGAAAATATTTCCATCACAAATTTTCCACCAATTGTAGTGTTTGGTAGCGTATATTTTCCATGGAATTATTTTCCAAAAATCTACCACTTTTCATATTTTCCTCCAAAATAGTGGAAAGTAAAACTGGCCCAGCCCATAGGAAAATATCAATTTCCATGGAAAATAACTATTTGTTGTGGAAAATAACGACAATCAAACACCCAAATGAATTCCGTAGAACTTTTTCCATGGAAATTTTTTCCTAGTGAAATAATTCCGTGGAAAATAACGACAATCAAACACCCAAATTAATTCCATAGAAACTAAGAAAGTGAAGACAAATCTAGTACCCATGAATATTTGTATATGATATATAGTACCTACGATTATTTGTATATGAGGTTAGAAACTAACGAACGAGAAAAATATATTTATAGGCCAGAAAGTATAACTGAAAGAAAAAAGATACTAATGATAGATGAATTTTGAAAAACCACCGACTTTCTGCTTCGGAAATAAGAATTGTAGTATGATTACACAGCGAAGAGGGCTCAGCATATCATGAATCCTCTCGCTAAATTTCCCGAGGCTTATGCCTATTTCCCTCTTAGTTTTATCTGGTAGAGAACAATTATAAATACTCATCTCATGTAACACAGTGGGATATTGACATAAGGAATGACGGTAAATGCATTAGAACAACTAAAAGTGTTAATGTACCTAACGGAGCTACTTATATTAGAATAATAATATTAAAAAAAATTATGTTGGAACTAAGTTTGTATAGGTTCTCATTGTTGTTGGGACCTTGTATGGCGGATATCTACACATACTCTTTCTATCTTTTCGGTGATGGAATTGTTATATGATCTATTGATAGCCATCACAGGATGTGAATAATGCATAATTATCTCCAGATTAAGGAAGTATAATAGCCACTAACTAAACAAAAAGAAAATTAAGTCTAAACCTTTTTAGTCAAGCAACCAAAGGCATGTAACCTGGGTTACATGACAGAAATATTACACCCGAAATATCTTTATAACATAGTTTGACTTCTACTACAATTCTACCAAATGGAGTCTAAAAAGATCAAATTTTGTACGTACCTGTGGAAGGATTTATTTGCATAAGTGTTTGAGGAACAAAATTTTAGGATAGAAAAAAATTATCTGGTTTGGAATGTCATATAGCTATCATTGTAATTAGAATTCTGAAGTCAATGATGCTTTAAAGAAAATGAAAACTAAATAATTTGCAGGACCTGATGATATCCTATTAATCTTTCGAAATATTTAGGAAAGAATGGATTATGACACCAAAGACTTTATCCCAAATTTTTGGGCAGTCATATGAATCATTTTTCTTCCATTCAGTCATGTTAAAGGAGGAAATAAAGGATTGATATGGTTGATTAATTTATTCAACCAAATTCTAAGGACTAGAAAAAAATAGATGAATGTGGTCTAAATAGTACCTATATAAATCCGAAGGAAATACATAGTTGTAGTACCTATCGAGGAATCAAGCTCATAAGTGATAAAAACTATGTTAAATAGTAATTGAGCAAATAAAAATAAACTAAAGTTTCAGATAATCATTTAGGTTATACCGGGGAGATCTACCATCATACCACGCAAGCCATTTACTCAAAAGATAAAATATACATATGTTTTTCCAACTTAAAAAATAATTATAGCATACACAGAGAACTAATGTGGTAGGCTTTCCGAGAAGAAGAACAAGTTTTTAGTAATATATTGAGATTATAATTTATAACGATAAGTATGGAAATAAAACTACTATTTAAACAATTTGAGGAGATATGCACCATTTTCCCTCACCAACGGCTGATCAAGGACCAACAATACTAGTTATGGACAAAATCATACGGCATACTAGGTATAAGATTTTAGGGTGTGGTGTTGATAATGTTGTTCTAATTGAGTAGAGAAAGGTAGTTTATAAAATGGAATTATGAGAAGAAACTTTAGAATCTAGGAATATAAAAATAGTATGATACAGTGTAACTTTAACCAAAAGTAAAAAGAAATGAGAGAGTAGTCCATGGTTTGGACAAGATACCTACAAGGTAGTCAAAGGCGCAAAGCACATTCGAGGCGCAAAGGATTTATATCATCCGAAGCGCAAGGTTTACTTAATGCGTACGCCTGAGCGAAGCGAGACGCAAAATAAAAAATAATAAAAATATACATAAATAAATAAATTAGTAATGTAAAAAATAAAATCAAATAACATATTAAAACCAACAAAAACATGTTAAAACATAACCAAGTGAACTAGCAGAGCAACAAAAGCACTCAACAGAACTAACAAGAATTTGTATTCTTCATACCACGCTTTTAGTATTTTAGTTGTTCAAGTTCAATTATAACCATTTTTGGCAACCGTATAAAAGACTCTCTCCCTTCCATTTGTATGAGGTAAGGGTTATCTCCCCGCCTCAAAGTATTTTGTGCGCCCGGACAAAGACGACTCGTCTAGTGAGGTGTAAGGCATAGATACTGCATCTTGCTGCGAGGCACGCCTTTAACTACCATAGATACCTAGAGCTTTGGTATAGGATCAATTGTTGATCATGATGGGACGATGAAGAAGGGTGTTCAAAGAATTAAAAGAAGGTTGAAATGAATGACTATTTCTCGAGTATTTTCTGATCGTAGGTTACCTTGAAGTTGAAAGGGAAAAAAAATCTACAAGACGACTACTATGGATCAAAGTGTTTGGGCAATTAAAGAACAAGCCCAATTGGTGAGCATAGCTAAAATGAGAACACTAAGATGGATAAACGGCAATACACTGAAAGATAGAATAACAAATGAACGTATTGTGGAAAGTTGGTGTTGACGCCAATTGAGGATTAGATAGAGAGAAACTTGTTTGAGTAGTGATTTAGAAATACACAAGGTAACCAATAGATTCATCTGCTAGGGATAGGCCTAAATGAACTTGAATTGGTGCTATAAAGAAGGATGTGGTTTGTGTTAATGTTACAGAGGGCATGAACTTTAACAGAGTTGAAAGGAAGGAAAAGGATTCAAATAGCCAACCAAAAAAATGGGTTAAAGGCTTCATTGTTTTTGTGATGAGAGTATATCAATCAGCATAACTCTCAATAGTATCATGAATCTTAAATTTTAGTTGAATATCCTACCAACTATATCTAACTACATCTGATTATTTTCAGTCCAATTTCCAAAGAGCTTCACTATGGTTCAAGAACACTTTTTCAGAAAATATGGCTATTATTACCATTTTATTTACCATTTTATCTAGTGACATGACAATTTCAGGGGGAAATAATCCTATCATATAAGAGAGTATATTTGTACTGCAGTTCTCCCTCTCAAAACCTTTTTTTCCATCTTTTATGGATTTTTTTTCTGCATCTTCAAGGATCTAGTAACAGTAGACATTCCACTGGCATTCCTTAGATCCTTACCTGAAGTCATTTTTGTTCTTACCACTATTATTTCCGCTTGGCTTCCCACATTCGACTTGATCTCATCTTGCATCTAGTAAGTGTATAATTAGATTTTTGCTTGTAGTGCCTTGTGAAAATTCTTGAAGTCACTATATCTTTGACTTAAATAGCTCTCTGTGATAGCATTGTAGCCTAAACCCTATTAATTGTCATCTGAATGTGAACTTCGTCTCAACTACTATTAACTAAGGCAGGTATCCAGGTTTCAACCCTGCTTCAACACACACGTTCCACTTGTCGGTCTTCTACTTGGCTTATGTCTGATTGATGCCTATCTCTATGATTAAGAAGTTCTTACTTAGCCATAAGAAAAAAATCAACAGTTACAGGAAGTGGAACATGGAATACAATCTATAAAAGGAAATATGGAATAACCAAAGCGTTCCAAACTACAGACTCACAGAATGAATTGTTGAGAATGAACCATGTGCTTGAGTGGACATCATTCCTTGTTCAAATGCTCGAGGGTTGCAAATGTTCTGCAAATTAAATCTTAAATCAGGACATCATCCAGTTATGAATAAATGAAGGAAACGAGAGAGTTATTAATGATTAGACAGTAAGACCTGAGAATCCAATAATCATGGTTTCAGTAACATATGTAATTAAGTGCTGCAGACTCAATTGATGCTGTGAAGTAACACCTAAAGATCTCATTTATCATTTGTAATTAAGTGTTAAAGAAATAATTTGCGGTGTACTAAAACAACAACAAAGCATCTAAACCAAAAGTTTGAGGTCCACGCATCTGTTATCCACATTCCAGCTTTATCAAGGACCACCTGCTGTGCAATTCTTTTTTACTGCCTCTGTGCCTCAATCCATGTTTGTTTTGTCTACCTACATTCCAGAAGTTCCCTAAAAAAATTGAGATCCTATCACTCTATTGATTTATTTTGTCTACCTATTCCTAGAAGTTCCCTAAAAAACTGCGATCATATCACTCTACTGATATTACCTCATTTCATACACAATTGAGCCACAAAACTACCTCAAACTTCCGACATTATTTATTTTCCTATCATCTACTCATTGACACTCATCCATCTCAATATCCTCAATTGAGTTGAAATCCCAATTTGTATATGCTGTCTCTTATCGGCCAACGTTAGGACTCAAAGCATGTCCCATCACAATCGCCTTGTGAAAAATTATTTTCAATTATTAGGGAATTTTATGATCGCAGGACGCACTAGAAGCACTACACTAACAATTGCAGTTCAATTCTATGAGCAACCTTCTAGTAAAGGTCCATCTTAATGGATGTTGATCTTACTTGACATAAACGGGTACTTTTTTGGTTTCTCTTGGCGATTACTGTAAATATTTCCATTTATTTGCAATGTTGCAAAATTTCTAATTCATATATTTCATTTTCTTCCTAGTATTAGTTCTTCCAGTGTCATGTTAAAAACTTATTATTATTGCATCAACTAACCCATAATCATTGGTGAATAATATCCGCCCGGGAATCTCATAGCGAATGTACTAAGTTTCTCCCAAAGTAGCAAAGAGGTGTGGACTTAATGCCAACATTTGATGCAAGCTTACTGACATAGGGAATGCATCAACATTAATTTCCAATTGTTTTAGCACTAGTTACAACTCCATCGTGTGTATATATATATATATATATATATATATATATATATATATATATATATGCAAATGACCTCTAGCCTAGTGGTTAAGAGAGATGCATGCGGCTCGAGTGGTCAGGAGTTCGAATCCCAGTGGGAACGATTCCAGAAAAAATTTACCTGGTTCCAAAAAAAAAATATATATATATATATATATATAATCACATCAATAATAAAACCGATAGACAACTGTTGCTTTTTAAAATCAACCAGTAAATTACTAAGAACCTAGCACATCCTATTATATATATCGTCTAAAATCATGCAAGTATTTTTCTTCCCTCTACGTCTTTCCATTACTTAATGCTATTGTTGAGTAATAGTAAACATATCCTAGTTCTATGCCATAATTCACCAGGGAAAGGCAGGACAGCATGTTTGCTGTGTGATTTAATTGCCATTGAAATAAAATGAGTTAAGCAATGTTACAGACAGGAAATTGAGGAAGATTTAACGGGGACTTACCTAATCATGATCAATATGTCGATATTACTTTTTGCCTTTCATCTTGCTTTCCTTCTTGGAAACCAATTTCATTTCAATAAATTTACCCTTTCGCTGAGCAAAAGAATATGTGGATATGGTTTTCACCGAAGGCTGATCTTTAAGTGCTCGTTTTGGATGAAACCATATATCGGCAGTTTGGCAGGTTTTCAGTCTGTCTTGGCTGAAACTCGACCAAAAGTATAGAACTAAGACCTAGTCTCACATAATCAGCCGATACTGAGTTTTACACATTGTTCAGTGCAAATTCAATCTGCAACAGCCAATATGTATCTATATCAAAGGGTGGCTGCAGAAATTTTGGTCAGAGGGGCACACAACTGCAATTCGGCCACAAAATCAATGTGCTTATCCACGACAACATTGTTGAGCGGTCACGGCCATATTGTTTTGTGGTCACAAACATCATATACATTGTGGAACAATCACTAAAAGGTCACAAACATCATATACATTGTGGTACAATCACTAAAACACTATGATAAATACTACAGTGGTTGAGAGCGACAGTCTAGTGCATTGTAGACAGCATATTGGTATGTCTAATATGGAATTTATAAAACATAAACACATCCTCAATCTCTGACAGGGTTGGAGTTGTTGGAGAAGGAAGAATGAGAGGCACCGCAATTGGAGCTTTAGAGGATGTTGGAGGCAGAAATTGTTGTGTTGGAATGGTAGGAAGAGCGGAGGGCTCAAGTAGAGGATGTGGAGACAATGTGAAACTCTGTATGTTGGCAATAATAGATAAAAGGGGAAATCCATATAGGAACACGACAATGAAAGGAGAAGTATGTTATGAAATGAGAGGAAAAATTAGAATTTTAGGTTTTGAAGGACATGAAACTTAAAATCCAGAGGTGGCTTAAGCACCCGCACCCTTCTTACTGGATCCGCCCACGCCGGTATCAACGGACTAAGAAAGACTAATGCACGCCAAAGTGCAAAACAAACATTACAAAAGAGAGGACATCATAATATACTATTAATAGGAATAACACAAGACAATGAAGTTAAAAGGGTAATAGCTGCCACAATAACGGCTTGAAATGTAAGTGTGATGACTAGTTTCCATGTAAATATAATAGAAGTCGTTTGGACAACAATTTGCTGCAAACCCTTTCCTAAATAGTTTACATTAGTTAAAATCAGGTCACTCCAGGTATTACAAACACCCAAATTGTACGGTAACAAAAGCACGAAATTCCTCTTGTTCTGAGAATCAGATCAGTTCTATTAAGGACATATCGTCGTATTGATGACCAAGAAAACTCTGGAGAAGAAGCAAGCTTCAACATCTCCCAAGACAACAGAGCCGTCATTGTGGGGAGGGTCCATATATGACAATTTGAATCACTTCTTTTTCCAACAAATGGATTAGTAGTAGAGTTCAAACTCGTAAGATATAACAAATATGAAAATGAACGTGTTTCACAATGTATCATCTCGTCTATAGTTTCCTCCAGATTACCTCCTATCCTTGTAAGAAAACAGAGAGGTGGCCGAAGAACAAGTCCACAAACACCAATATCAACACCATTATAGACACTGCTTGAACACGACTGGGATCTGAAGGAATTAATTCATGAGGTGTGATTGGACTTTTACCCGATTGACTTAAAAGGCAAACCCCTTATTAAGATTTAAGACTAGGGCAATCCTCTACATCTTTTCTCCCACTAATTAGTCTAATTATATTGTATATGGCAAACTCTTATATAACTGCTTTTACTAGGAAGTTTAATAGTATAGTATTGATAGGAAAAACATAAGACAATGAAATTACAGTGAAGCCATCCGCGCCAACATGCCAAATCATTTCTTTGCTCTCTTCTCACAATGATCGTTTGTCTACAAGCATGCTAGCTCTGCGAGGGTAATGATCGAGTTTATATTGATTTTCTTATATGATTTTTGTCTATAAGCACACTACTTATTATTATGGAATTACTTAGTTGTAATTAACTATGTTACTTTTGATTAAGATTATAAGTTTGTTGATATGTTTCAATCTAATGTCAATAATAATTTGTCATTGTAGGAAATTTGATACTGATTTAAAAACACATAATGAATGTGGTTTCATGATCATAATCACAATCCCAACGTTTGTAAAATTATTGTGTTTTACTTTTACTTGAAAACACTTATTGTGATTATAAAATCATATACCCACACAATGTTCTGGAAATCTATTTGACTACGCCACCCCCCACCCCCCCCCCCCCCCCCAACCCACCCACAGACACACCAGTAAATTCTTTCCTTTTTCTGGAAAAAGGTATACTCTGGAATAATTCTCTTGCTGTCTACTACATTGTAACAAATAGGGATTTCTGTGCTCTTGTAAGTCATTGTAATATGCAACATGGATTTCACTTATATCCCCCAAAGAGCATCTAATTTCACAAATATATTGGTTAGAGACAACTATTAAATCCATGAATATTGGATGAAATCAAACATTGGCATTAACTCTGATAGGAATCTTTCCCCTTTCTTTACCCACATGAATCTTGTAAGGGCAATACCATGGATGAATGAGAAGCGGTTGGGGGCGCACCGTTGGTGTTGTCGTTACAATTGGAAGTAGGGCTTGAAGGTGATTAAACCCATTTTGCTTTCTCCGATATGCACTCATGGATGATGATGGTCTTATTAGGCTTGTCAAATAAGAAGTTATGCAAACACCTACCAGAGGCGGTGTTAACAATCACATGAACATGAGCGAAGAGGGATTGGTGACCAAAGCAAAGGAGAAGATAGGGAGGAGCTCATCACGGGAAAAGGGCTATAGACACCCACGTAGATTGAGGTGGCGGAGGGGGGCAACATCATTTTTATCTGCAGTTTTGTCTCATGGAAGATAGTGGAGAGACGAGAAAGAGAACGTTTGGCAATTAAAAATAGAGAAATTTTGACTTGCTCCCCACTTTGTTTACCATATTTTACGGTGCACCCCACTGTTTTGAAATAATGTAAGAAACCCCCCATTTTTAACATAATCCGTCCATGACTAACAGAATCCCCTCCATGCGAACAATTTAAGATGAAAATACCAATTCATATGTTGTCTTCTACCGCGAGAACTTCAACCCCCCCCCCCCCCCCCCGCTGCTCCCCCCCCCCCGGCAGCCGTCGCCATATGCCTCACCGTCGAAGACCCTCACCACCACCCGCTCTTTCTTCGGCCGGTCCCGCCACGCGCGAGGCAGCTCATCCATGCCACGCTCGAGCCTGCCGCGTGCTCCCCCGCTCCCCCCCTTTCTTCGGCCACCACCCACCGCGTGCGCCGCTGCTCCTCCCGCTACGCGCGCCCCCATTCCCCCCTCTTTCAACGGCCGCCCCCGCTGCTAGCTGCTGTTGTTGCCACTGCCGCCGCCGATGCTAGTTGTTGTTGCCGGCGACGGCGAAGAGGGGGGTGGAGAAAGATAGGGGGCGGGGGCACGCGCGGCGGGAGGAGCAGCGGCAGGGTGGGGGGCAGCAATGGGGGGCAGGAGGGCAGAGAAAGAGAGGGGGAGGAGAGAGAGCACGGCGGGGGGCAGCGGCGGGGACAGGGGGCGGGGGCAGAGAAAGAGGGGGGAGGAGAGAGAGCACGGCGGAGGGGGCAGGGGCGGGGGTGGGGGCAGCAGCCGGTGGCGGGGGGTGCTGCGACGGAGGGCAGGGGTGGTCTTGGGGTAGAAGACAACGGGGGAGGGGTATTTTGGTCAAAAGTTTTGGTTCTAAAGAGTTGACCGTCAGTCGTAAACGGTTTTCGTCAAAAGTAGGAATTTCTTACATTATTGCAAAACAGTGGGGTGCACCGTGAAATGTGTCACGCCCCGATTCCGTCGAATCGATAGTCGTCCCCCGGACGTGATGCCGTGCGAACCTAATTTGCGATCGCACAAGACATAGTCATAAGGTAATCCGAGACACGAGATCTAAGAGAGTACGCAGGCAAATTGATTCACACAATAAGTAAAGGAAACTAGATCTTTATTGATAATGAACATCTTTTACAGACTCCGATACGAGACTCATTGCCGCACGGGCTACAACATGACTCGATTACAAAAGAGTGCCGATGAGATAGCCGTTCCATACATTGCACACATCCCTCAATATACAACAAATACTCCAGTGACCTGGATGGGAGGGACGCTGAGTCATCTTCCTTGGACTGTCGAGAGCCTTCAAAAGGGGAGTCGCAGAGAAAGTCTTCGACGCACGGCCGAAGCTTCAAAAGTCACGAACGTCGCCGAGCTAGTTGGCGCGTCCTTCCTGGTTCGCGGGACCTGCAAAGAGCGAGGATCAGCACAAAACACATGTACTGGCGAATGGCTAATTAAATCCAAGCTCTGCATTTGATTCAAGAAGTTTCGTAAACATGTTAGCTAGCTATTTCAATGATCTTTCTAACCATCCTTCTCGATTTGCAATGTTAACATGTTTTGATGCAAGCATTCTAACTGTATAACATTAAGCCACTATCATATTCATCTCGTGTCCCGTGCACTTGTTAAGCAGTGAAAAGGGGTGTGAAGGCCACTGGCAATGTCAAGCCATCGCGGACTATAGCATTGGTTAGACGACGCCCCTTTCGCGTCGGGTAGCGAGCCCTGTGCGAAAGTGCCCGCATAACTCACGCCGATAAAGGGTTGGCGCTTGCTATTCTCGTTCCTCCCAGGCCGAATCGGTCCCTTGGCCTAGGCAACCGTTCGAGGAAACTACACCTTGTCGACAAGTTGTCCAATGACCGTTTTGCTTACTTAGCCGTATCATTGCGATAAACGTTAATCGATTCATTCATTGCTTTGCATAGGCTAAGTGGATTTGCATAAGGAACATGTTTTCTATTTCCAATACCAGCAGTTGATAACAAGTGTTTCGTGAAGAATCGTGCTACGATTTCTTTGATTCTACACTATTATGACAAGCATTCATTTTACTTCACATATTGAATTTTGAAGTAGAGGGACGAGACGAAGGAGGTCAGCCACTCGCCTTAGGCTTGCTTCAAGCGAGCGACCGGTTGGCTGCACTGACGTCGCCTACGCGATCACCTGCAATCGCATAAGCAACTGATTAGAACACTGTATAATTCAAGGATATTCGATATGAATGCGAAGCTCGAAAACGCGTCACGAAAACCCATCGAAAACATTCACGAAAAACGCATTCACGAAAACTAAAGCCAAAGCCAATTCAAGTGCGGCATGAAAACCAGAGCAACGGGAGGTCTCTCCCGACTCAGCCGCAGAGCCAATCCTCGAGGCGCAACCCGCTGAATATGGGACTTGGTTCCGAAGAAGCCATTCCATAACGTGGAATGGATCTTAATTCAACCGTTCCCGTTCGGTCGACTCGGCCGATTCCGACCTATCGATCCCGACCGAATCGATAGCGACAGTGTTCCTTTCTCGCGCACCCCGTGGACGAAAACGGGGCACGATGTAGGGACGGGGCACTACACCATAACCAACTAATAAAAAATTTCGTCCTCGAAACTTAAAGATAGAACCTACCTCTACGAGAATAACGAAGGAAATTTCTCCTTCATTTCCGATTCAAGCTCCCACGTCGACTCTTCGACCGAATGGTTCCTCCAGAGGACGCGGACGAGAGGGATCGCTCGATTGCGCAGCAGCTTATCCTTGCGTTCTATGATTTGAACTGGCTCTTCAACGTAGGATAAGTCAGACTTTAGCTCCAGCTGGCCAAAATCTATCACGTGGCTCGGGTCGTGCACGTACTTCCGCAGTTGAGAGACATGGAAGACATTGTGTACACCTTCAAGCGCCGGTGGTAAGGCAATTTTATAGGCCACTGGGACGACCCGTTCAAGTATTTCGAACGGCCCAACGAATCTCGGACTCAACTTCCCCTTTGCGTCAACTGCATAAACTCGTTTTCTTTTTCCTGTCGCACGGCTGCAGAAAGATATTCAGTCTCGAACGCATTTCTGAATGTCGCCCATGAGATCGCCGCCGTCTCGTCTTCACGTCGAATAGCCCGCTTCTGCACAGCCCACCAATTGTGCGCGTTCATTCGAAGTAGAAGTTGAGCACACGCGACTTTCTTCGAGTCCTCGACACCCAGAAGCTCGAACTTGTCTTCCAGCTCCTCCAACCAGTCGATCGCCACCGAGGGATCTTCTGTGCCGTTGAAGGAAGTGCGGCAGCTTTTAGTGAATTTTGACACGTCGAAGTTAGAACTTTTCGATGCCGCAGGTGAGAGCACGGGCGCCTCTGGTTCGGCTTTCGTTGGATCGAACCGCAGGCTGGGTCACGGCAGGCGTCATCGTTGAATTGTTGTTGTTGCCCGCGACCGACTGTACGATCTGCTGGAGGGTATTCAGATGCTGCTGCTGCAGCTTGAATTGAGCCTCGAACGGATTCTCAAATTGAGTCTGACGAGCCTCCGCTTGATGACGATGGAGCTCGTTTTGACGTTGCTGCATCTCAAGCATCTGCAGCATACGTTGCATCGGGTCGCCGGAAGGTCCGGCTGCGATAGGCGTCATTCCCGTTGGGTTGACGGAACGCTCGGGTCTGGAAGCACTCGAGCCGCTAGAAGCGCTCGTCTCGTCTTCCGCCTGAGCTCCCGTAACTGCAGGGAACAAGGAAGGCAACGCTCGTTAGTTTTAGAAAATGTCCTGGGTTCAGCGTATAGAACAACTCATCTCATCGACACGAGGCCAACGGTTGGAGACTAGAACTCGACACTGGAGGCCAAGGACGTAAAGCCGTGCTCTGATACCATTATGTCACGTCCCGATTCCGTCGAATCGATAGTCGTCCCCCGGACGTGATGCCGTGCGAACCTAATTTGCGATCGCACAAGGCATAGTCATAAGGTAATCCGAGACACGAGATCTAAGAGAGTACGCAGACAAATTGATTCACACAATAAGTAAAGGAAACTAGATCTTTATTGATAATGAACATCTTTTACAGACTCCGATACGAGACTCATTGCCGCACGGGCTACAACATGACTCGATTACAAAAGAGTGCCGATGAGATAGCCGTTCCATACATTGCACACATCCCTCAATATACAACAAATACTCCAGTGACCTGGATGGGAGGGACGCTGAGTCATCTTCCTTGGACTGTCGAGAGCCTTCAAAAGGGGAGTCGCAGAGAAAGTCTTCGACGCACGGCCGAAGCTTCAAAAGTCACGAACGTCGCCGAGCTAGTTGGCGCGTCCTTCCTGGTTCGCGGGACCTGCAAAGAGCGAGGATCAGCACAAAACACATGTACTGGCGAATGGCTAATTAAATCCAAGCTCTGCATTTGATTCAAGAAATTTCGTAAACATGTTAGCTAGCTATTTCAATGATCTTTCTAACCATCATTCTCGATTTGCAATGTTAACATGTTTTGAGGCAAGCATTCTAACTGTATAACATTAAGCCACTATCATATTCATCCCGTGTCCCGTGCACTTGTTAAGCAGTGAAAAGGGGTGTGAAGGCCACTGACAATGTCAAGCCATCGCGGACTATAGCATTGGTTAGACGACGTCCCTTTCGCGTCGGGTAGCGAGCCCTGTGCGAAAGTGCCCGCATAACTCACGCCGATGAAGGGTTGGCGCTTGCTATTCTCGTTCCTCCCGGGCCGAATCGGTCCCTTGGCCTAGGCAACCGTTCGAGGAAACTACACCTTGTCGACAAGTTGTCCAATGACCGTTTTGCTTACTTAGCCGTATCATTGCGATAAACGTTAATCGATTCATTCATTGCTTTGCATAGGCTAAGTGGATTTGCATAAGGAACATGTTTTCTATTTCCAATACCAGCAGTTGATAACAAGTGTTTCGTGAAGAATCGTGCTACGATTTCTTTGATTCTACACTATTATGACAAGCATTCATTTTACTTCACATATTGAATTTTGAAGTAGAGGGACGAGACGAAGGAGGTCAGCCACTCGCCTTAGGCTTGCTTCAAGCGAGCGACCGGTTGGCTGCGCTGACGTCGCCTACGCGATCACCTGCAATCGCATAAGCAACTGATTAGAACACTGTATAATTCAAGGATATTCGATAGGAATGCGAAGCTCGAAAACGCGTCACGAAAACCCATCGAAAACATTCACGAAAAACGCATTCACGAAAACTAAAGCCAAAGCCAATTCAAGTGCGACATGAAAACCAGAGCAACGGGAGGTCTCTCCCGACTCAGCCGCAGAGCCAATCCTCGAGGCGCAACCCGCTGAATATGGGACTTGGTTCCGAAGAAGCCATTCCATAACGTGGAATGGATCTTAATTCAACCGTTTCCGTTCGATCGACTCGGCCGATTCCGACCTATCGGTCCCGACCGAATCGATAGCGACAGTGTTCCTTTCTCGCGCACCCCGTGAACGAAAACAGGGCACGATGTAGGGACGGGGCACTACAAAATGCGGTAAACAAAGTGGGGGGCAAGTCAAAAATTTTCTTAAAAATATAAGCCAAGATCATGAAAGCCAGGAGAATGAGTTATTGTTTGGACATTTCGTCGAACTACTTATTTGCTGGAACCAAATGATTCAAATCTCCCATTCTGATTTGTAGAAGACATACAAATTTATACAGTAAATCTTCACCATTAAAAGACCAAATGGAATTCAATCTAAATGTAAATAGTAGACGAGTGTTCTTTCTACATGAGTCCAAGTATCGCATCAACACCACGGACATCCAAGTTTCCCATCACTGCCATGATACTTCTCTATTGACTTCTTCGAGGCACCACCACTCACAATAGACAGGAAGAAAGAACAATCAGATGAGAAGTCGATAGTGAAATCCATAGAGTTGACTAGGGGTGAGCATTATTCGGTTTTGGATCGAGAACCGTACCGAACCGAATAAGTGGTTAGGGAAAAAAAAAAATGGTTCGATTTTGAAAATATAAAGATTCCTTATTCGGTTTCGGCTTTCAGTTTCGATTTTTGGTTTCGGTCCAAAACCGAATAAGACTTACGCAATTATATATTCTATAATTACCTTCAATTTATGTATATTTAATGATTAAAAATGTGTACATTTTTTGTATACTTTGAAAATAACAATTCTATGAATGTGTTTTAAAGCCAACTTACGTAATTTAATAACTAGTCCAACTTTGGTCCCAACTTTGAAATACAACAAACGTATGTATAAAAACTGCATTTTTTTAATATAATTTAACCACAATCCCAACTATGGGTCCGGCCCATTAACCAATAAAAATAGCCCAACCGAGTAAACCGAATCGATTATATATATATATATATATATATATATATATATATATATATATATAAAGATGGATGCATGAAAGTTTTTCAGTAGTCAGTCCTATAAAGAAGTTAGAAAAAAAAAATTGAGGATTTGAGAGTAGAAGCCCGGCGGAGGAAGGAAAAGTAGTGCCTAGCAGGAAGGAAGGAGATTGCTATGAAGGACACAGGAAGGAAAGAGTTACACTATGACAGAGATTGGTTGATTTTAAAATCACACCAACTTAGGATGTGGTTTTGTTGGATAAAATTAATGATATAAGAAAGATGTGATTTTAAAATCACAATCTTCTTGATTTTTCAATCACTTTGACTAACGGTAGATTAGGAAACCACATGTAACACCGCAACCACTAACACCAGATTCATTAACCATGCCTTGTAATAGGATACCCCAATTGACTAAGCCCCCATCCCAAGGGAAGTGGATATATAAAGGTGAGCATACGTACTAATTTCAAATTCTGGAGAATACTTTCTTTAGTTCAAGAGAGGAAAAGAGGAAAAGCATACTTACTAATTTCAAGTTCCACTGTATCCTTTTCTTTAGTTTTAGAGGGAACAGTATAATTTATGACAGAAAATACTGGGTACAGAAGATTTTGTGTGTAAAGAATATTTCAAAATGTATTCTCCTATTTCTACCTCAGAGGCACTGCCAATATTTTCTATGACCAAGTCACCCATACAAAAATTGAGCAGGAAATGGTTGCAGTCTTTTATCTATTAAGCAAGGAAAATATGAAGAGGGCTGTAAATGGAAATTTTCATAGGACTCTCGTACAGATACAAGACATGGTTATTAAAGAACTAGGATTAAGCTTTTCTTAATTCTTTAGGCTCACGAAACACCATCTAAACCAAGAAATACTAAGACAAGTCTGAGAACTTCCACTTCTGTAGTCACATTAGATTTGTGCAATCATCTAGTTTCATTTCCATCTTCCATTGTCATTTACATAGCAAGTTAAATGCTACAAAGGTTAAGTTGCATGAAGGGACTGTAATTCAAAAAACTTCAGGTATATGGCCCAACATTATTTCGGCACTCTTGTGTACCTATCCACATGACCTCTACATCTTCTCTTCATATTTCTGACATTTCTGTTAACTAGATAATATACTAAGATTTTAAGAACCATCTGCAACATGCTAGTAACATTTGCAGAAACAGCAGAGCACGCTCATCATAAATTTTGCTAGATCAATTCTTTCGAGCTTTTATGCTTCATATCTGATTCCATGTTAACGAGACAAGGTTCATACAGCAGCATTAGCAAGTTCCCTCATTTCATCCCCCAAGACAACAATTGGACATAATAAAGAAACTTTAGAAAATAAATCAAGAATTTGTCGTTTACGATCACCATTTTTATCATCATCGTCGTCCAAACCTTCTCCCATTAAAATGGGGTCAAGTATGGAGCATAAGAAAGCTCCATACAAGATGTGACAAAATTATGACCAGTAGTCGACCTGATGTTAACCCTCTATGTCGGTGCCAAATTTCTAGTCACGGTAGTTACAAGCATGAGAGGGCCACAATGCCATAAAACTTAGGTAACCTAGGTGGCCACCTGGCATGTATGTGGACATACATTTTGGATTGCACTTTAAGCCCATGCAACCACTGTTCTAAAAAGCGGACTTGGGCGGCGCCTAGACGCTAGGCACCCATGGCCCGCCTAGGTTTCAACCGGAATCGGTCTTTGGGCGGATCCAGGAGAAAAGCGGGTTTAGGCGTCCGCCTAGGCGATGAGACGGCCGCCTAGACGCGGGCGCTCAACGGAGAGGCGGCCTCCCAGGCGTATATTTCGTCTATATATATATATATATATATATATATATATATATATATATATATATTTTTTTTTTTTTTTTTTTTTTTTTTTGGAACCAGGTAAATTATTTCTGGAATCGCTCTCACTAGGATTCGAACTCCGACCACTTGGGCCGCATGCATCTCTCTTAACCACTAGGCTAGAGGTCATTTCCTATATATATATATATATATATATATATATATATATATATATATATATATATATATATGCCTACCTCAAGAGCCGACAGCAGAACATCGACCGCGATGAGCAGCAGCCAACCGCATGACCGCAGGTGAGTCGCTGTCTTCTTCTTCCTCCTCTTCTTCTTCTTTTTTTTCTTTTCTATTTTGAACAGTAAAATGACTGAGCACTGCTCAGTAATATATAAACATGACTTGGACAGAGTGAAAACTTTGAGCAGAGCGAGCACTGAGCACTTTCTTTGTTTTCTTCTTTTTATATATTTTAATACTTGAGTAGAGTGTCTGTGACCCACTTTTGACCGCCAGCTAAGGAAAGTAGATCTGTGCTGGTTACTGCCACTTTTTTAATATGTAAACACAGTAACATACACTTTTTTATATGTAAAACACAGACACAGTGGATTTTAAATATATAAATAGGAATTAAGTAAAATAAACATAATTAATATATAAACAACAAATTTTATATAATATATTTTTGGTTATATGAAATAGGAAAAAAATTGGGGTATAATTTTCACGTAGCAAATTTTTTATTCCTAGATTTTTTTATTTCTATTTTTATTTTCGACGAACGCCTAGAATTAGGCAGCCGCCTAGGCGGTAGGTGGCCGCCCGCCTAACGCCTAGCGTCTTTTACAACCTTGCATGCAACCAAGGAGGACCCTCCAAGAATTCACTAATATTTTATAATAATGTGGGCTAGGTTATTTTGTTTGTAAAAAATGTGAAGTGTAAACAAATACAAGTAAACAATGTGAAGTGTGAAAAAATAATAGTAGCCACTCAAGTAAAATTATACAGGAAGATAATAAGTTGACGGCAAGTAACTCAAGTCATATAATCCCCTAATGTCACAAGTCTTAACATGATTAAATAAAATGCAGGCTAAATCTAATCGAGCAGCACCTAGTAATTGCACAATAGGCATCACATCTTGAAGCTAAAGCTATAGCCTAATCTACCATTTATAACTATAAATCCAAATAGCAGCATTAGCAACCTCACCATAGCATCACCAAGACAACAATTCTAAATCACTAAATGGAAAGGGAAATCTATGGTGAATTTCTCACATTGTTCTCTGCAACTAGAAGATTATAAATAGAGCATTAGCAAATTTCCTATTAATCACCAAGAGAAACATTTGAGACAACAAAAAACATAATTTAAGATGATGTCATTTACGAATATATATATAACAACAAAGACTTTATCCTAAATTCTTTGGTGTCGACTATTTGAATTGTTTTCTTCCATTAATCTCTTGAGGTTCACGTCCCCGTAACATTAACAAAAACCATATCCTTTTTTGCAGCCTTAATCCAAGTTCCTGTAGTGCTACACCTAGTTCTAGCAGCTCCTTTGACCAATATCGTGTTTTTCCTCCTAATCAATGCATCTATTCATCTACATTGCACATATCCAGACCACCAAAGAAGAATTCCTCTTTAAGAAGCCTCACCTCCAACTTTCTACGAATTCACTTATTTCTTATACCTAAATATAAATGTATTGTCACTCATACATCTCAGCGTTCTTTCTCATTTCAACTAAGCTCATTGGGTGGACATGTATTCTTTTTACTTGCCAAACACTCTTTCTTTTTACTTGCCAAAGCATGGTCGTTTGTCTTATAGAATTTTTTTTCTTTCAACGTCAAGGATATTCTGCAATCATAAAACACTCCTTTTAAACCACTATATTTTAAGTTTATGAACAACATCCTTTTCAATCTCTCCATTATGACAGATGACTCTAAATACCAGAAACTACGCCTCCTAGGTATGTCTTTTCCATCGGTATGTACTCCTATTTCATTTATTTTCGACTTATGTTTAGTTATAACTCATATACTCTGTTTTTCAATCTAATTTTAAAACCTTTATATTCCAGAGTTTAAAATGACCATAAATAGAGCCTAGTATGAGAGAAAATGATTCTAGTAGCTAACCCTAAATTTTGTTCTGTTTTAAAATCTAATTATTTGTTACTCCCATCAAAAGCACAATATCGTATCAAACATCATACACCATGGAAATACGTCTAGCAACTACATCCATAACTAGTACAAACTGTAAGGACTTGGGATCGCCATAAATATGCATCAAAATCACAAATTAAATTGGCAGAAAAAAGAGGAGCAAGATATTGGAGCAAGAAAACAATACCTGTCCATTGTCGAGAAGAAGCTGCGGATGATGCTGCTGCTGCTGTTGGTGCTGCTGGAGCTGCCCCGTCCCGTCCCCGAGGCCGCCCCTCCCCTCGCTGAGCCGCCACATGTACCAGCTCCCCACGGACCGGTACGGCCTCCAGCGCTCGCACAGCCTCTCCATCTGCGACGGCCTCGGCGTCTCCTCCAGGCCGTACAGCATCTGCACCCCCTTCCTGACCCCCTGGTCCCCGACGGGCAGCACGTCCGGCCGGTGCAGGCTGAAAATGAGGAACATGTGCACCGACCACGCCCCGATCCCCTCCACCATGGTGAGCAGGGAGGTGACCGACTTGTCGTCCATCGACAGTATGGCCTCGTCGGAGAGGAGCCCCGTGTGGAACTTCTTGGCGAGGTCGTGGAGGTAGCCGGCCTTGCGCTTGGAGATGCCGATGTTGCGGAGGTCGGGGACGGAGAGGGAGAGGACGGCGGCGGGGGTGACGTGGGCCTCGGCGCCGCCGCAGAGGGAGAGGAAGCGGGAGTAGGCGGAGGCGGCGGCCTTGAAGGCGAGCTGCTGGTGGAGGATGGAGCGGGCGAGGGTGAGGAAGGGGGGGAGGAAGGGGTGGAGGGAGGGGGCGGGGTGGGAGTCGATGAGCGGGCAGAGGAGGGGGTCGCTGCGCCGGAGGTGGTGGATCGCGGCGGAGAGCTCGCCGGGGCAGGACAGCGGCCGGGGGACCACGCGGGTCGCGGGCTCGGCTCGGGCGGGAGGGTCCGGGTTCGGGTTCGGGTTCGGGTTCGGGTCCGGGAGCGGGGTCCGGCGGGGCTTCTTCTTCGGCCGGGGCTTCGCCGGGGCGGGTTGGGGCTCGGGCTGCTGGGGATCCGATAGGGTTTCGATCATGGTTGGTGGTGTTGGTGGTGATGACTGGTGGAAGGGGGAGGGAGGAGAGAAAGAGTATTCTAGTGGGTTTGGGTTAAGTGGACTAATAATGGGCCGGGCTCCAAATGGATTAAAAGTCGCTACCCGCGTCAACCCGGCCCGGGTTGGACAATTCAAATCAATTGCAATGAAATACATATAGTAGCCAAACTCGAGTCACCCATGTAGTCAGTCTGGTAGGAAGAGGTATAAAAGCTCTAACTGCGTAACAGAAGATCAATGGATCGAGCCACGGGAGCATATTATTTTTTCTATTTATTGTGGGAGTTGGAGGACAGTGGGTCCAAAAGGCATACAATACATTGTACGAAAAAAGTCTTGAACGTTACGCAGGGTACGGTTAAAAAAAAAAAGACCTATGGCTTTATAGCGGACATGTACCGAGTTTGTTTTTAACCTAGTGTCCACGAGGGACTATGTTTGATTCTTAGCAATGAGTTCATCATATGTACAAATTTGTTCTCAGTTGATTATAAATATTTATATTTAGTTGTACCCCTATCCTATGATCATGTCCTAGAATCATCGACATGATGGGATTAAATCCTATTGTGGATTACCGACCACAGGAACGGCTCAAAATTGTGTCATCTAAGCCATTTATAAATACGTCGTTAATTATTATTTTTTAAAATTAACTAATTATTTAATTACATAATATGATTTAATTATAACTAAACAACTCTAATTCAAGTGGTTAAAGTAAAAAACCATTTCTTTTTGTTGCTTGAATTCAACTCTTAGGGGCAACAATATTTATAATAAATTCATATTTTTTATGCACGTGCAATGCACATAAATCATGGTGATACTTAAAGATGTAGGGGTTAATTTGTAAAAAAAAAAAAAATCAACCGTACACTAATTTATGATGACTGGATATTAATTTCCATCCTCAGTTGTCAAGCAATTGTTGTCCATCACTGCTGCATAGCTACCATTTATTTTGTCCTGCATTTTGGTTCTATCTAACCACAAGTGACTTGTTTGTAGCTTGTTTGCACAACCAACCAACCAACCAACCTACAGGTGCTAACCTGATTATTAAAGGTCCTACAACACTAGTAATTTTACTAGTAATTTTACTAAACAAAGCAACAGATTTGTATATATGATGTTATACATGTCTACATGTATTCTGAAGGCCATTGTTCAGATGGTACTCCAGTTTCATCCCATTGCGAGGACTCGGACACGGACACGGACTCATTCTGCACCTGCTCATAGGACTCTTTACTGATTCTGCAGCAATCTCAGCTTCGGTGTCGTTGTATCCCTCTCCATGCTCTCCACAGTTCAGTTGAGCTAATAAATAACCTGTGTTTCTTCTCTGTAACTCAGAATAAAACTAGATGCTGAGTTTTCACAATTTAAAGTGGTTCAGGCACCGGTACCTCCCCCCTGATATCACCACCTCCTTCGCCGCCTGCCATACCAGTATGCAAACGCAGCGATGGACGCTGCCGCTGCAACACCAGCTGCAGCATGCCAGTTGTACACTTGCTTGTCCACGACCACCCCTCCGCCCTCTGGAATCACCAGCTGGCTGACCTTCAAGGCGAACTCGAGCCCCTGCCTCTCGATCTCGGCAGTGTCCTTGACCGCCACCTTGAGCTTGACAACCTTGGCTATCGCCTCGTACTCCTCTCTGCTTCCTCCTTCAAGGAAAGCCCCTACTATCCTTCCCTTGTCAATCCAATAAGCCCCAAACCTCCCACTAGAAAAATCTCCATACTGGAGGACCTCTCCTTTGTTCTCTCCATAGAACTGCCAGGAGAGGGTGAAGACTCTGGAGTAGAAGAAGGGCAAGTAATCCAGGTCTCCAGTCTTCTCGGGGGCCATGATGGCGTCCACAGCATGCCGTGCAGTCTTACGTGCAGAGTCCACGTGCTCAAGGCGCCGAATGTCTCCTCCAAAGAGCTTGACAGGGAATGCTGCAACATCGCCAACAGCATAAACCGAGTTGTTGCTCGTCTGCATACGGCCGTTCACTTTGATCCCGCCTTTCTCTACGGTCAGCTGGTCTTCGAAGAGACTCGTGTTTGCACGTATTCCGATTCCTATTACAACCATCTGAGTAGGCACTCGCGTGCCATCTTTGAGAATCACCGCCGTCACCTGCAGGTAGTGCAACATGAATTAAAGAAGCTAATGGCTTACTGTTATGAATAAGAATGCCCCAGAAAATTGCACTCAAAACAAATTTCTGATGTTGCTCGATTCAAAAGATACAGAAAATCCAAATGCACATCTAAGAAATTGTGGAATTAGGGACCTTCAAATTTCAAAACTCCCACCCATCCAGACAGTTAATCCGAGTTCTAAACCAAAAGATTTTTATTTTAAAAAACAGACGTGTCACGAACACAACATATTGGTATTCACCTGGTATCGCATATCACAACATATTGGCAGTTATTTAGTGTGTTTATTTTAAATCATTTGACTTTACTATAGAGATTGTGGAGCTTTAATCAGAGATTATGTATTGTACATCTGGTCCTGATTCGTCAATCCAACTAGTAAGGTTAATTCAGTAAATATACTGAAGTCGGTAGCCACCCTAATATCTTATTATAAATAGGACTTCCTCTCTCGTAATTGTAACTCTCTCAAAATAATAAAATAACTTGTGTGCTGCAGTGACAGAGAATATTTCCAAACCACGTAAATCTTGTGTCCTTGTGATTCTTTTTATCCTTCGTTGATACCACGTTCATAACATATTAACATTTACTACGCTAGAACGTATAACATTGAAATATATAACCCTCAACCATCACTACGATTGTAGAATTCTCATGTAGTCCCAGGGATTTCAACATGGTAGTGCAACCCATGTTTATGTTTCAATCTCCTCCGACGAACATTTTAAGCAAATTTTACAAAATAAAATATACTTCAGCGTGAATCTAGCCCTCTGCCCAAAAAAGGCCTTCAACCTACAAGGACGTGTTAAAATAATATAAATATATAACCCTGAAATCTTACTACGACTCTAGACTTTTGGTGTAGTGGCAGGGAGATAAACATACACATCCCAGAATAATCAAATACAATTTTCTCATGGGATCAAAGATTATCTTCAAGAAATTAAATATATGAAAAAAGTGGGACTTCAAGATCAAAATAACCTTTAAGACTATTTAAATATATTCCAATGTAATGATCAACATTACACTTGAAATCATTGAAATGTTTAGCAACTATTAAGCATACTGCACGTTAATCCTAACCAATTCAGAAATCTTGCAACTATCAGAGTTTAGTCCCCTGAAAATGAAGAAGAAATAATTAAAAACAACTTGTTTCAAAATTTCAAGCTTTCTTCCTTTATTCAAATTCAAGGCTTGAGTTAGACTAATCCTTACCTTGCCTTCTGAATCGTTTTCAAAGGATGTAAGCACGGTTCCTTTTATGAAGTTTACTCCCTTTGACTCGTAATAGTCTTCATAGAAATCGGCAATCTTTGGTGTGAACAAGCGAGCCACTATAGAAACCAACAATTTTCTAGTGAACAAAAATGGATATGCTACACAGATTCTAATTGAAAATACATCAAACAAACAGTTTACTTACTACAGTGTGCCTCGGGAAACACCATGGTTACTTTTATTCTGTTTGTAACCAAAGCAGCAGCACATTCCATGCCAATGTACCCACCACCAATGACAACAGCATTCCCGCCATTACAAGATTGCATTACGCTCACAAGCCTATTTGCATCAGCCAAATTACGTAGATAACAAACATTTTCAGCATCTGAACCCCTCACTCCAAATTCTTCAATTTTCAAAGCCTATATAGATGCAAGGCATGCAACTTAAATCATATTGGTATTTCTTTCTCAGATTTAGTATAATGGCCATGAAAAAAAAAAAATAAAGACCTCATGTTGTTTAACTGATACTAAATCATTGAGATTAGATTTTAATACCCGGGCACCAGTTGCTATGATGAGAATCTTGTAGCTGATGGTTTCTCCAACAGCCGTAATTAACGTCTTCCGGTTAACATCAGCAGATTTCACCCTAGTTCCAAGAACAAGTTCAATTCCTGAAAAGAGAGCCACATTGTCACTGTGATACTGAAAAACAATATGTTAACTAAAGTTGAAGAAAAATGACTCCTCTATCTCCAGTTAAACTAGAAGCCATAATAAATATATAAAAGAACCAATAACTAAGACCCACAAAAATATATTACCACTTCCTGTGAAACAAAGAATACTAATGAATCCCTCAAAACTTGCAAGCTCAGAACATGTTTAAGGTTTCAGAAAACCAGAACATGATTACATTGGTCCTCCTCTATTTTCGTGTGATTCTTAAAAAGTTAAAAAGTCATCTTGTTAGGAGGATCCCACCTAAACTGGATAAATAAAAGACTACTACTGATACCTACCCCTCCAACAGCTTCAACTTAGGACTGATGTTTCCCCCATCCTCAACAGCTCCCCACCCCCACCCCAACCCTTCCCATCCCCTTCAACCATGCTCTCTCTTGCTCGCACTGTGAGCCGCCTCTCTTAAACTGTCATTCCTTCCCCACCTCCACAATTACGTACTACCTTAGACCACCCCAGTACCGTTAAAAGTGTGCCTAGGCACACGTCTAGGCGCAAAGCGCGGTGAGGCACAGCCCTGCACCTCACTTCATGCGAAACACGCTTTCACAACAAAAGCGACGCCTAGGCGCGCATCTAGGAATCTGTTATGTTTCTTTTTATTTATAAAAGCCAAAGGCCTTACGACCCATTAAGTCATGTTAACCCGTTAACTTAAGTCAGGATGTAGGTTTTATAAAAATGCTACTCATCTCTCTTACAAAATCTAACCTAGTTTCCAGAAAAAATCCCTACAAACACAGCTCCCTACCGCCACAGGCGATTCTCTTGCATCGCCAATTGCCTCGACTCCCTCCCGCCTCCTACTCGACTCCTTCCCACCGTCTGATCCTTATTGCTCGACTGCCTCCGCCACCTGAACAAAACGATAGTCCTCGGGTTCAAGGATGTCTAGGATGGAAATACTCATTTTGGGTGATCCCAACAACAAAATTTATGTGAGCAAATATATGATACTTTTAGAATGCTATTAATACCAAATAAATTTTGAAGACATGCGAAGAAACAAACTAACATGACTATTACGGCATAAGTGTACATGTTTCTATACTTTTATGCTTTCTTTTTCCAGGTGCCGTCTCGCTTTTGGCTTTGCCCTAGGATCCAGAAGACCTTAGCGCCTAGGTGCACTTTTTGCCTTTGACAACTATGGATGACAACTATGGACCACTCATTATGGAGATTACTTCTGGAGGAACCCAACAAGAGAATATCCAAATGCACGCAAGTCGAGATGCTTGAGAGCTCCCTTCTAGAGTCGATTCCTTATGGTGCTTCTCGACTCCTAGAGTGAATGTTAATCCACGGTCTTTGCAGACGCAACGTATATCTACCATACAAAAGTGCCAAGAACTCTTGGTTAGGATCTTGGTGCTTTGATACCAATTTGATCCAAATCCAAGGTTTATGATTTCCCTAATTTGAACAACCCGGAATCGAATATGAAATTTTATTATCCAAAGGTAAAATAATTATTAATACTGGTGATGGAAAATCACCACCGAGATAGTTTTATTAACTATCAAACTCCGGCCCGTGAGTTAGAGGGAGCACACAAAATAAATTGTGAAATAAGGGATTCTAATAGATGCTCTCCGTTTATACCTGTAGGCAACCTCCAATATTTCCTAACTTCTACTATGGACTAGGATTCTAGGAACAATTGATCGAATAGCTCCTAAACTATCCCATACTTTCCATAGAAGGAAACAAAAAGGAATAGTAATCATATTCCTAAATCTAAACACTACAAATCCTAATTCTAAAAATCAGGAATCCTAATCCCTAAAAATTAAGAATAGGAGTCACAATCCTAAACCTAATAAGAGATCCTCCTGGATCAATACCTCTTCATACCTGCGTAACCAAGGCTCGTTGAATCGGTATCAGTTTCGGATCCTTTTTTATAAATTTCGGTGTCGACGGTTTCGGAAGTTTCGGCGATTCTTGTTTTCAGAAGCCAAAAGATAATAATAAATTATTTACAAATACTATAGAAAATATTTTGTACATTTAGAAATAATCTTATGTATTATTGTTTCATTTGGTTTTGAATGGGATAATTCAACATGGTTGAATTATTTACCCACAATAGACATTATTGTTTACTTGTTTTTAGACAAGGTAACCCCACAATAGGTATATTTTAATGAGAAAAAAATATTAACATGTATGAACGTTGTGAAATTCATAGCATACAACTTCAACAAATGGTAATAATTACGTTGTGGGTGTCGATATGAAATTTTAACGCTCTAGCGTCTTGATCTACAGCATAGCATGATCAAATCATTGCATCGACATTTTTTTTACCATAGCTCTCTTTTCCTTTTAGTTTCTTATTGAATTGACCGTACAAATAAACAATTTCCAGTATCGATATCGGTGAGTATCCGATTGGACATGCCAAAACGGAACAATACGGTCTATTCATATCATTGTCGGCCGCTACTGCCAACCTTGATCAAAACAACCAGATCTAGCCCTTGCCTTTGATATTCCCACCACCCTGTAGAGTTTGACTCCACTGACTAAACAGCAGAGGTGGTGGGACACCATAATTCAACTTTGACAATCTCAATGCTAGTGGTGGCAGTCTCACCCCAGAGAAAATCACCAACAACCCCTGAAGTAAAGACTCTATCTCAATTCTCAAGTGCATGCAGCACCTCAGGCAGCAATGGTGGCAGGGGATGCCAAGTACTTACAACCAAGCACCACAACAACCAAACCCCACCATTTCCTCAGTTGAGAAGGGGCATCCAGCCACTCGATCCCCTTTCAAGCACTTCGTGGACAAGGAAGTGCTACAGCACCAACAGATGGTGGCTGCACAACAACAGCAATACTATCACCAGATACAGAAAGAACAGTTATGATGAATTGGCCAGAGAGATGGGCCCAGGGAGTGTTTTATCTGAAGTTTAAGTGGGATCCAAACTTATGGGGTTTTCCTGTAGATATTCATAGATTTCATATAAAAGTCTGACTTATAAACTTAAAATGAGTTTGAAGAACCAAAAATAGGAGGTTGATATGAATCCAAAAAAACATGGGCCACATCTGGAACATTGGCCTGCATGCCACAGTCGCACCTCTGACAAGTGTTACATACATACTTTTAGCCATTTTATAAACTACACACAAATTTCAAGTGATCAACACGTGATTGGAGATGTATCCAAGGACTGTCAGTATCTAGATGAACAGCAATCAGAAACTAAGACTGTTTATCACCGTTTCCAAAACCTCTAACATAGTACAGAGCAACATTTATTACCTTCCATATTGTAAAATTAATTAACCCATTAAATATTGCAGAATATAATCAGTACATACCAAAGGTGGCGTCAGTATCAACTATAACAATTTTAGAATGTCAAATTATACAGTTTCAGAATATAGGGAAATTGTAGATGCTCTTTACGTATTAAATTGAAATAAGCAGTTAATAATGAATATTGAGGGGACTACAATAGAGATAATGGACTTTACCATGATCCCTGTACCATTTTGGTGTTAGCTTCTCCTCATTGGCACCTACACAAGTGTGAAACGATGGGAGCCGTGCAGGATCTGCAAGCAACCATAAGCTAAAAGTCAGTGCTAGATCATGAAGAATAGTATAGGAATTTATGCTGAAGATTGCATTCAGTATTTCCCATTTAATCACAAGGAGAGAAAGGTATGACAATGATAACTTCAAAAATAGAACAAACTAGTAAATGATAAGAAGGATGCTGACAACGATTTAAAGAAAGGATAAGATTGTCATCACACTATGGCATACAAAACCCAGAAAATTCCAATTGAATAGTTAATAAAATGGAAAGTCTCGGATTTCAAATCTGATGAACATATAATATATATCAAATGTTGTTGACAGAAATGGAAGCACTTGCACACCTTAAGAGACTAGTGAAAGTTGAATTTTTAATCACTTTGGAATCTCAATCCAGTCTTCTTGGCTAAATTTAGGGGAAGTGTCGGCTGATATTCAAAGTTTTTCGTTACATTTGAAATTTGACAATTAGCGTGAAACAAAATTAAGTTTTAGATTAGAACAATCAATCATTAACACACAAACATATTCACGTAACTAGAAATGTAACATATATCCGGTATACCTTCTGGAAGTAAAAACCCTTTGCTTAATGCAGGCCTTTCATAGGGTGGAACCTGCAGAGGTACATCAGAACATTCACATAAGATATAGACAGGAAATAAAGATATATGTCATTCCAAGTTAGTAGAAGATGGACGTTAATGATGATAAAATTGGAAGAATAAAGCCAACTGCTCTTTAGATTGATTCAAAATGCTATGCAAATTCTGAGACATCACAAGTCATAATAACAGCCAACAGAAGTAAAAACTAATTCCAAAATAATCAATTAGGAATAGTTGGTAATTTGCAAATCTATTATCCATCATTTATATAATTTGATCATTATATTCAAGAAACAATTGTCACTAATGGAGAAAATTCTGAACAAAAAGAAAAGGACAGAAAAAGTTACTCATATAATACATACTGTTTTATATAATAGATTATCATGTTAGATAAAAAATCAATGGAAACTTGAGCTGGAACCAACTAACAATGTATTAACAATCTTTCTTCTTAATATCTAAGAAGTTCTGAATACTTTTGTTACAATTAGGGTAAAAGGTTCCGTTGGTAATGCACGTTTTCTACACTTCAATCAAATGAAAAGTAGGTCATTTGTCTGGTACTTTCGTATGCATATTGACAAATCCTTTCCTGAATGCACACAGAAATTCATCAGCCTCAAAAGGTCTACCCAAAACAAACCAGGAAATTTTAATGTTAAATGCATCCACCATGTATAGTACCCAACATCCGTGCACAAACCCATTGTATAAGAAAATAACCAAATCATCATAAGATTCTTTTTGAAATAGCTAAACTTCATGATAATCAGTCCAAAGGCAATTTCATTATAGCCGTGTGAATATTAAGAGGCATATATCTAGTTTTCAATGCGACGGTAACGGTAATCTTGTCATAACCAGCTACGTTATTATGTTGGAGTTTTACCTATTAATATCAAAATTTGTGTACAGAAAATTGAATTTGGAAATAGAAGATACATGCACGACATCTAGAACTAAAATCAATGTTCTACTCCTGGCATAGGCATGATAAAGATAGAAGGTAGAGTATAGGTTTGTTAAAATTAAACTTGAATAAGAGTTATTCATGGGCAAGGATGAGATCCTTTCTGGGCAGAAGCTTAAATATTTAGGCAAGATACTTGTAGAATAGCATGGGTACTCTTACTTTATAATGGCTAATAGACTGCCAATCAGTCACCTCCTTAGAAGACTCTAATCTCATAAAGAACTTTACATTGAAAATGCCTAGAAACCTATGTTGCATAGAAACAGACATATCAACAATACAGGAAACACATATGAAGATCAATACACAACATTTTAGT
Source organism: Iris pallida (assembly GCA_029216955.1). Classification (NCBI taxonomy): domain Eukaryota; kingdom Viridiplantae; phylum Streptophyta; class Magnoliopsida; order Asparagales; family Iridaceae; genus Iris; species Iris pallida. Next base: position 1,107,317 of record JANAVB010041017.1, on the reverse strand, counting down.
AAGTAGCATACGACATGACGGGCATACGACAACAAAGAAATACATATATAACATATCAAGCATGTTTTCTTCATCTAAAATATAGACAAAACAAATAGATAAGAGATATAAAGACACAAATCGATTTATTTATTTATTGAAAGAAACTAAAAGAGTGGATGCCGAGGGGAAAGGAAGGGGCTAATCTGCCAAAGGAGAGAAGAAGGTAAATTCGTTTATAGACAAATAAAGAAAACTATGACAAAGTTTAATTCACAATCACCACTGCAACTCCTAACTAGCATATTGATTCCTCTTTACGTACTTGGAAACACAGGTCCAGCAGGTATCCTTGAAGTACGAGTGTTCGAGTATCTAATAGGTGTACAACACAGCTATGACACCTTCGTCGAAGTATATATTGCATACATGTAGAAACTAAACACAAATATTACACAAATATTTCTTATCCACCTTCTACGACCTAGTTCTTGAATCTAGCCCTTCAGTAACATCCTTTTCCTCCATGTTAGTTCACCAATGTTCCCAGTGGTGGAGCCAGACAAATTTTCTGGGGGAAGAGAATATACACCACGAAAACAACAACAAAGCCTTTATTTCAGATTTCTAGTGTAGGCTGTTTGAATTTTCTTCTTCCATTCGGCTCTGTAAGGGCCATATTATCTATAACGCTAACAAGATCTATATCTTTCTTTAACACTTCAAATTATGTTAGTCTATGTCTACTTTTAGTCCTAGCGGCTCCATTAACTACAATATTATTGCTCCTTATGAGGGCATCTATGAATCTACGTTGCACATGTCAAAACCAACTAAACCGATGTTTCTATGTCTTGTTCTCAATCGACGTCACCTCTAACTTTCCACGGATACACTCATTTTTTAATATATTCTTTAATTTATTGTCACTCATCCATCTTAGCATTCTCACTTTAGCTAAACTAACTTTCTGGATATGTTTCTTAATTGTCCAGCGCTCCAATCCATAAAGCACGACTGATCTTATAACAGGTCTTGTAGAATTTTTCTTTCAACTTCAGAGGTATCTTGTGATAAAAAAAGTACTTACATAAGCAGCCCTCCATTTCAACCATCATATTTTAATTCTATGCATGAAATTCTTCTCAAACCCTCCATCATGATGAATGATTGATCCTAAATACTGTATCGCCCTTAGGTATCTCTTGTCCATTTATATGAATTTTCCCCTTTTTTTACCCCAGGTTCAATTACATTTCATATATTTTGCCTTCGTTCTACTAATCCCCAATGCCTTAGATTCTCACTTCACCCTTCTATTTTAAAATCTAAGTATCTAATTGTTCTCTACTCCCCCAACCAACACAATATCATCAGCAAACATCATATGATCATACATTATGAAACCTCCTGGATATGTCTAGTAATCTCATCCAAAATTGTCACAAAAAATGTAAGAACTCAACATTGATCCTTAATGTAAGCCAATGGTAAAGCGAAAACACACTAGTCCAAATATTTTCCAGGAACAACGAAATTGCCCTAATTTAAAAAGTTATTGGGGACATGATACAGAATTTATAAAATGTGATTCGTAAGGTTCGAACCCGATACACCTCTTAAGTACAAAACTAATCGTCCAACCAACTAAGCCGTGGTTTGACGACGCTGCTACGTTGCCCGCGGTTTTGGCACGCATTTTTTTTTTCCGCCAGCCACGTGTCGGCTTCCCATTGGCCCCCATGGCCGGGATTTTTAGGGGGTGGGGCTCGGTGCTAGCAGAGGGGCCAATGGGCTGCTGCCACGTGGCGGCGGGCCAATTGGCCTGCGGGCAAAATATCATTTCCGGTGGTTTAATTGTTGAATCGTTTAAGACGGTCAAACCGTTCCGCTCCTGTTATATTACCAAAAGCTCGGACATTGTCAACCCTTCTGACTCTCTGTAGGGGTTCTCTCGACATTCAACATTTATGTTTTTCCCAATCCACTACTCCGTTGCACGGACACGGCGACACGGGCACGACATTGATTCTGGCATGTACTAGATCTAAACCGTGGTTACTAAAAATCAGCATTTATAGCAGGACTGGTACAATTCACATAATCATTCCAAAAAAAAAAAATTCCTATATATGAAGTGATGAGAGAGAGAGAGAGGGAGAGAGAGACTGACTGATTCTTCGGAGATGATGCAGAGCTCGCCGTGGGCGACACCTCTCCTGGCGAACTCGAGGGCGGCGTAGCCGGCAGCCACTCCCCCGCCGAGTATGACGTACACGAACGCTCTTCCCATTTCTCTCTCTCTCTCTCTCTCTCTCTTTCTCTCTCTCTCTCTCTCCTCGATTTTTAATCTTGAGCCGATGAATATGGATGAGATGACGAGGGGACTACTTGCCTTCTACGAACCTCTTGCTGCTGACAATTAGATAAGACTACAACAACTTCGGGATATTTACTCTTATGTCCTTCAGCCAACCAATTACAGTATTTTTGTTTAGGCTAAATTACAACTTGACCCTCAATTAATATTTTTCAACTTGATATTCTCAACTTTTATAGTACTAACTTGATACCTGAAAGAAAAAAATTATACTAAATTGTCCCTTCTCTTCTCCCCCCAACCCCCACCCCCCTCTCTCCGACTATGGGTGGCAGCGGACGGCGGGCGCGAGCAGCGCAAGCGCGACGAACGAGCGCTTTGGGCAGCGCGCGAGCGGGGGCAGAGCGTGGCGGCGCGCGAGCGGGGGCTGCTGGGCATGGTGCGGCGGCGCGCGAAAAGCGGGCGGGTGCACGCGAGCGGGAACGCGGGCTCGGGCCGGGTAGGGGGGTTTGTCGGCCTGGTGGTCGCCGAGGGGTATGAGGGCAAGAGGCCACCGGGGAGGGGAAGGGGTGGGGGGAAGTAACAGTCGGGGGGGGGAAGAATTTTTGGTATCAAGTTAGAAATATAAGCTGAGATAGTGTATTAAATTAGTACTTATAAAAGTTGAAGGTATCAAGTTGAAAACAGTGATAGCTGGCGGTATCAAGTTGCAAATTAGCATTTTGTTTATATATATATATATATATATATATATATATATATGTATATAATTATATATATGCACGTGGCTTGTACGCATTCTAATTAGGGGTGAGCATTATTCGGTTTTGAACCGAAAACCGAACCGAATAAGAGATTCGTTCGGTTTTAAAAAAAATCGGTTCGGTTTCGGCTTTAAAAATACTAGATTTTCTTATTCGGTTTTGGTTTTGGGTTTCGGTTTCGGTCCAAAACCGAAAACCGAATAAGAAAATTTAGTTTTTATATATATATATATATATATATATATATATATATATATATATATATATATTATATATATATATATATAACTAATATATATATAAACTATATATATATATATATATATATATAGATATATAGTTTATATATATATTTAGTTTATATATATATATATATATATATATTATATATATATTATATTATATATATATATATATATATATAATATAGGTATTACTAAATATCTATAAGTATATACTATATATATAATAAATATATCTAGGTATATATAGTTATTATATATATTAACAAAAAAACCCAAAAACCGAATAAACCGAAAACCGAACCGATTTAATTCAGTTCGGTTCGGTTCGGTTCGGTTATTACCAATTCGGTTCGGTTTCGGTTTTGCTTATTCGGTTTCGGTCCAATTCGATTTTAACTTATTCGGTTCGGTTGGAACCGAATAAACCGAATACTCACCCCTAATTATAATCTCTTTGTAATTTTTTATTTGGGTAGAGTAAAAGATATCATAATAGCAAACTAATTTTTTTAAATGTAATTACCTAGCTGCCCTAATTTAATGAACAATTTTAATTAGTAGTTATATAAAGGTACATTTGAAAAAAAAAAACGGTGAAGCATACTTTCCTTATTTTATAGTAGAATATATATATATATATATATATATATATATATATATAATATAATATATATTATATATATATATATTATATATATTATTATCTTTTTTCTTTTTTTTCTTTTTTTGAAGCAATGGGTAATTGTTGCGAACTCGCCTCCACTGAGGCTCGAACTCTGACCACTTGGGCCACATGCATCACTCTTAACCACTAGGCTAGAGGTCATTTGCTATATATATATATATATATATATATATATATATATATATATATATATATATATATAAATATATATATATATATATATTGTCACGATCCGTTATCCAAATTGTTGGGCCGGGCCGAGCCATGTCCAACCTACGCTTGGTGAAAGCGTAGTAAGCTGTTCTAAGTATAGACAATAAAGGATCTAAGCTGCTAACAGTTCTAATATAACATTTAAAAGGTTCATCACAACACAGCATCTATAAGCGAAAGTAAAATAAGTACAGACTTAATAATACACTTCCAAAGTATCAAACTGGAGACAAAGTCCAGTGACAACAAGCTAGTCTAAACAGTTCAATAACTAAGCCAAAAAGAATCTAAGCGAGACTACCAAGCGAGGTTCCCTGCGGGGACTTCCTCGGGAGCAAAAGCCTGGTCCTTTGTAGTGGGTCCATAGAAAGGATCACAGAGCAAATCTTCCTCCGAAAGTATGCCTACAACGTTATCCTGTCAGGACAGTAGCAAGTACTGATTCTACAAACTAAACATACTGAGCATGGAATGAAAAGAGATGTAATAAATAAGAATCATGTCATATCTCATGTCGTATCACAATCATGTCATATCACAAATCTATCATGTCAGGAATACATTTCATCATGGCAATATATGTTTGTTTTAAAGTTTAAAACTGTAGCATGTACGTGATCAATCAATAGATAAATAGGATGTACAGTGGTACATATCAATTTTCTGAAGTGTACATACGTACACTTAACGGCATCGGTGTATATCCATACACAAACGCGGGATCAGACATACGACAAAGTTGCATATAGAATGTAACAGTGCACGGTAAATACATACGGAGAAGGGGGACATGATCACGTACTCTACTAACAGTTTTTCCATAACCCAGATTCTAACATGTGAGAGATACGAGAACAGTTTAAAACATATGAAAGATACCGGGAGCAGTATAAGCATGGTAGGTACTGAGAGCAGTATAAACATGTGGAAGGTCCCAGGGGCGGAGGGACTGTGAGTGTGCACTGGGCTGTAGCCAAGTGCAAAAAAAATTGCTAACTTTTTTTTTATAGAGCCCATCTCTTATCACTAACTAGCCCAGGTAGCCCTCTAGCCCATAAGTAGCTTCTTGTAATGTCTCCAACAACTTAAGTCTAGCCCATCTCTTGTCAAAAAAAAAAGTTTGAAGGAAAATTGCAGCTCTCCCCGACCCCGAGTCCCGAGCGGCAGTCATCCCTTCCCCTGCTGCTCTCCAGTCCGACCGACGGTGCGCCGGTGGCTGCTCCTCCCTTCTCTCATCCTCTCCAGTCCAACCGATAGCGGCTCGTAGTCTTCCTTTGGTAAAACTCTAGCCCTCAATTTTTTCTAAAACCCTAATTTCCAAATTTTTTGTTTTGATTTTATGAGGCTTTGATCTTAATTAATTCACTATTTAATAGGACCCATCGGTGCTCTCCCCGTCCCCCGACCGTCTCCAGCTCGAGTCCCCGACCGTCTTCTCTGGTAAAAACCCTAACCTCCTAATTTTATAAAACAAACCCCTAAATTTTTGATGTTTGATTTGATGTTAATTACTTCACTATTTATTAGGACTTGGAGTATATAATGGAAAATCAAGGAAACAAGAGAAAGAAAACCCTATTTTCATTCTTTAAACCAAGGGGTGAAACATCCCGATGTGAAAGTCTTCCACCTCCTTCGAATGTTAATATTTCAACCCCAAGTGTTGATCATAGGGATGAGTTAATAGTTGATCTAAATTCTCTTGAACGAGACTCAGGTTTACGAATTCCGATACATGGACATTCTGTTAATTATAGGGATGAAATCAGACGGACATATATCAAAATGGGTCCATATCAGCCGAAATTGGCATCATTTCCACTGTCTGAGTTCGGAAACAATCTCGTCGATTTCAATACTCTTGGTTCCAACAATTTCCTTGGTTAGAGTACTCTCCTTCAAAGGATGCAGCATTTTGTTTCCCATGTTATCTTTTTGAAAATGATAATGCTCTCCATTGCACATTGACTGTCGAAGGGTTTAAAAATTGGAAGTGAGTTAATGAGGGAACTCGATGTGTGTTTTTGACACATATGGGAGGTCCCACATCTACCCATAGATATTCTATAAAAGCTATGGAAGATTTATCAAATGTTACTCAACATATTGATAAAGTGATTAATGCACAATCTTCCGAAGAAATTTCGAAGAATCGTTTACGGCTTAAGACGACAATTGCTAGTATTCGGTGGCTCAGTTTGCAAGCATGTGCATTCAGAGGTCATGATGAATCACCGGCTTCTAATAATCGTAGAAACTTCATAGAGATGATAAAATTGATGGGGAGTTTGAATGTCAACATTGATGATGTTGTATTGGAGAAAGCTCCAAAGAATGCACAATATACTTCACCAACTATTCAAAAAGAGATTTTGCATATCATGGCCAACATGGTGAGAAGTAAAATCCGTGAAGAAGTTGGGGATGCAAAGTTTTGTATTTTGGTTGATGAAGCCAGAGATGCGTCTAACAGAGAGCAGATGGCTATTGTTCTAAGGTTTGTTGATGTTCATGGTATCCTAAATGAGCGTTTCTTTGAGATTGTGCATGTTGGGGACACCGTTGCTTCAACCCTGAAGAAACAAATATCTGATGTACTTACTCGGTATGACTTACATATCCACAATATGCGAGGGCAAGGATATGATGGTGCTAGCAATATACGTGGAGCATGGAATGGATTACAAGCCTTATTTCTTAGAGATTGTCCATATGCATATTTTGTTCATTGTTTTGCACGCAGACTACAACTAGCTCTAGTTGCAGCAGCTAGTAATGAGACTTCAGTTTGGCTATTCTTTTCGAAATTGACTACCATTGTCAATCTTGTTAGTGCTTCTCCTAAGCGTCATACTGAGTTACAATCTACTCAAGCAATTGAGATTGCACATATGGTGGCTAGCGGTGAACGTGATACTAGTAGAGGGGCTAATCAGATTGATAGTTTGCAAAGGGCTGGAAGTACTCGATGGAGCTCTCATTTTGATTCTATTTGCAGCTTAATCGATATGTATCAAGCAACTATTAAAGTGCTTGAAAGCATGGTAAATGATGGTTCCTCTAATTCTATGCGTGGGGAAGCAGCTGGTTCTTTGCTTGTGATGAAGTCTTTTGATTTCATATTCATATTGTACTTGATGCATAAAGTCATGGGAATTACAAACTTGCTTTGTCAGGCTTTACAACAAAAATCTTTGGACATCTTGAATGCAATGGATCTAGTATCCTCAACTAAAAGATTGGTTCAAACTTTAAGAGATGATGGTTTTGGTGGTCTTCTTAGTTATGTGGAATCAGTTTGCAAAAAATATGACATTAATATACATAATATGAGTGCTTGTTACAGAGGGGCTAGAGGTCGTTCTTGCCAGCAACGAGATTCTGTTACATTTGAGCATCACTATCACTTTGACATATTCAACTCTACAATAGATTTTCAATTGGAAGAGTTGAATAATAGATTCAATGATGAGGCAGTAGAAATCCTTAAGTTGAGCTCTCCTTTACAACCAAATGATCACTTCAAATCATTTGATATTGATCATCTGTGCACTCTTGCGGAGAAGTTTTACCCGGCTGATTTCAATGATCAAGATATGCATTATTTGAGATGTCAGTTAGAGCATTATCAGGTTGATGTACTTCACCATGAGAAGTTCCAAAATATATCAACCATTTCTGAGTTATGCCGGTCATTAGTTGAAACAAACAAGTCACAGTACTACAATCTGATTGAAACTCTTCCTGTGTCCACAGCAACTACAGAACGAGCATCTTCAGCTATGAAGCTTATTAAAACTAATCTGAGAAGTAAAATGGACGATGAGTTCTTAGCCGATGCTATGGTTATTTACATTGAACGAGAAATTGCTGAAGATATTGACTCAGATTCTATCATAGATGAATTCTATTCTCTAAAGAATCGAAGAGTGCAACTTCGATAGGGTATATTTCTTCTTTTTTGTTTCTTTTTGTTCGCCATTAATAAATGCACATGCATTTGTTCAAATTAGATTTGTTTGCATGTATTTGTTCACTATGGCATCATGTATTGTTTCAATCAGTCATAGGTGACTAATACTGATACATATTGGTCAATACCGATACATTTTGGTCTTACCTGAACTTTTTTTGGCCTATGGTGTTTTAGGTTCAGTTCTTGCCTAGCTATTTCACTGTGATATTTGCAAGTTCATGGTTGTTTACCCAACTTTTAAATGTGTTATAAAAGACAATGTAATGTGGCATCGCGATATATGGAGTTAGAAGTCGTGAACAAGCTTAATTGTTTTATTCAAGAACCTTACCAGTTCCAGTTATTTGATCCAATTGAAATTTGATAATTTTCTATTAATTATCATACAATGAAATTATTCTTTTGCAGTTCCCTCCATGTTACAAGGACATGAGTTTTTGGATCAGCGACGCTTTCCGAAAAATAATTTATGTCCAGTCGTAAGAGGAATTGCTGGGGATCTTGTAGAGGAGGCATGATTAACTATTTTTTCCCCTTCTTCTTCTTGATTTCATATGAATTTCCAATTGTACGACAACTTTCATGACTCTTGTCTAATTGTAGGTAAAATTGATTGACAATTTCACAAACAAAAAGGGGATGACTAGCCACTGTTATAGAATTGCATACCGGTCAATGGAGCGTTCGCTTATTGATAATGAAATAAACCAGTTGTAGGTGCATAAATGTTTGTTGTATAGTAATTATTTTCTGGGATGCCTTTCTTTATTGGGGATATATTGTCACCCCCAGTTTTCAGAAACAGGGGTATTTTGTCATTTATATTTTTGAATATTTTTAAAATTTATTTTATTATTTATGATATTATTTTGGGGTTGAAATTTATTTTTATTTATGATATTGTTTTGGGGTTATTTGAGTCGGGTTCGAATTTCAACTCAATCCGACTTGAAACGGGGACCCGGGGGTAGTTTGACTCTAGTGGGACCCACACACTAGTTAGGCATGGCCCACATGATATTAATTTTAGTCTACATGATAGAAATATTTTAGTTAGAGGTTAGACTAATTATTATGGATAAGCTTAGTGTGATTAGAGACTTTAGAATGACTAATTTAGCCCCAACCAATTAGCCCTTTCCTAATACTCATAGAATAGGTTAGTGGGGGCATTTTGGACCTTACCATAATAGGACAAATAGCCCCATATGGTCAGCCACTTTGGGAGAGGATAGGCTCAACTTTATTTCATTATTCTCATCCACACTCTCTCTCTTGTTCTTCCCCAAATTCCTAGAGAGCAATCCCTAGCAATTTCTCCACCAAATCCTTCCATTTCGCCACCAAATCTTCTTCTTTTCTTCTCCATTCTAGCCAAGGAGGAAGCTACCCAAGTTTGGGAGGATTCGGAGCTCGTTCGTGTCCTTTTGGAATCTCTACGTGTCGGTGTCGCTCCGGGAAGGCTTTTCTTCGATTCGATCTACCGGGAGGTATAAATCCCTTATCCTTTTTATTTTCTCATGCATATAGGTCTATTTTGAACCCATAGGAATGACCCCTATGGTTGTATCTCCATTTGTGTCCATTTCGTGTCCATTTGGAGGTCATAGGAGTGTCCTTTGTGTTGTGGTTGTGTCCATGTGGGAAAATCCCAAATTTGGACACACTATGTGTTTGTTATGTATGAATGAATTATTACATGTTTAATCTCATATTTTGTATTGGAGATGTGTTCTATAGTGTCTCATATATAATAATTAGTGTAGAGAGTGAGTTCTTGATATATTATGTTATATACTTATGTTCTTTTGTCTCAAACTACCCAAATCCGTCATGATTTTTATCCACGTTTTTAATTTCAGCCCTAACTTAGAAATGTCATAACTTCTAGCTCAAAGCTCGGTTTAATCTCCCTTTTTTTTAAAAAAAAAACGTATTGAAGTTAGCTTTCCAAAAACATATATTAATAGGCCTAATTCTTTCTGTAACTTTCTGGAGAATTATTTGAGTGTCAGCTGTACGAAAGACAAACGCGTTCTCGGTGTTTTCGCGATTTCGGGAGTTTTCGGAAACGAAAACGCGATCCGTTTGAAGTTTCGGAAAGCTAACACATATATCTATAACAAAATTTAATTCTAGATTTTAATTCATGCTGAGATGGTACAGTATTGATTAGTAGGAGTTACTATTCGGCATATGCATTTTGTGCACCCTTGTGTGTAATATAATGTTCTATTTGATTTTTAACCCATGTTAATGTATATATATTTATAATTAAATAGAGAATGCAAGCATGAGTAAATGTTTAAATAAATGATGTATGAGGTGTAAGTATCCTATCTAATGTAAGCATGTATAAGTATGGCTTGTAATGAATATGTAGGTTCCATAGTGTAATGTATGGTGCATATAGTAGTGCAAGAGAATAAATGAATGATGAATGAATGCAAGCATGAATGTAATGTAATAATAGATGTAATGTATGCAATATACAAGTTAATGAGATGTAATGTTCTATGTTAACACAAATCCTATATACCTCATGTACCCCTTACACTATGTAGACACTATCACACTTGACACTTTGTTCACTTACACTTTGACACTCTTTGATATGTATACACTATGTATGCCCATTTAACCCTCACTTGCCCCTTTGCCATGTTCACATACACACACATAGCCTCTTAAATAAGTATTTATGAATACAGTTAACTTAGCTATGTATGTATATATATATGTTAGCATATTGTTGTAATATATAAGTTTATATAACCATTTGAAATGCCATGATTATAGACCTAATGTTGAATACCAATATATGCATGTGTATATATGTGTAGACATATATAGTTTAAAGTAATAGATTACCTAGTGTATATCCAATGTGAATTCTTGCCTATTTGAGTATTGAATAATTGCATGCTATATAGAGTTGGGTGTATGTTGGCTTGTATAGCCTTGTATTGATGTGTGCTTGCTAGGATAGTCTTGGTTAGGCCTAGTAAGACTTGCTGGGTTAGGACATGACCTAGTTTGACCTAGTTTGACTAGTGCAGTTGACCAGAGTTGACCAAGGGTTGACTTTGGCCTAGTTTGACCTAGATTCATGTAGAATACATTGTAGTGCTTTATATTACCCTTCTGGACATGTTGTGACTTGTGCTGTTCTAATTAGGAGCCAGACACCACTCCTCGGACAGTACATTTTTCTTGGACACTCAGATAGCAGGCGAGTACATTCTCTGATCTTTTCATACTTACCTGGATTATATTCTTGCTCTAGATTACTCTACATGATGCTGATACATATCTTCACGGATTAATACTATATGGATCCCTTCCTGAGATGTTATCCCTCTACGGGTGCATCGGGTATTTTGTTCATGTACTTTATCATGTGCATCAGGTACTCCTTGTACTCGTACTAGTTCATATTTTTACATGTTCTCATGTGCTTTATCACGTGCCTCATGTACTACTCATTACATGAGTTCACGTATCCTTAGCTGTATTCATGTGCTTATAACGTAACTTGAATGGATCCTTATGTATTAAATGGGGCAGGGTGAATAGAATTGGTTATGTGATCATTATCCCCAGTAGCTGTATAAATGTGCCTCTTATTTGTATTCATGTGCCCCTAAGCCGTTTACATAACCATATTGTACTCTAAATCACGTAGCCACTTACAGTCTCTACTATCATGTATTTACTTTCAGTTACAAAATATCTCCTGTTTACTCGTACTTTCTTTTCAGCACTTCCTGTATTTTACTCTATTGCATGATTTATACTCCTAACCTGCTATGAACTGTTTTGAGAGATATGTGCTCGCTCATGTCCTGACTGGACCTGTTGATAAATTTTACAGATAGCCTGGAATTGCCTGCTAGCCTAGAGGAGACACAGTAGAGGTTGTTTAGATAGTTATTTCATTTTATCTGGAGTTGTATTTACTTGTGGATTACTGTATTTGAGTTTTGAGATGTATTTCTGGGATTATGTATCTTAGACACTTAGACTTCTATCTCCTGTATCTCTTTTGGATTTCATGTTTATCTATCTTTATCATTCTACCTTAGATTGTGATTGAGTTGTACCTCTGTGTTGGCATCCTTATGGAGAGTATTCATATTATGCTAGTTATAGTTCATGACCTAGAACAGCGTTCTACCGCCGACATTGCGGCGTAGGCTGGGCGTTGTTACGTACTCGTACCCTCACGGTGGGTGCGGGTCGTGACACGTTTCTAGTGGTGGCCCATACAGGTCGAGTTTATGTAGTGGTATTCGAACTAGAGTACCACTACAGCCTGCAGTATGAATTGAATATATTTTGAAGGTACTCAATCACGGTTAGGATTCCTTGAGAGATTCCTGGGACGACCCTTGAGAATCTTATTTTAACTTCGATTTGAAATCTGTTTTTTCCTGATTTGATTTACCTTTACTTCCTGTTATTGAACTTGATTTTGATAGATTATTGTTGAATTTTGAATCTTGATGTTAGTGGTTGAATTTGAGTCTGTATTTTTATGATTTTTGATGGATTATTGTTGAATTTTGAATCTTGATGATAGTGGTTGAATTTGAGTCTGTATTTATTTTTTGATGGATTATGTTGAATTTGAATCTTGATATTAGTTGTTGAATTTGAGTTTGTATTTATATGTATATGTACATTTTTTTGGAATTAAGGTATAACCTGATAACATACTTGATAAGGATAGTGAGAAAGGTAAAGTCTACTTTATTATGGAATTTAGAATTTATTGCAGTCATATTTGCTAGCATGATAAGGACGTAGAGCCTGATATAGCTATACTTATCTTAGTTATGAAATCTAGATTTTCTTGCAGCCATACCGGGTGGCGTGGTAAGAATTCTAGATAACATGATTATAGGTGTATGCCTTATTATGGACTCTATCGTTTATTGCAGCTATGCTTATGGCGTGGCAGAATTCTGACAACATAATTTTAAGAAGACGCATATGATTATCAGATTGTACCTTAAATATTTTTGAACATGTTTTCTCTACTTTTGTTTCAGTCCTTCAAAAAAAAAAAAGAAAGAGAGAATTGTTATTTGTTTTTTTTGTTTTGTTTCTCATTTATTTAACTTAGGAGTAGCTTTAGCTGTTTTTTAAACTTTGTGTAACTTCTTACTATGAAATTCTTCTTAATACAATGAATCGATGATTTTGCTAGACTTTATCTTGGATTTAAAAATTTAGCTCTGGATTTCAAAATGGGTTTTTCTTTTAAACAGATAAGCAAAAACAGATTTTATCGTTATTTCTTTCTTGCTATTATTCTTGTATTAAATAATAATAATAATACTGTCTTGATTACGTCAATCACCTGCTTACAACCTTGGTAGGAATCTAATTGTTGGTCTTAACGTAGAATTAAAATTTTATATTGGGACATGAGATATATATGAATATATATAGTGGACACTTTCCTGACACTTATACACGCTACACTTGATTTCCACCTATCTGAATACATATTAATATGTCGTTAATGTTTAAATTTTCAAAACCCCAATATTTCCGATTTTCTGCTTTTCCTAGCTTAACTCGTAATTTAAATATAAAATTTTATGATAATAGTTTTATTTATATCACTGCACATGTATGTTATACGTAGGGTTTCAATTCAATTTTTTTTTGGGTTGAGTTTTGTGTTTAAATTTGTCAAATCTGAGACTGTGTGCATATTAACCCTTAATACGGGATTTTAAATGTTAGTTCAAATTGATTGTTTTAAATGTAATATTTAGAGCTGTGTACATGTTGTTGTAGGGATATAAATTTAGATTCCATATTCTTACATGTTTGGTTGTGATAAACATTAAGTTGGTTTTGATGTGCAAAGTCTCCAAAATCCTGAAAACTGAATATATGTTAACATTTTTACATTGATTTCCATGTTTAGTTCAATTTCAGATTTAACATGTAATATTGAACTGTATGCGTAGATAAATGTATTGATCGTATATTAGGGTTTCATTTCTATCATGTTAGGATGTATTGGGAGCATTGAGATTAGTTGTGATGTTTTAAACTCCTAAATTTTGAAATTGCATTATGTTAATATTGTACTGGTTTAAATGTTAGCTTATTTTCAGATTTTGTATGTAAATGCTGAACTAAAACTGGGTTTAACCTTTCAATACTAAGCTATAACCCTGTACAAGGACACACACACACCCTAACTTAGTATACCCTGTCATGTAACCTAACTCTTCCTCTCTATGTCATGATTATATCTATATAGATATATAGAGCTTAGGCATACATGTTATAATGTATATACATACATAACTAAATCTCTACCTCTTTATATACATATATACATGGTTAGCCATGCATGTTATGAGCAAATGAGTTGTGTATTGTAGATTGTTTAACCAATATGACATGATTAGTGTAACTTGATAGTTATTGTTTGAAACCCCAAATCCTCCTATGCACTTTCATGTATATTTCACATACACACACGCCTATTATCTAACCATATGAACATGTCCACATATACCATACACACACAACTACATAACTTGTACATAATGCTAGATTTTCCCTCTCTAACGCTATATATATAATATATTGTGATTGGATTTCCATGCAATTGGCTTTCATTCTTTAACTTTTGATTTTGATTTTCTTGAATAGTACTCCTTATTAGATAAATGGTAGTTAACTTTATTTTATTTTGATAAGTACCAGTTTTCATATAGGATGGTAGACTGCCTTACAGTCTTGATGATTGTTATTTCTGTATCTTTTCTAGTTTAGCACCCTAGATTGCTTGTGTGTTTTGATACCATATGACCGTTTTGGTCTAGCATGACTAGTATACCTAGATGAGACTTTCACTACCACCGTTTGCCATGACCCTGTATGTCATCCTTTTAAATCGTATGATTATTTAAGTTCTGAGACTTTGATTGTGGGGGGTTTGACCTAGAAGGAGTATGAACATTTTAATTTTGAGGATGAAATTTTTCTAAGGTGGGTAGACTTGTAACACCCAGTTCTCTAAAATGAGGATAATTTTGAAATTTTGTAATTTTAATCATTTATTGATTTGACATTTAAATCATGATATAATTTTTGGTAATTTTTAAATCATTTTAAAACTATTTAAAATCATGACTTGTGATTTTGATATTTTGCTAGTGAAACCCTAGAGACTGTTTGACCTAGAGCCTAACCATGTGATTAGGATATTTTAATGTCATTTCTGGCCTAAGGATATTTTGCATTTGACCTCTTTGAATTATTTTGATATTTATTGCGTTGGTGATTGTTGATTTTGACCTTTGATAGGTGTGATTTTGTGATGGTTTTGTGTCCGTATCGGACACGTATCAGTTTTATTTACAAATGTTTGATGTGCCTCAAAGAGATTTTTTTTTTGCTGATTTTTTTTGAAAAGTATTTGAATGAGATTGTTTTCTGCATGTGTTTCCTGTGATTGCTTTGTTTTAATTTCGAGGACGAAATTTTTTTTAAGGTGGATAGATTTGTCACCCCAAGTTTTCAGAAACATTTTTTGTCATTTTTATTTTTGAATATTTTAAATATTATTTTATTTATGATATTATTTTGGGGTTGAAATTTATTTTATTATTTATGATATTGTTTTGGGGTTATTTGAGTCGGGTTCGAATTTCAACTCAATCCGACTTAAAACGGGAATCCGGGGATAGTTTGACTCTAGTAGGACCCACACACTAGTTAGGCATGGCCCACATGATATTAATTTTAGTCTACATGATAGAAATACTTTAGTTAGAGGTTAGACTAATTATTATGGATAAGGTTAGTGTGATTAGAGACTTTAGAATGACTAATTTAGCCCCAACCAATTAGCCCTTTCCTAATACTCATAGAATAGGTTAGTGGGGGCATTTTGGACCTTACCATAATAGGACAGATAGCCCCATATGGTCAGCCACTTTGGGAGAGGATAGGCTCAACTTTATTTCATTATTCTCATCCACACTCTCTCTCTTGTTCTTCCCCCAAATTCCTAGAGAGCAATCCCTAGCAATTTCTCCACCAAATCCTTCCATTTCGCCACCAAATCTTCTTCTTTCCTTCTCCATTCTAGCCAAGGAGGAAGCTACCCAAGTTTGGGAGGATTCGGAGCTCGTTCGTGTCCTTTTGGAATCTCTACGTGTCTCGATCTACCGGGAGGTATAAATCCCTTATCCTTTTCATTTTTTTCATGCATATAGGTCTATTTTGAACCCATAGGAATGACCCCCATGGTTGTATCTCCATTTGTATCCATTTCGTGTCCATTTGGAGGTCATAGGAGTGTCCTTTGTGTTGTGGTTATGTCCATGTGGGAAAACCCCAAATTTGGACACACTATGTGTTGTTGTTATGTATGAATAAATTATTACATGTTTAATCTCATATTTTTGTATTGGAGATGTGTTCTATAGTGTCTCATATATTATTAGTGTAGAGAGTGAGTTCTTGATATATTATGTATATACTTATGTTCTTTTGTCTCAAACTACCCAAATCCGTCATGATTTTTATCCACATTTTTAATTTCAGCCCTAACTTAGAAATGTCATAACTTCTAGCTCAAAGCTCGGTTTAATCTCCCTTTTTTTAAAAGAAGCGTATTGAAGTTAGCTTTCCAAAAACATATATTAATAGGCCTAATTCTTTCTGTAACTTTCTGGAGAATTATTTGAGTGTCAGCTGTACGAAAGACAAACGCGTTCTCGGTGTTTTCGCGATTTCGGGAGTTTCCGGAAACGAAACGCGATCCGTTTGAAGTTTCGGAAAGCTAACACATAGATCTATAACAAATTTAATTCTAGATTTTAATTCATGCTGAGATGGTACAGTATTGATTATTAGTAGGAGTTACTATTCGGCATATGCATTTTGTGCACCCTTGTGTGTAATATAATGTTCTATTTAATTTTTAACCCATGTTAATGTATATACATTATATAATTAAATAGAGAATGCAAGCATGAGTAAATGTTTAAATAAATGATGTATGAGGTGTAAGTATCCTATCTAATGTAAGCATGTATAAGTATGGCTTGTAATGAATATGTAGGTTCCATAGTATGTAATGTATGGTGCATATAGTAGTGCAAGAGAATAAATGAATGACGAATGAATGCAAGCATGAATGTAATGTAATAATAGATGTAATGTGCAATATACAAGTTAATGAGATGTAATGTTCTATGTTAACACAAATCCTATATTGCCTCATGTACCCCTTACACTATGTAGACACTATCACACTTGACACTTTGTTCACTTACACTTTGACACTCTTTGATATGTATACACTATGTATGCCCATTTAACCCTTACTTGCCCCTTTGCCATGTTCACATACACACACATAGCCTCTTAAATAAGTATTTATGAATACAGTTAACTTAGCTATGTATGTATATTATATATGTTAGCATATTGTGTTGTAATATATAAGTTTATATAACCATTTGAAATGCCATGATTATAGACCTAATGTTGAATACCAATATATGCATGTGTATATATGTGTAGACATATATAGTTTAAAGTAATAGATTACCTAGTGTATATCCAATGTGAATTCTTGCCTATTTGAGTATTGAATAATTGCATGCTATATAGAGTTGGGTGTATGTTGGCTTGTATAGCCTTGTATTGATGTGTGCTTGCTAGGATAGTCTTGGTTAGGCCTAGTAAGACTTGCTGGGTTAGGACATGACCTAGTTTGACCTAGTTTGACTAGTGCAGTTGACCAGAGTTGACCAAGGGTTGACTTTGGCCTAGTTTGACCTAGATTCATGTAGAATACATTGTAGTGCTTTATTACCCTTCTGGACATGTTGTGACTTGTGCTGTTCTAATTAGGAGCCAGACACCACTCCTCGGACAGTACATTTTTCTTGGACACTCAGATAGCAGGCGAGTACATTCTCTGATCTTTTCATACTTACCTGGATTATATTCTTGCTCTAGATTACTCTACATGATGCTGATACGTATCTTCACGGATTAATACTATATGGATCCCTTCCTGAGATGTTATCCCTCTACGGGTGCATCGGGTATTTTATGTTCATATACTTTATCATGTGCATCAGGTACTCCTTGTACTCGTACTAGTTCATGTTTTTACATGTTCTCATGTGCTTTATCACGTGCCTCATGTACTACTCATTACATGAGTTCACGTATCCTTAGCTGTATTCATGTGCTTATAACGTAACTTGAATGGATGCTTGTGTATTAATTGGGGCGGGGTGAGTAGAATTGGTTATGTGATCATTATCCCCAGTAGCTGTATAAATGTGCCTCTTATTTGTATTCATGTGCCCCTAAGCCGTTTACATAACCATATTGCACTCTAAATCACGTAGCCACTTACAGTCTCTACTATCATGTATTTACTTTCAGTTACAAATATCTCCTGTTTACTCGTACTTTCTTTTCAGCACTTTCTGTATTTTACTCTATTGCATGATTTATACTCCTAACCTGCTATGAACTGTTTTGAGAGATATGTGCTCGCTCATGTCCTGACTGGACCTGTTGATAAATTTTACAGATAGCCTGGGATTGCCTGCTAGCCTAGAGGAGACACAGTAGAGGTTGTTTAGATAGTTATTTCATTTTATCTGGAGTTGTATTTACTTGTGGATTACTGTATTTGAGTTTTGAGATGTATTTCTGGGTTATGTATCTTAGACACTTAGACCTATCTCCTGTATCTCTTTTGGATTTCATGTTTATCTATCTTTATCATTCTACCTTAGATTGTGATTGAGTTGTACCTCTGTGTTGGCATCCTTATGGAGAGTATTCATATTATGCTAGTTATAGTTCATGACCTAGAACAGCGTTCTACCGCCGACACTGCGGCGTAGGCTGGGCGTTGTTACGTACTCGTACCCTCACGGTGGGTGCGGGTCGTGACACATATATAGCTAAGTTACTGTTTATGTTGTGGATGCAGTGGAATGTTAGGGAAGCTGTGGAGAGTAAACTAAAAGTTACATTAAGTTGAAGATGGATATTCGACTTTGAAAGTTTTTATGCTATTGTAGCAAAATCAGATACAAGTGCAACAAACTGAATGTTGGAGGTTATGTTATTTTCAAATTATACTAAGCATGAAAAGGAGTAGAAAATGGAAGCTGTTCATTCTAATTGGCAAAGCAGAGAGGTAGAAGCTGTTTATTCTAATTGGCATATCCAAGGATGTCATCACAATTATAATTATTCTAAGCAGATGGTGTTCTTGTGCAGCAGACACCAAGTAGACTCTATACTGTATTGTGTCAAGCACTGGAAAAATTTGTAAGTATCATCGCTTTCAAGATTTCCATAGAATCAGCTTTAACTCCATATCCGAAACTATGCACTATATTTTTCATTAGTAGTTATACTTCCTTTCTCAACGTATGCACTGGCTTTTAAATTTTATATTCACTCACTTTGTGAATGTGCCTTCCTGTCATGTTGGAGCTTGCCAAACTTTAAGCAAACATACAAATGATTCCATGTTGAATTGTGGAAATTATATGGAGAATTATTTAAATTATTTACTTTTATTTTGCATGTTAGAGGCCTGTGTCGGAGATTGTTTGCAGGAATGTCTTCCTTGAATTATTTACTTTTACTTTGTGAATGTGCCTTCCTTGGCTCTGTTTGCAGGAATTTTGGTCCTGTGGACTAGTTTGATTCGCCTCATGAACTGATTGATCACTGATCTTTCCAATTCTAACTAGGTTTTGTGAATGCTGGTCATACTTATTGGATTTGAGAGAGATCAACTGAAGATATTACATGTCACAATAATAGAGGTCAGAGTACCTAAGTAGTTCCACTAAATGCAACATGGCCTATATAGTATAGATAATTAAGACAATGGGAATGAGTATGGAAAGGCTTTCCATTGAATTCGTTTTGTTTTTTAGGCCGAACACGAACTTGCACATTTTTCTTTCTATTGTCTAATTTGATTAAGCATTAATCATCGGTTTATACGGTCACGACTGTCTAGATACATGAGGATTTAACTACAAGCCAACAGTCTTCTATGGTCATGAACAAGCCTATTGTCTCAATCTCAAGCAAGCAACAATAGTTACAAGATGTCAGAGCACCAAATATATAGCAAGGCGTCCCATACATTACATATTGGATGATCATGAAGCTAGTCGTACAAAATGTCAAGACTAGCAAGAGTTCAGTCATACATGATCAACCCTAGGATCTGTCAATCATGTTACAGCCCGTAGGCAGACAGTAAATAAGGTGCAATACGCTAGCACGTGCTCGCCGGCTAAACGCCTCAAAAGAATAATTTTTTACAATAAAGTGGGAGGACAAAAAGAAACCCACTCGTTGCCAGGGTTACGCCTGGTGGTCACCATATGGCTGAAAGACAGGTGGATCCTCTGGTGCTGCTCTGATATCTGGCCACACAAAACCAGCTGGGTCAGACCCCAGAAAGAGCAAGTACCACAAAGGAGGCTTCACTTAGGAACTAAAACCAGCATATCACAATAGAATGTTAAGGATAAATAATAAATAAAGAACTAATAATAATAGAGATAACAACAGTAAACTGAGTACGAAGAAACCATTCAAGTAGCCAGGTGATCACAACCCTTAAACCAAACAAGGACCGGGGTTGCAGCCCTTCACCTGAATAGAAACCCGTCTCAAATACTATTGGTACAGTGAAGACAATAAACAAAGAGAGGACACAGAACTGCTCCGGGAGCCAGGTTACAACCCTTAAACTAAACAAGGACCAGGGTTGTAACCCTTCGCCTGAATAGAACTGGACCCATGATCTTTATTGCTAAGACCAGTATAAATAATCATGATATTAAGGTAAGGTAAAACATGACGAACATGGCATGGAGTTGCAATAAGACGATAAACGAAGAGAGGACACAGAACTGCTCCGGGAGTCAGGTTACAACCCTTAAACCAAACAAGGACCGGGGTTGTAACCCTTCGCATGAACAGAACTAGACCGCCGATCGTTATTGTTAAGACAAGCATCAATAATCATGTCATGTCACAATCTTGCACAGGATCAGGATAAGACTAAGCTGGAATAAACTCCATCCAATCAATCACGGCCAATCAAGAGTACGGCTTGATAGTTTTAACTAACTAGGGTTATCACAGACCTAGTTACTAGTAAGATGCAATAAGATTATCCCAACAGCCACAAGCCCTGCAGACCATCCGATTATCCAGGTCGCATGTCCGTTTATGAAGAATGCAACACGTAACTGTGTGCTGGAAATGTGCCCTACTCGTCGGTAGGCTACAAGTCCACTGAATGCACCCAGATAACAGGATTGCCTGTAGCTGGGAATCTCTTCATGTCTACTGAATTATTCTAGTTTATTAGTCCTTAGTCAATTACTGTAGGTATCCCTGACCGTGATACTCAGGGATCCCTATCCTAGACATGATGCAAGACAGTACTGTTTTTTGTACAAACACAATCGCCCATGGTGTCCAGGTCATTTATACTTGTCATGTCAGGCTGGCTGTCGTAACAGCATGTCGTGATATATTATGTCAGTTTACTTGTTAAGAGTGCGCCACGGCGGGCCACTACCGTATTCAGGAATTATGCCAGAATTTATATGACATAGACATAAATGAGACATTTTAATAATAATATAATAATAATAATAATATAGAGGAGAAGACTGTGGAGGGAGCCATGCAGTTAAGGGAATAGAGCTCATGCGGCCAGGAATAATAGAGCTTATGCGGCTTGGGATTCAGGAGTCCATGCGGTTGGGCCCTGGAGGAAGACAGGATCTTATGCGGCTCGAATAATGCAAGTCCATGCGGCCGGGAAGGAGTGGGCGCATGCGGCTGGGGAGTGCAGGGCGCACGCGGCTAAGGGTTCGGGTCATATGCGGCTGAGCAAGGGAACAACTCATGCGGCTGGAAATGAAGGCGGCTTATGCGGCTAGAAATGCAAGTGCTCATGCGGCTGCGGACATGCAAGTGCTTTTGCGGCTGAGTTCAAGTGGGATCTCATGCGGCTGAGAATTGCCAAGTCTTATGCGGCTGCAGTGAGTTGACTTCATGCGGCTGAAAGGTTAATGCGCCATGCAGCTAAGTGAAGTCAAGGCCATATGCGGTTGGAAAGAGACTTGTCGCATGAATGTTCATGCGGTCAAGTAATTCATGCGGCTGAAAGACGGTGCTTCTTCTCCACTGATCCGAGAAGAATAGCCATGAAATTCATGGCTTCAAAGCTTCATAAACCCTTCATCCGAAGTCGAAATTCAGACTTCCATAGATCAAAATGGGGCAGAACGAAATTCTCTACAACATGGAACCATAAAACTTGAAAATAATAATGTTAAGTAGATTAAAACCCAAAAAATCCGAAAATATTATAAACTTAGATCTACACAAATAGAGCTATGGAAATTAGAAATGCTAAGTACTAAAGTGTGTTAGAATCTCGAGAGGAAGAGAATGGAACAATAAAAACAAAGTTCTTCCGTGAAGCAAGCTGCACTTGCCTAAGCCCTACTCCCTAGTAGGTGAAGAAGTAAGGGTGGAGAATAAGAAATAAGGGAGGAAATTAATGAGAAGAGAGAAGGGAGGGGTTAATAAATGGTGAGGAGGTGGTAGGTAAGGGTTCTCCAACAAAACCGAACCAAACCAATAAGCCGAACTGAACCAAGATAAACCATGGCCAAGCAAATAGAATACCCAAATATATCATGCAAGGAAACATGCAATACGAAACAAAATACGTACACGTATACCAAGATACGTAATACGAACAACATTACACAAGTCTTCTAGGGTCAGCTGCCCCGAAGCTATGCATGATAATTGTGAATCATCACCGTAGGACAGTTTTACTACGAACCATGCTATATCTTATTTCAGAACCAAATCACGTTCCGACGATTTCTATGCGACTATTCAATTTCGGACAAAACTATTTCTATCGGCGCAACTGATGCGCAACTATCCTCCGAGTAAAGTCATGCACTCCGTCGATGATTCTGCTATTCACGAGCATCTACTCGCATTGAGTTCGAGTCTATCTTATTTGTGGTCGACACACGAGATGCTATACGCATCGAGCAATCGTCGATGACTTATAGTCTCGTCTTGATCAATCATAAAGTTCATGATCAACCAGTTCGTTCATTCTCGTATTGTTATTTACAAAATTTTGATAGCGCGAGGCAAACTCTATTTGTATTCTCACATCGTGCTTACGTTTCCTTACGTATCAATCTCGATACGTCGTATCAATTTCGATAGCGTATGGGTCAACTTTGATTTTGTTTCAACGTCGACAACTTGCATTGCATACATCCAAGTTCTCCACAAATACTTTCGTACATCTCGAATCATTTCTCGATTCGTTGCATTCCGTTATGCTTTGATCGCGTAACCGAGTTACCGATTATCCAACATCGAACTCTCGAGTTATATGATCATGTCCTCTAAGTTTTTGTGTGTTTCAGTCATACTCAAATAAGTTTTGTCGTAACGTAACCAACTATCTCTTAGACACGGCTATCCGAATCAACCAATATTTTTATCGAAA